>JAEQBH010001863.1:0-600000 GCA_016808115.1 Tetrastigma voinierianum | reverse complement strand
CCGACTCCTATCACACAACTCGAATTCTATGTGATAACCATGACCGTGTGTTTTCTATGGGCAACATAACTTTTCGGATCACATCGCGAGTCTCTTACACTCATGTTCCAGGCTTTTCACCTGAGGGGGTTAACGGTCCCCTTCTTGCTCCGCCCAACACACCTTATTTATATTTCTTTTTATGTTTTAAACCATGAGACAATTAGTTGACATCGTCCAAAGTACGAGCTCACTACCCATTCATTAACAATGATGATGGATGACCATATCCATGCACACACACCCAATATGTTGATGTCCTTGTGCATATGCAATGCTAATGTCACTGCAAATTCTCATGTATGATGCACACTACATGGAACATTCTAATCAATCGTACTTCATGTCAAGTACCATGCCACATATATCGCAGCTACAGGTTCCATACATCATGCCAATCTTTACAACATCGAGACATGCATATTAGCATTCATCAATACATGACTAAACAAGTAATGTCACATTAGCCTTCCTTAGGCTAAAACGCGGAAATTCATACCCAATACAATAGCCTACAACATGCCATGCAATGGTCGTGTCAAAACCCGGCTATTCACATCGACACAACCAAATAACCTGCACACTTGATGCAAAACATAGTTTTTCAGCATGGTTGTGGACACCCAATGCCTTTCACATGCACATAGAAATAATATTTACTCAATGGGCTTTCCATAGAGTCTAAGAACACCCCAAACGGAGTTCGGACATGATAGATATGGTTGTCCGAAGTTGGAGGCAAGCAAAACAGGAAATGACCCTTGTGTCCCACCTGTACACTTGGTACAAACACCAACTTTAAGCAATGCTGTGGATACCAATTACCCTCCACAGAATATATTCAGGTTCACCAATGGATTTATGAGTCTCAAGAACACCAAACGGAGTTCGACGAAGAAGTTATGGCCTTTTTTTATTCAAACAGTCGGCTTTACTCCGCTATCTAGAAACATCAGATACCCGATTTCAGTGTCTTAATCCATAATTTTGACACTAGTTCTTGTACTCATTTGAAGATACGGTTCTTAGGTTCTTCTCCAACTGGAATCACCCAAATCGATCAACGAAACTCAAGGATATGTCCTAAACAACCTGGGACTACTCTTCCGCTTTTCAAACAACTAGAAACTGTCTAAACATACCCACTTTGAATGCATTCAAGTCCATGTCTGAATTCTGATAGATCTATTTCAAGAAAATATGTTTTCCTATAAGTCTAGTTTACCCAGAGATTAGAATCACTCAATTCAGATGCATTATGGTCAAGTTATGGCCAAAACACAGTCAGGGGGTCTAAAAACATAACAGGAAAACTACCTGAACATAGCTCTACTTTGAATGCATTTATGAGTCCAAAGGGGCCGGAATTTGGATATACCCATTTCAAGGAGATATGTTCTCCTATAGTCACTCTTCTTAAAAAAATTAGAATCACTAAATTAAGAGGATTAAAATATGGCCCAACACAACAGGTCGAAGGAAAACAAATTGGACAACATTCTCCACTTTGACACACACACACACATGCCCTTAGATAGAAATTAAACCAAGTAGGATAAAAAGCCTACCTCACTCATGATTTCTTGATGATCGCTTTCTTTTCGATTTCCATGAAATTCAACCTTGGCTTATAAATCTTGTGATTCAGATCACACTATTCTGTCATAGAAAGGGCTTTTAACTTCCTACGAAGTTCACCAAACCCGATGAAATCACCGGAGAAAGGTTTTCTTTCCTCTCTCTCTCTCTCTCTCTATCTCTCTCTCTAGACCAAAATGAGATCCCTCTCTCATGTTAGATATTTTAGGCTATTTATAGTGTGGACAAGTGGCTCACGTCGCGCCACATGTCACACTTCTTCGGTTCCGTTCTCATTTCGAAACAATTTATTTCATTCCGGTTTCAGTTCCATCTATCTTAAATGGACATTCTTTAAATATTTGACATTTTTTAGGATTTTTCTAAAAATCTCGTTTTCGGGGTCCACTCGACGTTAGTCATCTCGAAATTCGTGAAAATTCGACTGTCTCGGAATTCAACAAAATTCGCCTGGGTGACTAGATTTTGCGAGACGATTCCAACGGTGAAGTTCGTTTCATCATCCGAGATCTAAAAAGAATTCCAGTAAAATTACCATTTTGCTAGTCCTAGCAAAAATTCAAATTTATAGGTTTTTTTTTCCCGGGTCTTACACGATATATCAGATATCGGTAAGGGTCAAAACGATGTTGACCATCGATAATTGGTTGAGCGAAAAATTGATAAAAATCGGTAATATCGGCGATAAATGCATCGCACCATAAATTCACGGAAAATATCTGCCCGTGGCACACACGTCGCTGTTAGTTAAATTTTCACAAAATGATCACATATATCGTGATATATCGTAGATATTGATTCGTACATGCAGGTGATCCTAATCAACAAAATTTATATCCTATACTCTCCCAGTTTCGTAGTCAAGCTACTCGCAAAGATATAGTGGTCTAGGGTCAAAACACAAGGATGAGTTTTCGACAAATGATCAATAAAGGAAGGCAAAATTGGTGAATTAAATTCGGGATTTTTAAGGCTGGTAAAAAACAGGGGTTTCTGGGTGTTCACTGACCAAGCTAAACAAGAAAAAAATCAAAATAGAACCCTTGAAGTGTTAGGCCACCGTTTAGGTTTCAAGGTAAATCCACATGTCCCCGGGTATTTTTCTCAAGGTTTGGGGAGCATGACATATAGTCATTTCGAACCCGATCTTCATTTAGCTTTAAAACTAAACCCATGATTTTCCTTTGAAACATAGCATTTAAATGGGCATAAATGTCCCTAATGCTGAAAACACATCCTAAAACCCTACCCCATGATAACTAAAGGTGGAGACAACTAACCGAGCCTCAATGGATCTAGTGAAAGTATCCATTGAACCCAAAAGCTTGCCAAATACACATTAAAGAGAGCATGCTTAAGAGAGATTTTAACCTAAGTGAGAAGCAGGAACACAAACAACCATAAATACGTGCGTTAAAAATGGGAACCGTGAGTTACCTCCACACCCTAGCCAACAGCCGTCCTCTTCAAGGAGGAAGAGGTCTAGCCAAACATCCTCTGAGTTGTCATCCTCAGAGGAGTGTTTGGCAGCCAAGAAAATGGAAAAGAAAATGAAAGAAAAGGAGAAAAGGAAGTCATGGAACCGCTCCCGCTATCGTATATCCCAAATTCGCCGTTGGATTTGTACAAACTGAGACTTATATAGATGCTCGCGTAAGGAAGTTACAAAACCATAATCGGAAGGTGTTATTATAGGTAAAATGGAAACCAAAAGCAAAAAGCAAACAGGTGTAGTGTGAAAAGCGTGAACTAAAGTGCCAGGAGGAACAAGTACGAGCTGAACAAGTGCTCTCGCAGGAGAAGCTTTCCTGCAGTGATGTTTTTCTTCACATTTTCGTTTCTTCTTTCCTTTTCCGATCTTTGATCCGCAATGTTGAGTTTGACTTGAATTCTTCGTGTTTGATCGACTCAACAATTTTGCATAATTAGCTCGCAAACCGCAAATTTGCCACAAATGCGATCATTAAAATAGTGTAGGACCTTAATGTGCAAATCGGGTTAATTAGCATGATTAGCACACAAAAAAGCACTCAAAACCTATAATAACAGTCAAAGTAGTACTGGGGCACTAATCACACCCCCAACCTACACACATTGCTGAACTCCTTGCAAAATGGTATGCAGCGAGTATACATGACTCCATACAAAGAATGTTCACAAAAATTATATTTCAAAAAGGTTGTGAATGAGTAATGCCTAACCCTAAGGAAAAATCATCAAAGCCGTGTCCAATAACTATCATGAGAGAATGAATGCCATACAAAACTGAGTGTCAAAAGAGCTTCCTTCTCGATGACTCAACCAGAAACTTCCACCAAAATCCAAGCCATTATTTGATTAGCTCAAGAACAATAAACTCACAAACCGCACTCTCCCCCCACCAACCTAGCTACAACCACGACCTAGCATGCTAACCCAAACTTAAATAGATCAGGACCCACTCTTATTCCACAATTCTTTTCATACAGAGGCAATGCTGAGGAATCGACTCACAAAGTCCATGTAATCTAGGGATCTACCGATGACTCCTAACCACTAAGGTTTAGGGCACCAAGTCATAAGGATCTTTCGACCACAAACTCTACAGTTTCACCCCTGACTAATGATTTCAAACTCCAGCACCTACAACTTGCTAACCCACCCATCCACCCATGTATCAACACTAAGTCGGTGACTCCCAACCGCTGAAGGCTTCAGTGGCAATCGGGCTTTAAAGGCTTTCGCCATATACCCTCTCTGACCGTGCCTGTGGTTCAAGGCAAAGCTGCAATTTTTATTCTTTTCTTTTCTTTTTTCTTTTCTTTTCATTTCTTTTCTTTTCTTCTTTTCTTTTCCACGTGGTCCCTAACCTATTAAAGGCGGCGTCAATGAAACTAGGGTAGGTTATGCAAAGTAAAAGAGGTTGCACACATTTTTCAGCCCTCATATCATTGAAATCTAATGTGCTCAGGTGTGGTTAGCTAAAGGTGGAAGAAAAGGCCGAAATCAATAAGAATTCAACTAATCATTCACTAACTAAGCGTGGAAACCAATCTAACATCAATAGAATTGACAAAGCTTCAATTTTTCAAACCACAGGTTTGGCAAAACCACAAAAAATTTTTGTTCAAAACGCCCAAATTTTGAAAAGTGTCAGATGGTATAACAAATTTTTATAGAAAGGGGACCCAGCAAGCCACTAAACATCAAAAAATGGGCTTGAACAATAATAACAAAACATAAATACAAAAGTCACTTCCTTCGATAATTCTCCCCCCAACCCAAACATCTCGGTGTCCGAAATGGGGCTCGGATTGGAAAATTAGAGAAGGTAGTGTTACCTCCTTGATGAGATGTGATCATTTCTGGATAGGAAACTTAAGCTTTCCATCGACACCTTATTCAATTCAAGCCATTTCAAATAAACAAGAAGAAGAAAGAGAGGAAAAAGTGACCAGTTGGAGCATTTTTAAAAATTAAACTTTCATAAAATTCAAAAATGTTCTTGGTGGCCATATTTGGATTCTACACTCTGCTTTCCATCTATCAAAAACGCTCTAAAACGGAGTTCGGATGAAAAAGTTATGGGCGAAACAAAATTTGGAGGCAAAATTGTGGGGCATAGCGAAAATTTTCAATTTCGCTAAGGATTGCGGAAATCGGGAATTTTCAAGAAGCACAATTTCGCTAGCTAGCGAAAATTACTGCTCATACGAAATTTTCAATTTCACTATCTCACAAAAAATTTTCAAGCAAAGCAACAAATTTAGTGCTAGCTTAGCTAAAAATTCCATCTATAGCGAGCCCGTATTTCGCTAGGGATTACAAATTTTCTCACTATAGCTGCGAAAATTTTCTGCTGCTCCTGCTTGCTGATTTCTTCATTCCAGGTTTCAAAATTTGCATTTCTGCTTCAAAATTTGCACACAAACTGCAAAAATTAGTGCAAGAAAAATTAAGAAAAATTGCGTATGTAAAATTAATCTAAAACATAAATTAACTAAAATTAGAGAAAATCTAAAAGAAAAATTAAAGAAACGAAAATAAAATAATGATAAAAATAAAGAAAACAAGACAAATTAAAACAAAATCGGGAGTTTAGAATGCCGAGAGGTTCGATGCTCCAATCCGAATCCTAAGACCCGAACCAACCACTAAGTGCCATGCGATGCAAGAGCAGCTGCCAATTTTTGATGTGGCAATAATATGAGCAATGGCCACACTAGCTTTTCGAGGTTTGCAGAATAGGCAAGCAATGGGGTGGCCTTTCAGGGGCGGGTGTCAGTGGATTGTGCTGCGTGAGGAGAATATAAACTTGGTCGCTGGAGGGGGGCTACCGTCGTGGGCATTCGTGGCTCAAGAAGGGCGTTGGGGTTCAATTTCAAGGGAATTGGCTGAAGGGTAAGCCAAGGGTTCTTTCCCCGCCCTATACTCACCGCCTCCCCGCTATCAAGGCACTGATCTGTTCTTCTTTTTTCCAAGGCCAAAAAGTAACACTTGGATTCTCAAGCATCCTCGCAGCTCCTCAAGAGAGCCCTACCGATTCCACCCTCAATTCCTCCCCGAGGTTGGGTAGCTTGAACCCGCACACCCAAAATTGCGCCTACTAAGCACTCATCCTTCACTCTCTTCCTCCGCATGATCAAGTCAGCTGGCAAGCTTTAAAATTGAACACGTAAGCTGTCCACCGGCTCCATTTCACTTTGAAGTCCATCAATCCTCTTGTTCAGGGAGCTTCCACTCGTTTTTACTTTCCTGATTAGCCCGGGACACGCCTTTCTCGCTTCCTTCTTATGAAATTATCCACTTGTTTGCTCAAGTTCAGGATGGCTTGTTCAACAAGGGATAAGGGTGGTGGTTGTTGCTGCTGGGAAGTTGAGGTAAAATGTGGAGAAGCATGAGGTATATAAGTTGAGGGAACATTATAGACAGGTGCACTCATCCATTGGTCTCTATAATCCCTCATGGATCTAGGTGGGTTTGGATTTCTCTCCCAGGGTTGCTGATTTTTCCATGCGAGGTTCCTATAGTCCCTCATTGTCATATATGCCCTAGGGTTACTCTCGATCAGACATTGTTTCTTCATGTGGGGGTTCCATTTTCTCTCATCAAAATTCCCATTGCACTAACCGCTTGGGTTCTTAGAATTTTGATCCATCGAAATGGATTCTCGCAGCTGAAAATAACAGTGCAACACAAGACAACACAAACGTAAAAAATCTCGGCGAAGAACTTTTTTTTTTTTTTTAACAATTAAATGAAAACCCAAAAAAACTAATTAAAATAAAAATGACAAAGGAGAATTACCAGAACTTGTGATGAGAACCAAAAGTGTTCCACAATTCGTATGCACTTAGCACCATCCTCGCAACTGGCCTATTTGGATTCGCAGGCTACGTAGGTGATCCTAATCAACAAAATTTATATCCTATACTTCTCCTAATCGCCGAAGCCAGCCATCGCAAAGATAGTGGTCTAGGCGAACACGTGGATGGGTTTTCTTCGCATTAAATGACTAACAAAGGAAGGCAAAATTGGTGAATTAAATTTTGATTTTTAAGGCCTGCAAAAACAGTGGGGTTTCTGGGGTTCACCGACCAAAGCTAAACAAGAAAAAAATCGTAGGGAATCGAACCCCTTGAAGTGTTAGGCCACCTTCGTTTAGGGTTTCAAGGTAACCACATGTCCCCTGCATTTTTTCTCTGCGCTGGGGAGCATGACATATAGCCGCTTCCCGAACCGGATCTTCATTTAGCTTTAAAACTAAACCCTGATTTTCCCTTTGAAACATAGCATTTGCACTGGGCATAAAATGTCCCTAATAAAGGAAAACACATCTCTAAAACCCCACCCTACTACAACTAGCAGGAGACAACTAACTGAGCCTCAATGGATCTAGTGAAAGTATCCATTGAACCCAAAAAGCTTGCCAAATACACATTAAAGAGAGCATGCTTAAGAGATTTTAACCTAAGTGAGAAGCAGGAACATAAACAACCATAAATACGTGCGTTAAAAACAAGGGAACCATGAGTTACCTCCACACCCTAGCCAACAATGTACCGCCCTCTTCAAGGAGAAGAGGTCTAGTTCAAACATCCTCCGATTGTCATCCGTGAGGAGTGTTTGGCACAGAAAATGGAAAAGAAAAGGAAAGAAAAAGGGAAAAGGAAGTCACGGAACCGCTCCCGCTTATCGTATATCCCAAATTCGGGCCGTTGATTCAGACAACCGAGACTTATATAGATGCTCGCAAGGGAAGTTACAAAACCAAAATCTGAAGGTTATTATAGGGTAAAATGGAAAAAAACCAAAAGCAAAAGCAAACAGGGTGTAGTGTGAAAAGCAGGAACGGGCAGCAGGAGGAACAGTGCTAGAGCTGGGAACAGTGCTCGCAGGAGAAGCTTTCCTGCAGTGATGTTTTTCTTCACATTTTGCTCTTCTTTCCTTTCCTTCGATCTTGATCTCGCAATGCTGGTTTGACTTGAATTCTTCGTCGATCGACCAATTTTGGCATAATTAGCTCGCAAAAACTGCAAAAATTTGCCACAAAAATGCGATCATTAAAATAGTAGGACCTTTAATGTGCAATCGGTTAATTAGCATGATTAGTACACAAAAAGCACTCAAAACCTATAATAAATAGGGCCCAAAATAGCACTTCGCACCAATCGATATAACAGATATATTCCGGATATATCGTAGATATATCCAAACGCTATATTTGAAATCCCGACTAACCAATCCGCTATGGATTGATCCCAAAGGTTTAAAGAAGATCTCACGTTTAGATTTGCACCAAAATTAAATCCAACGGCTATAACTAAATTACAAAGATTTTTTGACCATCCAACGACTATTTTGGCCCAAAAAAAAAATCTATAAATACCTCTAAAATCATTCAATTTGATCACAAATTCTCTCTAACCATATCCAATCTTCTTCATTTCACTCCAATTTTTTTCGATATTTCTTTGATAGTTTATATGATACTTTCAGATTTTAAATTAGTTAATTTTAATAATAATATATTAATAAATTAACATTTCATGTTAGTTAATATTTGAAATCAAGTTATATATTAGTTAATATTGTGGAGGGATATTATAAATTTATAGTATTATATGAAATTTTCATAATTTTAAATTAGTTTAATTTAATAATAATATATTAATAAATTAATTTTTCATGTTAGTTAATATTTGAAACGAGCATGTGGATGAACCTTGAATTTCCTATCAATGGAGAAGTTGTGGATACAAGTCAAGACATTTATGCATGGCATGTTCAATCCTATAATCAATATTATCTAAGACCATGTCTTAGACAGTATTGTCTTACCAAGATGTATCCTCCATCAATATCAGAATGGAGCCACATCGATCTTCATTTTTATATTTGATTATTAATGTCATTTTTACACTTTTAGAAAGTATTTCCATGAATTTCAAAGTATTTTTTTTTAATTTCCAATATATCAATATTCATGTAAAAATATCCACCAATATATCTCTGATATATCCAATATATCCGTAAAATCCAAGTACTGATATATCTGTCGAAACCAATATTTCCAACCTTTGTCTTACTAACTATACTCGCTCAGATATTGCTTTTTCTATCAATTTATTAGCTATTTACAGTTTCACTCAAACCCAAAGACATTAGAATGGTATCAAGCATATATTGCACTACCTCTAAGGAACAACTTATATGAGTCTATTTTACTGAAATGAATCAAAGCAATAATTGCTTGGATAGGCTAATGCAGAATACCTTTCAAACCCACATAAGGCTAGATCACAAACAGTATGTGCTTTCATGTAATGGAACCGCATTTCATGGAGAGATCCTTTGTGCGCATAATTGTGGCCACATCATTGAATCATTAAGAGATATAAAGAATTCACGCCTAAGCAAGTCGTGACGTATATGGCTAAGATTGATGATTCAATATATCCAAGAATCATGCAGACTCTCCTCTATCAAAGCTAGACCGACAACATTATTTAAAGATAATGTTGCATGCATTACATAAATCAAAGGAGGTCATATCAAAGGAGATAGAAATAAACACATTTCTCCAAAGTTATTTTATACACATGAACTCCAGAAGAGTGGTGAAATCGATGTTCAACAAATAAGCTCAAATGATAATCTAGTAGATTTATTCACAAAGTCATTCCCAACCTCAATATTCAAGAAGCTAATATACAAGATTGGAATGTGTCAACTAAATGACATTGACATGAGGGGGAGTATACTTCTGACATAATGTTAGTGTATTGTATTCTTTTTCCTTTCGTCTAGGATTTGTCCCACTAGGTTTTACTGACAAGGTTTTTAACGAGATAGTCCTAACATAGTAAGAACACACTATAACATTATAAGAATATTGTACTATTTTTCCTTCACTATGTTTTATCCATCTGAGTTTTACTAGTAAGGTTTTACTAAGACATATTATTCATGATGGTAATTCAAGGAGGAGTGTTATAAATGAAGTCTTTATGTGTGGTGAATAACCACATTGAATTTGAGCCAATATACATGTATCACATTGATGTTGATGCAAAATCCATGTAGCTTCATAACTTACCTTCATTACTCTCATTTAATGTATGAGTAAATGAAGCCAATTGGATGCCTATAAAAGGCTCCTTCTCTCATTATATTCTATCGTCCCAGATAAATACAATTCGCTCATTCATTTCTCTCTTTCTCCGTCTCTCTCTTTTTACTTCTCTATTGTTCCTCTATGATTTATTCTCTCTTTTTATATTTATAAGGAGAAGAAAGGAAAGTATACTTCTTTTCAATTTTGTATATTATATATTTTACAACATATTGTTATATTTAGGCGTTTTAGGAATTCATTGTTTGATAAGTCGTTTAGGAGTCTCCAATTTGGTATGCCGTTGCAATTTTTTTGTTAAAATATAATAAATAAATAAATATTATTTTTGGCATGTTGTTAATTTTATTATTAAAATAAATATTATATTTATATTTATTTATCATGTTTCATAAAGTTTTTTAATATGATAATTTGATTGATAGTTGAAAAATATTCAAAAAGATTTTACTAGGTTGGAAACTTAATTTAAGAAATTGGTATTACACTTAAAAATTTTCTTTTAACTTTATTAATTTTTTATTATTAAATATTTAAGTTAAAAATAAATCTAATTAAGGTAGGTGTGATCAAGATCAAGTATTTTTTTGAAGAAAATATCTAAACTCTTTTAATATCTTTACATTTTTTTAATACAATATCTTTATATTTATTTATTTTAAAATTTTAAAAGTATTTTTGTTAAAAATTATTTTATTACCCTTTAAATAAAATTTTAATTACTTTTAAGATTTAGGTGGGTGTATTGGATTACGACTTTTAATGACTTTTCATGAAATTACAAAGTTTATAAAAATCATGGTGTATTGGATTATGACTTTTAAAGACTCTCTAAAAGTATATCGGTATTGAAAAAGTCATTGACTTTCATGGACATTAAACTTTAAATTATTTTTAATAACTTTTCTAGTATGAGTATAAATACTCAAATTTCCTCTTTAAAATTTTCTTTCTTTGTATTTTTTCTTGGCAAGATTTGAAACGACTTTTTCATCGAGTGAGTGAAGCCAATCAGATATTTTTTTAATTATTCATATTTTAAGAACTAAAAAGTTAAAAAAATATGATTGTTCCTAAAATCATATACGAATTATTATTTTTTAATCGTTTTACATACAAATATGATATTTTAAGAACTAAAAATATCATAATCGTTTTCAAAAAAATATATCAAACTCATATGATATTTCAGACTTTTTCAAAAAAATCTGATTATTATTATTTCAAAATCAGATACAAATATGATATTTTAAAAACTAATATGATATATTTTTTTAGAATCATAATTTTATTCAAATACACCTTCTTGTCTCATTCAAATACACCTTCTTGTCTCATTCAAAATATAAATCAAAATTAAAATTATAATGACACATTTACGTCCAAATGTATATAAATATATGGTTCTCCACGATTTTTATTCACTATTCATGAAGGAAGAACAATTGAAGGAGAAGACAAAGTTATATCCGCTTTCTAATCATCCTATTTTATCCTACCCGACAAAATTTTTTCTTCTTAATTCATTATCAGGTTTTTTTTTTAATTGTTTTCTTCTTCTTGATTCATTATCAGTATAGATCTATTCATATAACCCGAGATTTATTCATTATCAGACAAAGTTATTTGTTTATAAAAGAATTTTTTTTGAGGTAAAGGTTTAACCTGAGATCTATTCGTATTGTAGTAATTTGATTAATCTGATTTTTAAAATTTGCTCTAATTTTTAAAATCATATATGCATATTGCAGGTGGTGAAATAAAATATGATTTTTTTATTTGAATTATAGTTCTTGATTGTTTATAAAAAATCACATATGTATTGTTTTTTGTTTGAATCATTTTATATAAGTATGTGAATAAAAATAATTTTTTTACATCGTTAATGTTAATGTTAAATCACATTCTTGTATTTCATAAATTGATAAATTTTGGAAATTAGGAAATTTTGAAATTTGTTAAATTAGGAATTTTGATTATTTAAATAAGGAAAAAAAATGTGGAATTTGTAATTCTTGGAAATTAAAAAAAAAACTTAAAAGTGATGAGTGAAATTAGAAAATTTGAGAAGAAATAAATAAATAAAAATTTATTTTTAAATGTCTAGATGAAAAATTTTGAAAATCTGAAATAAAAGAAGTTATGAAAATTTATTTATTCAAATCTATTTGAAATAGCATTGGTACTTTTTGTAAAACCCTGCAAAGAAACAATAGACTATCGCAACACGCAGTAGGGAATTTCTCTCTAGATCTCTGATGATCTATGACGCACTAATCGTTGGGAAGTTCTGCCTCGCGAAATCTAATTACATTGTGTCTAATTTCGTTGAATCGACGTAATTTCAATTATTTCAAGACAAATAGACGAACCAAATAGGGACACGTGGCATGAAGGCTCATGCCACATGGTAACATGCATGAAGACACTTGGCAACTGAAGGCCAAATGTCAAGGTATGGCTATGCATGAGAAACGCCTTGAGTGGAGGGTTAGTACAAGTGACACATGGTACGGCAATACTGTGTCAAGTGTAATTGATAAGGAATTCTCTACCTAGGTGTGTGTGGGGAGAGGAGAGAAATCAGGAATGCGAGAGAAAAAAAAAAACATAAAACATAGAGAAAAGAAAAACTGGTGCTGAAGAAGAAAAGAGAAGAAAAATGAGGAAGAAAGAAAAGGAAGAGAGGGAAAGGAAAGAGGAAAAGGAAGGAGTTTCGCGCAGTGAGAAGACCCGAACGGCGAAGAACCCGGAACTGCACTACAAGAGGTAGGTTTCCTCCTACTCTGGTTCATTTCACGCCTAGGGTCGGTGTAGGGGCCTAACTATTTCGCCCCACTTCGGGGTGAATTATTTCATTGTGTAGCCTGTTTTTGGTTGTGGGACGGTCATGGACCGAGTATATGAGTTCCCGGGACCATCGAGGCCGAGCACGACGTCCCAGAACTAAGCAAATCTGGGCAGAATGGAAAATGGGGGTATGCCTCGACTTCTCGCACCATCCCCGGGTGGAATCGGCAAGGCTTAACTTCGGGACGACCATAACTTTCCCCCGTCCGAACTCGACGGCGATTCTTGATTCTATGGAAAGCTCAAGTGAGTCTAGAATTTAATAAGATGAAGTTCTCAACAAAACCGTAATGGAAGTGGTCCGGGTCACGACGCTGATGAACGGTCCGCCTGCTCCTAACTTCTCGCTTTTGGAACCAGGTTGTACATGAAATGCTCAAGGCTACGTATGGCCTTAGCAAGAAATTGCTTGTTGAATTTTTGTGTGATATTTATAAAAGCTAGAATTTCTGGACTAAGTCTAGATTTTTCTCCGAGGCTGGCATGGCCGATTTATGGCCTGAATGGCTAATGTGTGTTATTAATGTAAATCAATAATATGTTACGGGAAATTATGCGATATATGTGGGATAAAAGTGAAATAATTATATGATTAAACATAATTCTATCCATGACACTTCGACATGTAATGTGTGATTTATATGTCAGAGACGTGACACGCCAGACGCCCGATCACAGTGGTGTCTCAGTTGGACAACCCGTCAACCTACTGACACCCGTGTCCCAGGTTATGAGACCCATACATGAGTAAAAATGGTCACTTGGGCCCATACATCAATACTCATAAAAAAAAAACATCAACTATATAACAATAGTTTAAGAGTTATTACATTACTCTTAACCAAAACATATATCAAATTTAGAGTTTTAATACATGTTATACACAATGAATACCAAAGCCACAACCCGGCTTTCTTCTAAAACGAGGCCTCTAGTGAGCGTCATCCTCCTGTACACTCCCTATACCTGAAATAATGATCCCTCGACAAGGTGAGCAATGCCCAGTAGTGATAATTTCCTACATGGGTTACTCCCCCACCTATGCACATGTCATGGCAAACAATCACACTCAAGCAAATACATGATCCTATATGAATGTCTACATGCCCAATCCCATGTCTCGAGTCCTCACCGACTCCCTCACACATGCTTAAGCCAAATGCGAGCAAAAATATAGTTTTCAAAACAAAATCTTTTTGTCCTCGAAAACTTACACCGAGCTCTGGTGAATATATTGATAACTTCTCCTCGAGGTGAATTGTTGGTACCAAACAGTTTCATGGGTCCGCCTCCGAGATGAGCTGTTGGACAACTCTCCAAGGCAATTATTCGAAAAATCTTCCTTGAAATTCCTTACACAACCATTTTCACTTTTCTTTCATTTTCATGTCATGCACTCACACTATCGTTCTAGGGTGCCCTGGTGCATATGGAATGCATTATGCCAAGTCCAAACAATTCATGCTAATATATTTACATGTATATATTAATAAAATTTAATTCACATAATTCATGTTATTCAATTCACAACCAATAACACCAAAATTAACTCACATGCGCTAATAACAATCCAAGCAATTCATTTTGAATCACCCAACACAAAAATCACACACATATCACGCGGAATGTGAAACCCCAGGCTCGACAATCGGCTCACGCCACACAATAGGGATTTCTCACTTAGCTCAGAGACCGAAAACACGGCCATCTAGGCCTCAACAAACCCTCATCCATTAAAATGGCTCTTAGCCAAAGAATAAACCAAGTAGGAAAAGATCCCTACCTCTTGGAGTTGTCGGAACTCCACAAAATCGATGCCCACGCGTAGCTCTTGCCACGTAGAACAACTTTGCTTCTTGCTCCGACGAGAATCAACGGTCTAAACGCTGGGAAATCTAGAGATAAGTCACTATTTCTCTCTCTAAAACTAGTCTCCACACCTACTCCAGACGTTTTTCCAAAGAAAATTATTAGAACATGGAGTTTTGTCTTATTTATTTTGAATCTTTATCATTCCACTATTAAGTCCCCGCGACTTAATGTCTCTTTCGACACTTGCTCCACCTGGGCTTCATTCATCTCCATCTTCTCTCACTAATCAAGCAACATGTGTCACATGGTACATGTGCGTAGCGACTTTGTCACATCACATGTCTTTCACAAACCGTCATACGACACTCGACGCTCGATGCCTCGAAAAACGAAATTCGACCGTCTCACCGACGAAATCTCGACGTGGTAGCTAGATTTCGCGAAAGATCATTCCAAAGGTGTAGTCCGTTCGCCATCATAGATCTAAAAAATAATTTCGATTTTAATCAATTACCATTTTAACCCTTTTCGTAAATTAATTTTCCGGTTTTACATTCTCCTCTTAAAAGAATTTCGTCCCGAAATTCGCATTAAATCACAACAAATCACATGTATGCAACATGCACTATACTACGTATGTAAACTAGTCATTTAAGTATTAAACGACTAAACCACGACCTTCATCCCTAAACAAGAAGTGGATAGGTGGCCCGTGATCGTGTCCCTCGTCCCACGTTGACTCCTCCACTCCACGGTGCTGCCATAGCACCCTCACTAACCTCACGGTTTTGGGTCTCAAAACCTGATCCCAGCTATCCATAATGCACACTGGTCCCTCATCGAAGGTCCCATTCGTGTCAACCTCAATCTCTCCCCAATCCACTACATGAGCTGGATTTGGAGTGTACCTTCGAAGCATGGAGACGTGGAATACCTCATGGACACCGACAAGCCGGGCTGCAGCCACCCAGACGTTTATCAAGGCCTACCCTCCTCGAATATCCTCGAAGGGCCCAATAAACCTCGCGATAGCTTCCCTCGCTTCTCCGAACCCAACCACTCCTCTCTAAAAATACCTTCAAGAAGACGTGATCTCCAACCTCGAACTCAAGGGTCAACGTCGCACATCAAGATAGCTCTTCCTCGTTGCGCCCGAGCCGTGAGAGAAGACGCTTGTCGCATCAAGCTCACCTTCTGAGGTGTCTCTAATCGATCAGACCGCTGATGGAGCTCTCTCCCACCTTGGTCCAACATACTCCGTGGATCTCGCATGGTCTCCCATACACGCCTCATATGGAGCCATCCGTATACTCGCCGATAACTCGTTATTGTAGGCTAATCTCACTATGGGAAAATGCTCTTACCAACTACTTTTATGATCCAGACGTATGCTCGCAAAGATGTCCTCTAAAACCTCGTATGGTCCGGTCCGATCGACTAACCGTTCAGGTGAAAGTTGTACTCATGGTCAGTCAGGTAGGCCCATAGCCTTTGGAAACTCTTCCAAAGTGCGTCAGAACCCGTGTCTCTATCCGCACACTATGGATACCGTACCCAAGTAACCTGGACGATCTCTCGACATACACCCAGAATCGTCTAATAAAGGTCATCCGCACGGCTAGGAAATGTGCCGACTTCGTGAGTCGGTCTACTATCACCCACACCGCGTCATGCCTCTATGGGTCCGTGGTAAGTGGGTCACAAAATCCATCGTGACGTGCTCCCACTTCCACTCAGCCACCCCCAATGGCTGAAGTAGCTCATTGGCTTCCGTGCTCAAATTTAACCCGCCGGGACACGTGAGACATCGTCAAACAAAGTCCCCTGCTTCAGCTCTAAGAACTCTTGAGCCTTCGCGTGACGAGTAGTGTCCGAAAAATACTTTCCCATGAAAAGATCATGGAACTCTGCCCATGTCATTGCCTCTAGATCTCTAAAGGTCTTTGCACAGTTCCACCATACTTGGGCCTCACCCTCTAGCTGGAATGCAGCTAGTCTAATCCTGGTCATATCAAAGGCAATCTCCATAGCCTCCAATACCTTCTCAACCTGCATGAACAAATGGTATGCCACCATCTACTCCCATGTGAATGCTCTGAGGATGATGTGCCCGACCGGAGGTTACTCTGACCTCCCGTCTACCCGTCGCACTAGCCTATGCAATAAAGAAGAAATAAGAATCCCTACAAATTTCCAGCGCCCGTCGGGTTAACACCGGTGGTGCCCGAACAGCACTCGTGACTACCTCTTACGCCCTTCGTCACTCAGCCATCCGCCACATGTCAAATGGCAAGTTAAGTTTTAACGCAATATCTCTAAGGTGTAAACATAGCCTCGAGACACTATTCACATCCTGAAAAATATTTCATACTCTATGTCCATGCATTCATAGGTAATGCAAAACAATAATTCCATATATTAAAATCATATGCAACAATTTTTTTTTATTTCATTTTATTTTATTTTATTTTATTTTTATATTATTAATTTTTTTTTTTTTTAAACCTCGCGGAATGTTGTTCATGAACATTGATCCAAAATGAAGGACTCGTAACGCGTAATCGAAGTCAAAACTGGCCGAAAAGTACGCGACACACACCCATGGCCCAGCGCAAGCAGCTAAGGCCGCCGCACACCGCAGACTGGCCAGGTCGCGGGCGCGCGACCGGGCGCGTGTCGCGGGCTGCGTCTTTCGTACCGCGGTCATTGGCCACAAGACCGGCCGCGTCACGCCCCGCGTTCGCGCACGCCGCAGTCGCCAGCCTCCCCTCTCTTAGTCACAACATGCCAAAATTGTATCGCGACCCCAGCTCCCGGCCGCGGCGTAGTCGCTGGGCCGCCGCGCATGTCAGCGCTCCTATGCCGTGTCGTAGGGGGCACCGCCAAGGCCGTATCGCGTTCTTGCCGCGCCATATATTGTATGGCCACACAAAACGGCCGCCCCGCCCACGATGACAAATTTCCGCATCGCGACCTCACCCCCTCTCGCCAAACCATGGGCGCCGCGCCGCCCTCGCAGCCGGGCCGGTCGTGAGGGTCAGGTCGTGGCGTGTGGTCACCAGACATGGCCGTGGTCGCACGTGGTCCCGCCGTCATGCGCGCCGTCAAGGTAGCCCCGTCACGACATACAACCGCCAGATCGTGGATTCCTCAACACAAGAAAACCGGGACAAGTATTCATTCCAAATTCTTCGCTTCCTTTTTTATTTTTTTTTCACTCATCATTTTTTCTTTGTTCCAAAATGCACGCAAGACCACAAAAATAAAATAAAATATATATATATATATATATATATATAGCAGCATATATATATATATATATATATATATATATATATATATATATATATATATATATATATATATATATATATATATATATATATATATATTCATGTCTTTCAGTAGAACCAAATAAATTCATTAAAATTTATTTTATTTATTTTTTTTCCAATTTTACTCACTGTAAAATCTTAGAAAAGAATTTCTTCAATACATTTTTTTTTCCCTATGTGCTATTCACCAAGCACACAAACCACACAATTCATACAACAATTCATGTTATACACACCATCACATATCAATCATCAAAATGCACAAGGAATTCGTGAACCCGTGCCCATCAAGTCCTAGGTAATCGTATACCTAACTTATTGATACTAAGCCATACTTTATATCCCACTGCTAAGCTCTAGTATTTATAAACCTAAGCTCGATACTAGCTCGACGCCGATCCCGTGGGGTGGTCTCATGACAAACCATCAATCATGATACTGGTGTCCATATTATGAGACCCATACATGAGTAAAAATGGCCACTTGGGCCCATACATCAATACTTATAAAAAAAAAACATCAACTATATAACAATAGTTCAAGAGTTATTACATTACTCTTAACCAAAACATATATCAAATTTAGAGTTTTAATACATGTTATAATAATAATGAATACCAAAGCCACACCCGCTTTCTTAAAACGCGCCCCAGTGAGCGCCGGTCCTCCCATACACTCCCCAGACTAAATAATGATCCTTGACAGGGTGAGCAATGCCCAGTGATAATTTCTTACATGGTTACTCCCCCACCTAAGTACATGTCATGGCAAACAATCACACCTACAAATACATGATCCTACTTGAATGTCTACATGCCCAATCTCATGTCTCAAGTCCTCACCGACTCTCACACATGCCTGCTTCAAATGCGAAAGAAAATACAGCTTTCAAACAAAAGCTGGTCCCCGGAAAACTTACTACCAAGTTTCCTAGAATATATCGACAAACCTCCGAGGTGAATTGCTAATTGAACGTGTCATGGGTCTCGCTCCAGATGAATCGTTGATTAACTTCAAGGCAATTCTTCGAAAATCTTCCTGTTCTCTTCACAACCATAGTCACTTTTCTTTCATTTCCTTTCATGTCATGCACTCACACCTATCGTTCTAGGGTGCCCCGGTGCATATGGAATGCATTATGCCAAGTCCAAAAATTCATGCTAATATATTTACATTTATATATTAACAAAATTTAATTCACATAATTCATGTTATTCAATTCACAACCAATAACACTAAAATTAGCTCACATGGGCTAATAACAATCCAAGCAATTCATTTTGAATCACCCAACAACACAATATCACGCGGAATGCTGAAACCCTAGGGCCTCGATAACGCTCACGGCCACACAATAGGGATTTCCTTCACTCGGTTCAAAGATTTTGAGACTGAAAACATGGCCATCTAGGCCTCAACAAACCCCCATCCATTAAAATGACTCTTAGCCAAAGAATAAACCAAGTAAGAAAAGATCCCTACCTCTTGAAGTTGTAGGAACTCCACAAAATCGATGCTCACGCTGCAGCTCTGCCGCGTAGAACACAACTCTGTTTGTTCCGACGCAGAACCGATGGTCCGAAAGCCAGGAAATCTAGAGAGAAGTCACTCTTTCTCTCTCTAAAACCAGTCTCCACACCTACTGCACATTTTTCCAGCAGCCTAAATGGAGAAGATGGAGTTTTTGTATTATTTATTTGAATCTTTTTAATTAATTTCATCCTTGTCCCTTTAAGTGACTTAATGGGCCTTTTTGACACTTGGCTTAATCTAAGCCATTCATCTCCATCCTCTCACTAATCATGCAACATGTAACATGGGTACATATAGTAGGTGACTTTTGTCACATCACATGTCTTTCACAAACCGTCATACGACACCCGGCCACTCTATAGTTTAAACGTGAAATTTCGATTGTCTCTAATTCGACAAAATCTCGACGTGGTAGCCAGGATTTCCTCGTGAGATCGATTCCAACCAGGAAGTTCGTTTCATCATCCGAGATCTAGAAAGATTTCGGATTTTTACCAAAATTACCATTTTACCCTTTTTCAGAAAATTAGAATTTTCCCGGGTTTTACACAGTAGCGTACATGTAGCATGAAATGACATGCAATGACACTTGCATTGCATTTATGCATGGGGCATCGCATGACATGGGTGTGAGTGCATGGAAATGATCGACCCTGTGTCTGGGGTTCGATGCTACATCAAGAATGCAAATGATTGTCAGATACTGTCCACTATATATATATATATATATATATATATATATATATCGAGCTTGTCCGCACTGTGAAAGAAGTAGTTTTCGTGAGATTGCCCACAAGATTTACCGAGACTGACTCAAAGTACGATCGGAGACTGTCCAATAAAAAAAAATAAAACAAAAGATTTTATTTGGAAAAGCGGTCATGGACGAACGCCATGATGGCCACTCGCTATATGCATGTGCGAGGAATCATGAGGACTCCTGATCAACATGATTATTCCGATCTTTATTCATGACATGCATTCAGGTGAGATTGTACTATATCAGATGTGCACTTAGGTGGGAGTAGCCTGTAGAGGCTATGGTTGTAAAATATATCGATAACTGCTTTGATATATTTTGGCTCTTGTAAAAAGAGCTTCAGACATCAAACTCAGGAGTAATAATACGGGAAGTTGTATACATTTTCAAGAAAATATAGTAGACATGAGCCCTCGTGGACAAGATACCGTGGACATCGATCATCCTCGATGCCCACGAATATTCCGCTGGTTGATGGTTGTCAACCCACCCGTGGTCGGGTCGGCCACACTTTTTCGACAAAATTATTTAATTATGATATTTTACTTTTATTAAAATGATAGTTGTTGTATTTATTTAAGTTTATAAAAGTCTATCAATATCTATAAAATTCTATCAAAGTCTATAAAAGTCTTTTAAAATAAAAGTCTACAAAAGTCATCATTGTGACACCCCAACCTGGGTGTCCGGTTGACAACTAGTCAACCCGCGGAATATTCGTAGGCGTTGGATGATCTGATGTCCACACTTGTCAATTCCATTGACAGGGACTCATTTCTTTATATTTTTCTTGCAAACATACGACTTCTCATATTATTATACAAGAGTTTGATATACAACTCTTTTACAAACCAAAATATATCAAAACAGATTGTCCCAATATATTTTACAAACATAATGTTCAAGGCCACAACCCGACCCTCTTCATACTCACACGGCCTTGAAGGAGCTGTCCTCTTGTGTACCCGAAGGGGGATCCGACGACGCGCGAAAGGCCTCAATGTCAGAGGCCCCATACAAGGGCTACTCCCCACCTAAGTGTACATGCAATGCCAGTTACACAATCACACACTTGAATGCCTACATGTCATGAATAAGATGCAACCCCTTATGGCCCAATCCCGAGTCCTCAATGATTCCCTCACACATGCATATGCCAAGTGTGAAAAACCGTCATGGGAACATCCATGATCCTTTTTAAAAAAAAAAATCTTTTTGTGTTATTGTTTTATTGGACAGTCTCCGAGATATAGTGTGGACAACCTCCGATCAGTACTTTGGTCAGCCTCCGAGAAGTATATTGGACAATATCCGATACTAACTTTGGTCATTTTCGAGAAGCATCATAATAAATCTCCATTACGTACTTTGGCCGGGCCTCCGAGAAGTACTGTGGACAATTTCCAAAAATCATTTGCATTCTTGACGTACCATCGAACCCCAAACACAGGTCGATCATTTCCATGCACTCTCACACCCATGTCATGCGATGCCCTATGCATAAACGTTAAATGCAAAGTGTCATCAAGATGTCCTTTTCATGCTACATACTACGTGTCACATGCAACATATAAATCACACATTACATGTCGTGTCGTGGATAAATTATGTTTATCACATAATTATTTTAATTTTATCCCACATATATCACATAATTCCACACATTAACATATTATTCAATTTACAGTAATAACACACCTTAGCCATTCCCTACCATTAATCCAACCCATACTATTTTAAAATTCTGTGACTTAGTCCGTAAATTCCAAATGCCTTTATAAACATCACACAAAAATTCAACAAGCACTTCCCCGTCAGCCATACGCAACTCTCGGCATTTCGTGATACAACCCGCTCAAACGTAAGTTCCGCGTAACGGATCGTTTCTCAACTATCCGTGATCTAGCCCATTGCTCAGTCCATGGTTTGGCTGAGCACTTCATCTTATTAAATTCTAGACTCAACAAGCTTTTCGTAGAGTCCATGAATGCGTAAATCGGAGTTTAAAACGCGGTGCTATGGTCGTGGTTGGCGTTTGCCGACATCGTGGGTGGCGCTTAAATGTGGGCATACCCCTGTTTTCCATTATGCCTAGATTTGGTCAATTCCGGGACGTCGTGCTAGTGCTCGATGGTCCCGGGAACTCATATATTCGATCCATGACCGTCCCATGACCAAAAACAGACCACACAATGAAATAATTCACCCCGAAGTGTGGCGAAATCGTTAGGCCCCTACACGGCCCCTAGGCGTGAAATGAACCGAAGTAGGAGGAAACCTACCTCTTGTAGCACAGTTTTGGGTTCTTCGCCGTCCAGGTCTCCTCATTGCGCAACACTCCTTACTTTTCCTCTATCCTTTCCCTCTCTTCCTTTTCTTTTTTTCTCTCTTTTCCTCCACTGGTATGTTTTTATAGATCGACTGGGTCTCCACATGGTACGCATGCATGACGCCATGTCACCACCCATTCGGGGTTTCTTTTGCCCCAAATTCGTGAAAAATCTAACTATCTCCCGAATTTAACGAATTTAATTAGTAACTAGATTTCCTCTGTGAGACAAATCCAACAAGGAGGTCCGCTTTCTTGCCACCCGAGATTCAGAGAAGTTCTAGGTTTGCAACCCGTACTATAACACAATTCTACCGTTTCATGAAAAAATTTCCAAATTCTATCCTGGTTTTCATGGTCCTCCCTCACTAAAAAGAATTTCGTCCTCGAAATTACACACATATACATTCAAGTCTTATACATACGCAACAGTCATTTTATCATTAAATGACTAACCACATACCTCCGTCCCCAAATAAGAAGGGATAATTGGCATGCATTGTGTCCTCGCATTCCCATGTCGCCTTCTCCACTCCACGGTGTTGCCATAATACTTTCACTAGCCTCACGACATTGCATCGCAAAACCTGCTCTCGGATGTCCATAAGACGTATTGGTCCCTTCTCGAAGGTCCCATATGTATCAACTGTCAGCTTGCCCCATTCCACTACATGAGTCGGATATGGAATGTACTTTTGGAGCATGGAGACATGGAATACCTCATGGACACTTGACAAACTAGGTGGTAACGCCAATTGATATGCAACTGTGCCTACCCTCTCGAGTATCTCGAAGGGTGCAATAAATCTCGGCGATAGCTTACCCCGCTTGCCAACTGGCTCACCGATATCTTGTGCACACCTTTTTAGAAGATATGGTCACCGCCCCAAAGCTCAGAGGTCGACGTCGTCGTCCGCTGTGAATCTCCTTCTAGATCGCGCTTTTGCCGTGGAGAAGCATGTCTCCATATCAAGTCCATCTTAGCTGAGGTGTCTCTGATCAAATGCGGACCTATGGTGGGGCTCTCTCCAATCTCCGTCCAACAGACTGAAGATCGACACGGTCTCCCATCTGATTAGAAGAAATATAGGGCCGCCATCTGTATCTGCACGATAAGCTGTTGTAGCGAACTACACCCGAGCGAAATGCTCCTCTAGCTACCCTTGAGATCAGGACACCACCACGGCATGACATGTCCTTTGCTTTGTATGGTCATCACCAGGCTGACCATCCATTTGTGGATGAAACGCAGTACTCATTATCAACTACGTACGCATGGCCCTTTGGAAGCTCTTCCAGTGAGCGCCGTAAACACAGGATCATGCGATCTGATAGGTGGCACTTTATGTAGCGGCCCATCTCACCGATATACCTTAGCACAGTAAATTCCTCTAAGTGTGATGGTCATCCCGCTGACTAGAAAATGTGCCAACTTAGTGAGTTGGTCTACTATCACCCTCTTGCATCATGCTTCCATTGCAGATCCGTGCGAGTGAGTCATGAAGTCCGTCGACATGTTCCCGAAACTTCGGCTCTACTACGTCAGTTGTTTGGAGTAGCCTGCTAACCCTACGGTGCTTTCGGCCTTTACCTAATGTCGTGGTACAATCGAGATGAAATCCCAACACGATCTCTTCATCCGCTCTAATATTTAGCGATGAAGATCATGTGAGGTACATCTTCGTGTCTGTTGGTGCCTCTGAACTGAGGAGAGGTGGAACTCCACGAGGATCTTCTCTCGAATCGATAAGCGGGAAGCGTAACATGTCCCTATGAAGACTTCCTTTTGTGTGAATGGCCCAGCCCTCATCACCTATACCTGACTGTACCCTGTCCTTGATGGACACTAACTCCGTGTCCTGTCCCCGGGACTCAATCACTTTCTCAATAGGGAAGGTGTAGCCACCGACTCATAACGCTCCTTGGCGATCAGCATGCTGTGAGTCCAAGCGAGTCCCGATGCGGGCATTTTCGAGTCGAAGTACTAGCAGGTACTCAGTGACTTTCGGTGAGCTCATCGGCCACTACATTTGCCTTACAAAGTTGATGCAAGTGGTCATAATCCACTCCAGCCGCCGTCCATCTCTGTTGCCTCATGTTAAGGTCCCACTTTGTAAAGATGTACTTCAGACTTTTATGGTTTGAAAACACCTCAACTTACTTACCGTACAAATAGTGGCGCTAAATCTTTAAGGCAAAGACTATGGCAACCAGCTCCAAATCATGTGTGGGGTAGTTTCACTCGTGGTTCTTCAGGTGTCTAGAACCATAGCCTGACCCTCTCGATTTGCATTAAAGCATCCACGGTCCTTCTTTTTCTTGTACCAAGCGTATACAGTGTACATCGACCCCCTTTCCGGAACGATCAAAATAGGAGCTAAAGTCAGCCTCCTTTTCAATTCCTGGAATGCTTACTCACACAAGTCATCCCACTCAAACTTGACCCCCTTCCGAGTCAACCTTGTCATAGGTGCAGCTAATCGGGAGAAGTCTTGATGAACCTCTTGGCAATACCACACTTGTCTGAAACTACGTATCTCGGCGACTTTGGCCTCCTCCCAACTCATAATTGCCTCGACCTTCTCGGGGTCTACTAGCACACACAGAAGCCCAGGCCACGAGCGTGTCCCCACTTCACCTCGGTAAAGGCAAAATTCACATTTACTTGAACTTGACATACAATGATGGTCCCTGAGCACAATGAAGACCCTCAAATGATCCTCGTGCTCCTCCTCGAGCAGGAGGTAGATCAAATCGTCAATGAGGCGCAACAAATCGGTCAAATAGGGTTGGAATACTATGCATGAGATCCATGAATCTTTCTTGGCACATTAAATGATCGAAAGGCATCACTATGAATTCAAAATGCTCATACCACATCCTAAACGTTGTCTTAGGGATATCTACCTCTCTAACTCTCAACTGATGATAAACGGTGCGAAGGTCTATCTTGGAGTAGACTCGCGCCCCTTTCAACTGATCAAACGAATCATCAATCCTCGGTAATGGATATCGATTCTTGATCGTAACCCTGTTCAATTGTCAATAATCAATGCACATTGAAGAGTCTTGTACTTCTTCTTAGCAAACAAGCTGGGCACGTGGCGGGGTGCTCGAGTGCAATAAATCCCTTGTCCGATAATTTAGCGGTTGGACCTTGGTTCCTATAACTCCAGGTGCCATCATGAAGTCATAGAAATGGGCGGCGTACCCGGGGTGTAACTCAATAACAAAGTCTACATCCACAATGGGAGAGGTAATCCTGTGCTTCGTATGGAAAAAAAAAGCTTCGAACTCTGACCACCCGAGGTGAACTGAATCCTGTCTTATCTCGTCCTTCAGGGTAAGGCTTGTTAGCCAACCCATCATCTGTCCACTCCACCAGGAGTCGTTCACGATATGGGGTAAAGCATCATGTTTATTCCCCTGAAAAGTCACACGAATACGATCCCATGTGTAGGCATTAATCCTCCTACGATCCTGATCAGTAATGTGACTCGTGTGTCGTTAAACTTATTCTTACGAGAATGAAATCAAAATCCGATATGTCCATCACCCGAAGGTTCACCGTGAGCGGAATCCTTGAGATCTCTAACTCACAATCCCGACATATCTTATCAACCCTCACCCTAATCCCTAGGGTAGAACTCACATCTTGATGGCTTTCCAGTTCAACACTTATGCACAAACATTCACCTGAGTCTGTGATAAATGAATGTGATGCACTAGAATCAAACAATATCCTTGCCATAAAAGGCGAGATCGCGGCTGCTCTGCAGCTATAGCAGGCGTCTGCCAGGGCTCGGTCGTGGTGTAATAAATGTAGACACGCACCTATGTCCCTAAAGTCTCAGCTCGTAAGCCCTATCCTTGACCTTAATGAGATACTTTGTGGCCTCTTTGAAAACTGTGCGAGTAATGGGTGCTTGTGCAACACCACCTAGGGCGATACGGTTCCTGGCTTATCTTTGGGGGTAGGAGGAATAAGCTACGTGTGCGCAGACCGCATGGTTACAGGCCTGGGCTTTGCATGAGCCACAATCGCCCACGACCTCGACGATACTGCAGCCTCGCTGTTTGGGAAATAGTAGGTGCTTGGCCACGACACCCTGGGGCGAAGCTTAGTTCCCACGGCCCATCGCGGGGTAGAAGGAACAAAGCTGATGCAGCGTATGACCCACTGCGATTGGGACGTGGTGTCAATAACTTTCAGGGATCCAGCGTCGAGACGATCCACATGCAAAGTGTGTCGAGGTTGGTGACAATAATACTCGCCTCGATAGCCGCAGCCTGCCCCTCGAATCCGTATGAAGCAGGAGTCTTCTGCGTCTTCCTGGAGGTAGAAGAAGGTTGATTCTTCTTCCTCTTAGCACTAGCACCCGTATCTCGGATGCTCCGTGCACCTCCTCGACTTGCCATCTAAACATGTCAAATAACAAATTGAGATTTCTTCGGCCTAACTAAGAGCGTACGTACAACTACTAAGACCCCAAACATCATGAACTACCCCGCTTCATCCTTGGTTCAAGCCCTATGGTTATGTTTTCTAACCCTACTGTTCATCTTTCCTATATACATTCTACCATGTATATAATTCACGCAATCACAAACATGGAACACTCATCAGAGCACAATGAAACATCGTTAATGCATGCAAATGTCTAAACCCGTCCTAAAACCTTGTAATCACTCTACCTAGGACTCAAGCATAAACTGATGCTGGCATCAGATACCAAGCACTAGGTAATCATAAACCTAACCCCTAACACCAAGTTGTGATGCTTGTACCAAACATTGAGTTTCAGGTAATTCGTATACCTTAGCTCTGATATCAAGCTGTGACACCCCAATTTCCAAGGGTCAAATATAAAACCCGAGAAAAATTCAATTTTTCTAAACAATTGTAAAACGGAAATCTTGATTGGAAACCTGGAAATTTTCTAGATCTTGGATGATGAAAAGGACTTTATCGTTGAAATCGTCTCGCGAAATCTAGTTACCCAGTCGAATTTCGTCGGGTGTCGGATGACACTTAAACATGTGACACATGGCACATGATGCATGGACCATGTGATAACACATGGCCATTAGAGAGAGGAGGAAGGATCACTTTGGGATAGGAATAAACAAAAAATAAATAAAAAAATCAAAGAAGGAGAAATGAGAAAGGGACACGTGTCAAATGGAGAGAAAAAGGAAAGGAGGAAGGTGGGAGGAAATTTCCCACTTGGATCAAGTCGGTGGATAAGGTGAGAGAAAGGAAAACCAAAAAGGAAGAAAAGAGAAAAGAAAGAAAAGAAAAAAAAACAGAGCTGTGTGTGAGAGGGAAAGGAGAAAGAGAGGATTTCCCGGCGTTTCGACGATCAAAGCTCAATGATCCGAGAATTAAAGTTGGTCCATGCAGTGGGAGCTACGCGTGGGTACTAAAATCAGTGTGTTTCGTCAAACTCCAAGAGGTAGGGGTTCTTTCCTACTCTGGTTATTTTGTGCCTAAGGGCCATTCAATGGCCATGGGGTATAGTCCCAACGATAGGGCTGGTTTCAGAATAGTTTCAATCAAACTATTACTGGGTTAAGGACTAATTTCTGGATCCATTTTGTTACAGAAGTACCGTTCTGGAACAAGCAAGGTTTGTTGAAAGAGATGGAAACTGAGGGTGACGATATGGTGTGGTGTGTCTTTGCTGATATGGATTGACATGCTGGACAATTTATATCGTTTATGGATCTGAATATGAAGACCCGGTTTGCGTGTTGTTGCTTGAGTGAATAACATGCTGTGTGTGAAAAAGATCATGTTGATATATGCTATTTGATGTATTGGCATGAGATATTTGATGGATGTGGGAATTATAAGGGTGTGAGGATATAATTATCCATAACTGCTAATGTTGTATGAAGGCCTTTATTATGCATGTAACATGATATGGCATGAAATGGCATGTTGCAATTCATATGCACGGGGACATCACGTGAAACAGGTGTGAGTGCATGACATGGGTTTTGAATGAATTTGATATCGGAGGGTTGTCCAGTACGTTTTGATATCGGAGAGTTGTCCATTGTGCTATGATATCGGAGGGTCGTCCAGTTTATTTAATATTGATGTTATCCAACGCTTTAATATCTGGAGGTCATTCAAAGGCTTTTGATATCGGAGGTTGTCCAATGAGTTTCAAAAACAAAAATCTTTTGTTTTGAAGACAATTTTCATACATGGAAAATGCATGCGTGAGGGAGTCGGCGAAAACTCGAGACATGGGGCATGGCATGTGGACATTCATATAGAAATGTGCATATTTTTACATGAATGGGTGTTAATGTGTGAATCATGATATTACATGTGCACTTAGGTGGGGAATAGCCCTTGTAGGAGATTTTCTCTACTGGGCATTGCTCACCCCATCGGGGGAAAATATTTTCAGGTATTGGAGGTACACCGGGAGATGAAACACATATGAGACCTTAGCGGTGAAGAAGGCCAAATTATAGCTTTACTGTGTTTTGTAAAATTCTGGGCATAAAACCTAGTTTCTGTATATGTAATGAGAAAGAGTTGTAATGAAACTCATTTTTGTATGATTTATACAATTTGGCAAAGTTTTCCCAGGTTTTTGGTAGTTCTGTAATGAAAATGCTACTAGAATAGGAACTTATGGTGTTTTGAAAAAGGGTTGGAGGTGCAGAAAATGCCTAGAGGCTATTGCCGGTTTGGGTAGCGACAAGGGTTTTCTTGGTCGCAATCTAGTTTTCTGGTTCCGTGTCGTGACAGTAGGTTTTGTGTCGCGATAGGACTTGGTCTTGGCAGAGTGTTCCTAGGTCGTGACCGTGTTTGCTCTCTTTCATGACAATGTCGCGGCAGAGGTTCCCTTATCTCGACCGAGACGGTCACGACAAGAGGTCAAGGTTGCGACGGAGCTTGGTTAAGGCCAAGAGATTTCATGTCATGACAGAAATTTGTAGTGCCGCAACAGGATTTCCTCTCACCTTGGCCTACTCCGTTGCAACATAATTTACTCTATCGCAACCTAAATTCTTTGATCTAGGCCACTCTTTGTCGCGACAAGAGGCCTTGTGTTGTGACAAAGAAATTTTGCGTTGTGACAAAGTTTGGCCAGGTTAGGAGCTTTCTTGTTGCGACGGAATGTTTCTATGTCGCGAAAGAGTTGGCAATGGTAGAGATATATCGCGATGCATCACGGAGGTCACGACAGAGTGTCACTGCTGAGAAATTTTGTGTCACATGGTCAGCCATGCAGGGAAGACTTCATGTCACGACAGACAAATAATTTTATACAAAGAGTTTCGCAGAGTGGAATTCCTGAGACGACCTCCAACTCCTCCTATCTCAAATTCTCATTTTCCACATGCCATCTAAAAAAGTTGCACGAAGTTATTCCCCATGTTCAATGTATGTTTCTTCGTCAATTCATATTACTTGCATGCTCACTTTCGTCGCAACCAAACATAATTAACACTACTCAATAAACGGAAAAGATAACTTAGCTTTTCCAATATTTTCTCGGTAACCAAATAGAAAAACATTTTGCAAGGTCAAATAATAAAGGAATAGAATTCAAAGTTGGAATAGAGAATCAATAAAGGCATTACTTGGTAAAAAAATGAAACGATGGCAAAAAAATTTTGGAAACCAAACACAGTATTATGGTGTTAAGAGTTAGGGTTTACTCATAAGAAAGATCCGCCAAAATTAAATCGCAAATTGTTTTCCAAGAAACTATAAAACTAATATTGCATTTTCTTGCCAACCAAACAAAGAAATATTCACACAAACCAGCATCCACAAAAGCCATAGATTATTTTATTTTCTTGGGAACCAAACAGGGTTATATTGTAAGTTCAGAGGATTAGAGATTCGGTTCCGTAGCATGGATAAGTGTTTCATCGCAAAGCCAAGCTTCTAAACCGAGCCCTGCAATTTCAAAAGGACCATCAATCACACAAAAAATCGATCATACACAAAAATGCATTTTAATTAACAAGAGCAAAAGGTCGACATACCTGCAAATCCAAGGAACGCTAGTAGTTTTTGCGGCCTCCCACATATCCCAAGGAAGACTCACCCCTTAATTTTCCACCTCCTTCATCACCTCCTTGAATTTAAGTAATCATCTAACTCCTCTCCCCCACTGTCATCTTCTCCTCCTGACGTAGGAGCTTCTACAACAAACATTGGGAATTTGATCTTCATTATGGAAAATTCGGATTTGGGAGGTTTTGAAACCTTGAAGACACTAAATATATTTCTAAATCCAAGTATTTTGAGTCTTGTTACTATTTTGATTTGGAGTTGTTTTATTTTAGAAAGATTTGTTCTTTGAGTCAAAGTAGTAGTTGTTTTATTTAATTTAGAAAGTTTGTTTTCCAAGTCAAAGTAGGAGTTTCTACTTCTTTTTAGGAGTTGCTTTATTTAAATTAGAAAGTTTTTGTTTTCTAAGTCAAAGTATGAGTTTCTTTATTTGATTTAGAAAGTATGGGGCTTATATATACCCCCTAATGTAGTCTTTTGACAATCTGTTCAAGTTTAATAATATTTCAGATTTCTCTTTTAAGTGTTATATCTGCTTCCTCTTATCTCGGGTGGATTTCCCTGAGCGGTGTGAGTTCTGCTGTTTCTATCCCTATGTGGATTCCTTGGGTGGAGAAGTATATATCTTATTCTCTTATCTCTTAGGTGGATTCCCTTGAGTGGTGAGTCTGTTGCGTCGTATCTCTTGATGGATTCCTTGAGTGGTGAAGTAAGGGTGTGTTTGGTAAATTGGAATGAGGAATAAGAATGAAGAATCTCTTTCCATTCCTATTTCTCAAGGAATGGAATCAATAATTTGATTCAATTCTTAGCGTTTGGATTAGTTTATGAATCTTACATGGAAATGAATGTTTATTTTCATTTCATTGTTTGGTAATACTAGAAATTGGAATGAAAAAAGAAATAAATTGACAATAATACCCTAAAACTTTTAGAGCTTTAAAAAAAAACGTCATTCATTGATAAGATATTTTAATTATTCTCCATTGTTTCTTACTTAAAAAAATAATAATTATAGTCAAATATTATAAATTAAAAATTTATTTTAATCTATAAATAATTTTAAAAGTATTTTCGATTTTTAGAATCAAGCACTAAGCATCTTCTTAGTTTTGATGTAACATTTTATAAAATGTATCTTCTTAGGTTTTATGAAAATAAAAATGTTTTCTCAAGATTATAAATTTAATGATAAAATAAAATGTTAACGTACTTTCTCACAAAAAAAGTAAATGAAAATTTTCAAAACACATCCAAGACAATTTTTTTGGATTTTCAATCACATAGCTTTCATAAAACACTTTAAATTACTAATTGGAATTGTGGGACTGGTGAACAAAAGATTAGAGGTAAAATAGTAATTTTAAGTTATAATATTTTTTAAGGAGAAGGATGAATAGTTGTGACGCCCCCAACTCGGCACACGGTGTCAAGCGAGGGTGTCATTTTTCTTTTTTATAAACTTATAACCTTTAAGCTTGTTCATTCATATAATCTTAAACATCTAACTTGTACTATATTTTGTAGCAGCGGATTACAAAATATATACAAGCTCCATATATGGAAGTGTTCAACATTTACAATATTTACATTGTTTATAAAAAACAAAACATATACAAAAAATAGACCAAAGGTCTTTAGGTGGGCACCCCACAGTGTGTTGTACTTCTGGCCGCTGATGCAGGTCCTGACTTCTCGTTTCGCTCCCAGACTCCTACACGGATGAAAACCCGTAAGGCTTAGCTTAGTGGAATTAATACATATGGATGACCTCTAATAAGGGTCATCACACTTCTATACACATGCATGCACATCTAACATATCATATCATTTAAACATGCTTATACATATTTCATATTTACTTATCATACCATGTTTCATTTCTTATCATTTTACACTTTGCTTCATGTTCTTGTCACAATATACTTTTCATCGCATAGCAGTGCTATGTTTCTCTTATCATATCATATCATTTCATATGTCATATTCAAGTCATTTGTTTTATGTTTTTATGCCTGCATAAACCTTTGTGAAGTGGATAAAGGAAACTATATGGCCCGGTGCTCCGTACCAATCGTAAGAAACAGCATTCAGCACCAAGATACTGCTATCACGGTGTACGAGACAATGATCATCTATAAGGGCCCAAGGTTCGTTATCATTGTACGACAATGACCATCTATAAGAGTCCGGCACAGAATGACCCAAGTAAAAGGGGTCAACTCGAACAAGATGTCAGCAGATTTGTTTTCCCTTAATAGGCATGCCTATCATCCTTCTACCAGTTCTAAGTGTATTAATCCATGTATATTTATGTTCAGTACATATCTCATATTCCCGAATAATTATTGTCATCCGGTGATCATATGCGATATTTACTATCATTTATTCGTATCTTTGCATTTTTCATATCTCATTATATACATGAATAATCATGGTTACTACATGCTTATGACCTATTTACTATCATTCCACTCTCACTGCCATATATGGATAGATTCTAGACTCAAAGGTTTTCCATAGAGTCCAAGAACATCCAAACGGAGTTCTGATTTAATAAATTAAGACCAGTCTCAAGTTGAAGGCTCCTATGAATGCTGACTACGCAGTAGAACCAGTAGGGCCCATTATTTTTCATGATTTCTAGACCCAATACAGTTCCAATTTAACAAGATATATATGTAATGGGATGGATCAAAGTACTTTCCATGTAGCCCAAGCAATATCCAATCGGAGTTCGAACGAAGAAATTATGATCGTCCGAAGTTAAAGGCTCCCTATGAACAGTGACTACGAGCAAAACCAGCAAGGCCTACTATTTTTTGTGATTTATGGACCTAATTTGAGTTCCAATATTATCAATCTATATATGGATGGATTATAGACTCAAAGGGCTTTCCATAGATTCCAAGAATATCAAAAACGGAGTTCGGAAGAAGAAATTATGACCATCCGAAGTTGGAGGCTATCCATGAACAGTGACTACGAGCAAAACCAGCAGGGGGCCTACTATTTTCATGATTTTGGACCTAATATGAGTTCCAATATTATCAAGCTATATATGGATGGATTATAGACTCAAAGGGCTTTCCATAAAGTCTAAGAACATCCGAAACGGAGTTCGAACGAATAAATTACGACCATCCGAAGTCAGAGAAATTTGACAAAGATTCCCTAAACCCAATATTTCCTTAATACAAATATTCCTCAATTGAGGATTACAATCAACCAACCCAAGTCCAAAACACAACCAATATACCAAGTAGGGTTCTTTTAGACCCAAATTCATCAAAAAAATGGGTTTATGGTTTCTTCATCATCAAACAATTCCATACAAAAGTCCAAAAGTCCAATAATCCATACCAAAATTAGCAAGTTCCATACGAGTGTACAAAAATCCATACAAAACTTAACAAATTCCATGTCGTTCTTCTCTTCTTCTTCTCTTCCTTTCTCTTCCTTTCTCTCTTCTTCTCCCCTTCACGTTTTGTGAGACCAAAAATGAGATATTTTTGGTCTCATCCCCTTTTTATATTTAATTTTTTTACTTTTATTGCAAGTTGGTCCTCCAACTCTCCTATATTTGCAAATCAAGTTATGTCATTTATATAATAACCCACCATCTTCTTATATTATGTCTTTGGTGTCCCATTTTGACAAGTTACAAATTTAACCTTGTATCTTGTACAAAAACCGGGGTTTTGAAATTTTCTCACTTAGCAAAATAATAATTATGAAAATTTTCCAAATGCACTAATAATATACCCTAATTATGTTTAAAAACAACTATGGTGTATTTTGGGGTGTTACAATAGTCGTCAAAGAAAATGAGAAGGGTGAATCAGATTACCACATATATCTAAGGAATCCTAATTAGAAGTAGAATTTGATTCCCCTTTGAATTAGTTTCCATTCCAGTTCCTCATGCTTAAATTTCATCCAAACATGGGAATGGGAAGGGGTAATGGCATTCCCATTCTACCTCTCTATTCCCAAGATCTAAACACACCCTAAGTTCCTATCCTTCTATAACCTTTACTCATCTCATCATCTTCTCCTTCACCTTTCCATAACCAAAATTTCAACCTTAACCCAAAACTTTCCAAATCTAGTTCCATACTTCTAAAACATTTCCAAATACTTTGTTTCACCCAAGAAACCATACAAACCATCTTCCCTAACCTTATAGAAACCCCAAATTCATGCATAGCCCTAGCCCACCTTAGAAAAAACTTGAAAACCGTAAACTAGCTCAAAATAAGACTGTTTTGCATCAAATTAAACCTAAACCTTTCCAAACATAAAATCCTTCATTTTAAACCTTAATTCCATCATAAATAAACCTCAAATAAGCCCTATAACCTTTAGAACCAGACCTATTCCTTACCTTTTAAAGTTACATCCTACAACCCTTGTGAAATCCCAAGAAAATCCAATTTTATGAAAAAGGGCAAAATCATAATTTTGGTGAAAATCCAAATTTTTTTTCTAGATCTCGGATGATGAAATGGATTTCACCGTTGGAATCATTTCGCGAAATCTAGCTACCACGTCGAATTCCAAGATCGGAATTTGCACGTTTTTCAAGGCACCGGGTATCGGGTGTCGTGAAACGACATGATGTACAAAAGTCACCCACTATACGTACTCTCAGAATACATGTCGCAAGATCGAGAGAGAGGGATTTAAATGGATGGCCGAGATAGTGCCAAGTGTCAAAATCCAAGATTTAAGGACATGGATGGCATTATTTGAATTGTTAATGAGGAAAAAGACAAAAGAGTCAATAGTGTCATCTTCTTCTTCAAAAGACCAAAACGTGAAGGAGAGGAGAAAATTTTTACAGTGGCTAGGTTTTTGATGTTTTTAGAGAGAGAGTGTGCAACTTTCCTAAGATCCCGCCTACTGAATCGCCTGATTTCTGCCAAGAAGCAAAGTTGCTTACGCGAGGGACTACGTGTGGGCACCGTTTCGGGAGTTTCCTACAAACTCCGTGAGGGGGCTATCCCCACTTGAGTTACACTTTGTTTAAGGTTTTGTTGATGATTGAGTTGATTTGAGGCCTCAACGGGTTGTTTGATCGGTCCCAAAACTTGGGACCTAAATGTGGAAATTTTTGGAGTTTGCTTGGACACTCCAATGGACCTGCTTGCATCTTGTGGTAATTTATAATAAATCAGGTTTAAAGGTGTAAGGAGGCCGAAATGGCCATCGATATCGGTTTTAAAAAGTGGAACTAATGTGGTTGATGAGCTGGCTGCCTACCTGACAACCCATTGTTCTGTTTTGGGACTGTTAAAAATAGTTCCGGTTTGTATGATTTGGACCAAACGTCCATGTATCAGGTGCAAGGAATTGTTCAAGTGAATGACTTGAGTTGTATGGAAATTGTGTTTAGCCTGCGAGCTAAATTTGATGTTATTGGTTAAAATAGAAAGAATATGATGTCGTGTTTAATTTATGTCAATCTATGCATGATGATGTGTTAGCATGTGTTGTATAAATTGTGTTGAAATGGCATAATGCATTTCATATGCATCGGGGTAACCTAGAAATTAGGTGTGAGTGCATGACATGAAAATTGAAAGAAAAACGAACATGGTTGCGAAAGGAATTTCAAGGAAGATTTTCCAGAATCTGGTCGTAGAGACGGTCCAATGTGATCATTTCCTGGATGAGGAACCACGACCGCTTCGAAGTTCTCCAACACATTCGCCGAGGGTAGTCCAATATTTTTAATTAAACTCAGAGGTAAGGTTTTCGAGAACAACAAGTTTTTGTTTTGAAAATGATGTTTTCTCATACATGGCTTAGAAAAGGGGGAGTCAAAGTGAGACTCGAGATATGGGAATGGGTATGTAGACATTCAAGTAGGATCACGTGATTTACTTGAGTGTGTGTTTACATTGAATCATTACATATGCACTTAGGGGCGAGTAATCCATTTAGGTAATTCCACCATCAAGGCTGGCTCACCCTATCGAGGAATATTATTTCATGGTGCATGTGAGCGTCGAGAAGACGCCACTTTAGAGGCCATTTGACAAAGTCGGCTGTGGCTTTGATATTTTGGTATAAACATATTAAATTGTGAATTTTAATATGTTTTTGCATAAAGAGTAATGTATAACTCTTGAACTATTGGAAATATAGTCAGGTGTATCATGATGAGTATTGGGTGTATGGGCCCAAGCGGCCACCTGCTCTGTATGGGTCTCTGATACGAGACGATAGATTTTCCTCAAGAAAGCGTCGGCTGTCAAACGAACACCCCGGATTTGGGGCGTCACACCCCTAAACTACCACAAACCCATCCCTAACTAATTACCCAAACCATTAGATTATCCATCGCCAATCCGAATTCCTCAGATCACCTCCCTCTCCGTCGTCTCCGCCACCGCCGCCCCCATCGCCACCGCCGCTATTGTTATCCTCAATTTTCGATGCCAAACTAGCCTCCTCCACATAGGTTACCAACTTCGGGAGCTTTGAATCAACACAGATAGGGGGCCGATCGATGGATTGAAGGTGGGAAGGTGGAGGGGAGAGAGAGAAAGATAGGGTAGGGATACTTTTACAGGCAACAAATTTTTTCTGGGGCCAATTAAATAATACACGGGTAAGAGAAATGGGAGAGTGGCCATGTAGGATTATTTTTTGACTTCCCATTAGCCGGTCACCAAAACCTCGGGACGACATATTAACATGGAACCCAAACGCATTATTCCTGGGGCTAAATAAAGAAAGGGACACTGTTAAGATCACAAACTATGATTATTCATGTCAATTAATTCCTAAATATAATGAGAAGGATTTAATATTATTAAATATGTTTTGGTATTTGTGTGGAAAATTGACAAACACCTCATGCTCGATCCTTAATCTAAAAAATTGAATAAATATATCGACCTGTTTAACATCATATTGACATTAAGGTGTTTTCTAAAAGTGGGATAATCAATTACCATAAAAAAAGTAGATAATTCAATTTCTAAAGATTTTACTCTTCGTGTATCGACATTAAACATAAATTCAGAAAATATTTAAAGAAATTAGATATCATCCAAAAATTATTAAATTTATTTAATAAAAGGAATTTGACTAATATTTATGGTAAATGAATTTCAAAATTTTATAATCTTTTAATTTCATATTTATCCTTTTGTAAAATAAAAATTATTATTACTAAACAATTTTGCAAAGACATGTCTTAGTAAAAAAATGGATTTGACTTACAATTTAAGGTAAATGGATTTTGAAACTTTAATTGATCATTTTTATTTCATTTATTCTTTGAAATATAGAGATACATACTATTAAAAATGTCTTATTTTTAGTATTAATTAATTCATAGAAATTTTTTTTGTTCCTTTATGCAATAAACCCAAATATATATATGGAATTTGTTCACATAACAAAAAGTAAAGTCTATTTCTATGGTGATTAACCTTGTGGTCCCTCCCGGCTTGTATGAGGATTAATGTGTTGTATGGTTCAAAGGCATCTTCTATGTGTACACAAACCCACTCAGGATACCTCATGATTTGACAAAAAAAAAAGTAACACATAATGCACTTATAAAATATATCTACAAATAAAATGAAGTGTGGTGAGATGTAGTTATAAGTGGTGTAGATAAATATTATAGATGCGATTAAGTCTAAATGAATTACTATAACATTGAGGATATGTTTGCAGCCATATTTTATGGCGTGACCAAGTCTAAATGAATGACTATTATATTCATGGTACATGTTCGGGACGATATTTTATGTACAGCTAGATATGATATCGATAAAGACATCTATTAATTATTTTAATTAATTAAGAGTGTTTTATGACAATGACTCATATTAATTATTTTAATGAATTAAGAGTCTTTAATGATGAGGATTTCTACTAATTATTTAATTAATTAAGAGTCTTTAATAATGAGGACTCTTATTAATTATTTTAATTAATTAAGAGTCTTTAATGATGCTAACTCCTATTAAGTATTTTAATTAAGAGTCTTTATCTTTTAATTTTTTTATTTGATTAATTACTTTTTTCTTGTCCATTAAGTATTCTAGTTTCCTTGTTTAGACAGGATTTTTATTTAGCAAGGATTTCTTGAGCCTCTATAAATACTTAGTTATTCTATCTTTGTAAGAAATTTTATTTTTATTCAATAACAAACCCAGCAAGCTCTTGCTAAATCTCTTTGTATTGTGTTTATGGGTTCTTAATAAGACTTTACTGATATTTTGGGGTTTGATTTATCTTCATGGGTTACATCATCAGTCGTGTGGCATCAAAGCCGGTTTCCTCCCAATCGATGGCTAATACGGTGCTAGTGATAATAACTCCATCCCAAGAGGATGAAGATCAAGATTAATAAATCGTTGGGAGAGAGCACCTAAGAACAGTTAGAATGTCAATCTCACAATCTTGAACAAATGATAGAAGCTACTGGACAACTAAGCATGAATTGTTAAGCAGGAGGTGTTCATGAACATGAACAACTTATTGAATCAAGTCGAAGGAGGTAACCTTGGTAGGCCAATAGTTGACCAAATTCCTCAAATATGTAGAAGACCTATTGTTGATGATGATACTAATAATTAGATTAAATCAGACGCCTAACCTTGATGTTTGTCATGACATAAAAATACTCCCTCACACAACACAACTCGTGAAAGATCCGTCATACCAGAACCCTTATCGCAACCTAAAACCTACTCAACCATGCAGTAGCCTTTCTGGCTTTTCCTGGACCTCCAACTCTTCTCCAAAACACACTAAATTCGATACAGTGGCCTCTGTATAATAAAGGCACTATAAAATATGGGAAAAACTTACAAAATTCAGGGCTGAACTAATCAAATGAGTTTAATTACAAATCATTTTCTTACATAAATAGAAACCGGATAACCGTCCATAATTTTACAAAATACATAATAAAACCATAATCCAGCCTTCTTCACCACTAAGATCTCATATGAGTTCCATCTCTTAGTGTACCTCCAGTACTTGAAATATTTTCCCACGACGGGGGTGAGCAATGCCCTGTAGAGGAATTCTCCTACAAGGGCTACTCACCACCTAAGTGCACATGCAATGCCATGATTCAACATTCATAAACACATTGAGGAAAAACATATACATTTCTACATGAATGTCTACATGTCATGCCAATATCCTAAGCCTTCACTGACTCCCTCACACATGCATATGCCATGTATGAAAACTGTCATTGTAAAACAAAAGATTTTTTTTTTATAATTCAACTCATTGGATAACCTCGGTAAACTGCTTATTTAAAAGTCATGTGTCTTTTTTGAGTAACGAACTTTCCGAGGTCTCACCGCAGGCATCGTGCGCCTTCCGACACTTTCACGGGCTTTCACCCCTAGATACATATGTCTAACCAAGGATGCAGGCCTTCCACCTAAGGGGGTGTCTATCCCTTATTGTTACTATCTGACACATAATTAAACCGTGTGACTCTAGGACGTTGTCCCTTAGACAGAGCCCACCATTAAACACCAAACACAGTGTTAATTCATGCCATGCACTCACACCCGTTTCGTGCTATGTCCCCATGCATATGCAATGCAGAAATGCCACTTCATGTTATTTCATGTTACATGCATAATGAGAGCTACATGCAACATTTACAAATCATGGATAATTATATCTACTGCATATAATTCACATCCATCATATAACCCATGTTAATACATCGAGTAAGCATATATCAACACTATTTTCACACAACTTACATGTCATTCAATTAAGCAACAACACACAAATGGATCTTCATGTTCAGACCTAGAAACGACATATAAAGTTCAGCATGTCAGTCCATATCTAGCAATAACAAGCCACACACAACCTATTTTCTAGCCCATATTTTCCAGCAAACACAATATATTTCCAACCCATATTTTCTAGCAAACACAAATTGTTTCAACCCATATTTTCCAAGAAATACAAGTCGCTTCTCAAATTTCCATATTTTCCAACAAACACAAGTCGCTTTCCATCTATATTTTCAAAGAAATGCGTCAAGCTCACTTCTATCTTTTCCATCAAATACAAGTCGCTTCCAGCCTATACTTTCCAATAAACACAGTTTGCCTGCAATCCGCGCTCGAAATGCAGCGACCTGTAAATCGTCCTTAAATTATCAACAAATGATAAAAATGTTCTCGAACTAGCCCCACCATTAGGGCTATACCTCATGGCCATTGAATGACCCTTAGACAAAGAATAACCAGAGTAGGAGATAACCCCTACCTCTTGGAGCGCAGACTAACTCACTTCCTGGCCCTTCGAACCTCTCGTTGTTCGAACACTAGAGACTAGTAGAAGTTGGACCTCCTTTCCTCCCTTTTTCCTTTCTTTTTCTTTTTCTTTTCTTTCCTTTTATTTTCTCTCCTTCATTTCCTTTCCGTTCTGTGAACTCATCACTTTTTTTTTGGTAGCATTCTTTTTTTTTTCCTCCCAAACTGATTTCCCCTTCTCCCACTTAAGTTGTTCTCAACTTAGTGATGTCACACATGGTTTCCATGTGTCACCCACATGTTTCTTCATCCATGAAACTCATGTCTATTCCATGTGTTCTTAAGACATTCCTTTGGGTTACATGCATTACTCTGATAGTCACATGGCATGTGCCTTCATGCCATGTGTCACACGACACCCAATGCCTCGAAATAGGTGAAATTTAGACTGTTTTGGAATCCGACGAAATCTGTCTGGGTAACTAGATTTCATGGGACGAGCTCAATGGTGTGGTCTATGTTGTCATCCAAGATCTAGAGAAATTTCTAGGCTTGCAGCCTGTACTGTAACATTAATCTATCATTTCACTTTACCCGGGTTTTCACATAAACTTTGGTGACGGTCCAATTAATCCAGGTATGGTTAGATTTAAAAGGAACCGAAACTTTAATTACAATAGGCATGATGATGAGTTTAAGCTTAAGGTAGATATCCCTAACTTTAATGATGATCTTAATATTGAGGGGTTTTTAGATTGGTTGACTGATGTGGACAGGTTCTTTGAATATACTAAGTTGCCCAAGGATAGAAAGTTTAAATTTGTTGCTTATAGGTTAAAAGGGAGAGCATCAATATGGTGGGATATATTGAGGGAGATAAGGATGAGAGAGGGGCATGGTCCAGTTCATACATGACATAGAATTAAGGAATTATTACGAGGTAGATTTTTGCCTTTGGACTATGAACAATATATTTCTTATGTTTATCATAGATGTACACATGGTAGCAGGAGGGTAAATGGATATACTGCTGAATTTTTTTAGATTGACAAAAGAGGAATCAATTACCAAAAAGTGAGAACCAACCCAAGACTTTACAAGCTGAGGGAAGGAACTTTCTAACTATTATTCATGACCCATCCTCACTTACGTGCAAGTGTAAGGAAACACAAGAAGTGCATTTGATGGTTGTGAAGGGAGAAGTAGAAAGTATAGATTTAGTTATGGCTCAAATTCTGGTGGAGGTGCAGACTTTGTTAGAGGAGTTTGATGATGTGATTCCCGAGGGATCTACTGACAGAGTTACCTCCTATGCCTAACGTACAACACCATATAGATTTGATTTCAAGTGCTTCTCTTCCTAATGTTCCTCATTATAGGACGAGTTCCAAGGAGAATAAAATCTTAAGGGAGAAGGTAGAAGAGTTTCTAAGCCAGGGGCATATGCAGGCTAGCATGAGCACATGTGCGGTTCCAACTTTGTTGATGCCTAAGAAAGATGGAAGTTGGAGGATGTGTGTTGATAGTAGGGCGATCAATAAAATTACCGTTGGATATAGATTTTTTATTCTAATGTGGATGATATGCTTGATCAATTGAGTGGAGCAATTATGTTCAGCAAGATTGATTTGAGGGGTGACTATCATCAAATTAGATTCGTCTAGGTGATGGGTGGAAGACAACATTCAAGACAATGATGACCATAGGAAGCTTCAACAAAGAAAGTATGGATCGTACTAGATTGTTCAGAAGATCAACAACAATGCTTATATGGTTGACTTGCCAAATTGGATGGAGATTTCAAATATCTTCAATGTTGCTGATCTTACCTTGCTTCAACCATATATGAGTCTTGAGTGTCCAAAAATAACTCGAGGATGAGTTCTTCAGAAGTGGAGGTGAATGATGAGGGCACCTATTAATTATTTTAATTAATTAAGAGTATTTAATGATGAGGACTCCTATTAATTATTTTAATTAATTAAGAGTCTTTAATGATAAGGACTCCTATTAATTATTTTAATTAATTAATCTTACTGACGAGGGACTCTATTAATTATTTTTAATAAAATTTTTTATCTTTTTTTTTATTTGATTGAATTATGTGATTAATTACTTTTTCTTGTCCATCAACTATTACAGCTCTCGCTTATGTGTGGATTCTTAGCAAGTGACTCTTTCTGAGCCCCCATAAATACTTAGTTATTCTATCTTTATAAGAAATTTTATTTTTATTCAATAATCAAACCTAGCAAACTTTGCTAACTCTCTTTAAGATTGTGCTTATGGGTTCTTAATTGAGACTTTGCTTGGAAATTTGTCGTTTGATGATCTTCTGGGTGATTACATAAGTTACGCTATATATATATATATAGAGTATATATATATATATATATATATATATATATATATATATATATATATATATATATATATATATGTCCCAGGCCTTCTTAATGGGGGATTCAAGAAGAAGTTTCTATGGACCTCCTTCTTGGTGTTTCTCGTGATTTGTAAGCTCATTATATGGTCTCAAACAAGCATCTCGTTCTTGGTTCGAGAAATTCACTTTTGTGATCTCCTCTATTGGATTTCTTGCTAGTAGTTATGATTCTATTCTCTTTGTTGAGTGTATTGATGCAGGTAGTATCATTCATTCTTTATATGTAGATTTATTACGATTATTATAGATTCAAGAGAAGAAGCTTCTATGGACTTCCTTGGTGTCGTGATTTGTAAGCTCATTATATGGTCTCAAACAAGCATCTCGTTCTTGGTTCGAGAAATTCACTTTTGTGATCTCCTCTATTGGATTTCTTGCTAGTAGTTATGATTCTATTCTCTTTGTTGAGTGTATTGATGCAGGTAGGATCATTCATTCTTTATATGTCGATGACATGATTATTACTAGTGATGATATTGATGGTATTTCAATTTTGAAGACAAAATTAGCTAAACAATTTGAAATGAAGGATTTAAGTTCTTTACGATATTTTTTGAGTATTAAGGTAGTATATTCTCCTAGATGTTATCTTATTTCTTAGTCCAAATATATTGGATATATTTTTTAGCGAGTTGGACTTACTAAAAATAAGATTGTTGATACTCCCATTGAGGTTAATGCAAAGTACTCTTCTTCTGATGGAGTACCTTTATCAAATCCTACATTGTACTGTACTATTGTTACGAACTTGGTCTATCTTACGATTACTCGTCCTGGTATTGCTTATGCTGTTAGTTAGTTTGTTGCCTCGTGCTTGGTTCGAGAAATTCACTTTAGTGATCTCCTCTATTGGATTTCTTGTTAGTAGTTATGACTATGTTCTCTTTGTTGTGTGTATTGATGTAGGTCTTATCATTCCTTTTTTATATGTCGATGACATGATTATTACTAGTGATGATGTTGATGGTATTTCAATTTTGAAGACATAATTAGCTAAACAATTTGAAACGAAGGATTTAAGTTCTTTACGATATTTTTAGAGTATTAAGGTAGTATATTCTCCTAGATGTTATCTTCTTTCTCAGTCCACATATATTGGATATATTTTTAATGTAGTTGAACTCCTACCGATTATAAGACCGTTGATACCCCCATTGAGGAATGCAAGTACTCTTTCTTTTGATAAAGTACCCTTTATCAACTCCTACATTGTACGTACTCATTGTCGGGAAACTTGGTCTATCTTGCACGACACCATCGATATTACTTATGTTGTTAGTTAGTTTGTTGCTGCTCCTACTACAGTTCATTAGGCAACTGTTCTTCGTATTTTGTGGTATCTTTGAGATATAGTCTTAGTCTTTTACTTCCATCTATGTGACGCCCCAAACCCGGGGTGTCCGTTGACTACCCGTCAACCCGCGGAAATCTACATGTCTCATGTTGTAAATAGAGACCATACATGCAAATGGCCATCAGCCTACACATCATACTCAAATATATTTTATACAAAAATGAATTAATTACAAATTTGCTTACTAAAATTGTATTAATTAAGCAATTTATACAAAATGGGTCTCTTGCCTAGAAAGTTTAAATACAAAGATAAGGCCATCTTGTCGCTTCTTCACTTCTAAGGCCCTATGCGTTGCCATCCCTAATCAAGGCCTTTCGCACCAAAAAATATTTCGACAAGGTGAGCAAAGCCCAATAGTGGAATTTCCCTACTTGGGTTACTCCCCACCTAAGTGCAAAGCAATGGCATACAAACATTCAACACATGCTAATATATCACTCATGGCTATACATCAAAATTAATTAGATACATCATGTTATCTTAATTTTATTAAATAATAATATAAAAATTAGCTCATTACAGAGTAGATAACTCGGGCAAATCCATCTGAACTCCGCCCACAACATCACACAAACATGTTATTTTCACAAGGGTCAACACAACACCCACACAAATCAAGCAAACAACTGTGTGACCCGGTCTAAAACCATTCTAGTGGATTTATTCACTGTGTCCAAATCTTTGAACCGAAACCACAAACCCATCCAGCTCCCAACAACCCCATCCATTACATAGCCCCAAACGAAAAGTAAACAAGTGGGAGAAACCCCTACATTTTCGGGAGCTCACGAAACTCCCCAAAACCGGTACCCACGCGTAGTCCTTACGGTGGGGAGCAACTTTGCTTAATGCCTCGTCGGAGCTCGCCAGTCCGATCGCCGGGAATTCTAGAGAGAAGGTAGAGCTTCTCTCTCTAAAAATCCCACATTTTCCCTCTCTCTTCCGTTTGCTCCTTTCTCCTCCTCTCTCTTCCTCTCCCAATCCATTCTCCTGGGTCAAGACGTGACAAAAGAAAAGTCCTCTCACGCCACATGTCAATTTCTCATTGGTTGAGAGGATTACACCTTATCCTCTTATCCAACCACTTGAGATTTCCCTCTAATGGCATCATGCCATGTGTCACCTATGGCCCACACTTGAGCTCATGTTTGACTCTCCCATAGCTTGACACGTGGCGCCTCTTGGGCCACTCATAGAGTGCCAAGTGTCCCGCACTCCTCTACGTGCCTCGAAAAACGTGAAATTCCGACTGTCCCGAAATTCGACGAAATTCGACGTGGTAGCTAGATTTCACGAGACGATTCCAATGGTGAAAGTCCACTGTCAGAGATCTGTAAAAATCCTGATTTCGACCTAACTGCTACGCACCCCTTCCCTTAGAAACTGGATTTTCCCAGGTCCCACAATCCACTTCTCTTCGGGAGCCAAGGTTCATACTCCGATGCCGATTATGCAAAGGATCCTAATCGGGCCGCAAGTTTGTTACTAGTTTTTGTATCTTCAAGTGATCCCTCTTATTTGTTGGAAGAGTAAGAAACACCTATTGTTTCTATCTTCAATTGAAGCAGAGTGTCATGCTATAGAATCTACTACCAAAGAGATTATTTGGTTACGTTGGTTACTTAAAGATATGGGAATATTTCTTTCTCATCCCAAAACTATGTATTGTGACAACAAGAGTTCTATTCAAATTGCTCATAACTTAGTTTTTCATGAACGAACCAAACACATTGAGATTGATTGTCACCTTACACGTCTTCATCTCAAGCAGGACACCATCACTTTGCCTTTTGTTTCTTCTTTTTGTTGCGCTTTCTGCATTTCTTTACCAAGTCGTATTCTATTTTTCAATTTGTTTTCTAGTTGGCAAGAAAATGTTGATGCTTGTAGTAGTCGCATCGTGAGTTTGAGGGAGATGTTAAATAAAAAAGGGGTTATGTTGTCATTTTATCATTTAAGGATAGAATAGGCTTTTGTGTTATATTCTCTTCTCTTTATGTTTTTAGGGATTTTCTTCTATCATTCATTGTTTTTATAATAGACATTAGGATGGATATTGAATAGAGATATGACTTACATTCTTCCTTTCTTTTTATTCTTCTCACATTGACATGTATATTAATTTCCAACGACACATTAATGTATAAATTGTTCATTTTTTATTCTTATATTTTTAATAAGAGTTAAAACATAAAATGTCATCATGTACCAACAAAAGAAAGCATGATTAAATTCCTTCTATGTGCATTTATCACATTCATGTTAGATCTTCAATTAAATCCGTTTGGCACTCAAACTTTAGGCATTAGTATAATATCTAAGAAGTTGTAGAAAACAATATATTTAACCAATCAATCTAACGATTCATAATCAATACTTGTTGCCACTTTATAATAATAATTCATAATTAGCTAATTGGAACCAAGAAAACTGCTATATATGAATTCTCTCTCTCCTTCTGTATCTTTCTACATATGTCAAGAAATATTTATATAACCATTTACTCCCTTTCAGTACATAAATATTGATAAGAAATATTTGATTAAAAGACATCAATAAACCAAACTTTGTAAATCTAATCCATTCCCATGTTTTTTCTTGAAAACAACTCGCTTTTAGATAAAAATGCCAATTTGGTCTTATGTATTTACATGTGTCTTTTAGGTGTTTTTAGTTATAGATTGTTTACTTCCACCTCATTAGTTATTCAGAGCATCCCCTTCATTGAGAGATCATTAGGAGCATCGATCCTCCTTCATAGATTATCTTAGATCCTCATTAACTAAGTCGATCTTTATTTTAGGGCATTCCCTATCAGCAATCTTGCTTTGGGCATATAATGTCTGATCTTTCAGTATTTCATTTTCATTGAAAATGTTATTTTTACAAGAAAACAATGATATGGTCAAGTTTTGAGAAAGAGTTAGATATCCAAATTCATGATCTTTTAATCAAACCACCCTTTAAATAATATAGAAGATGGAGGAGATGATACAAGCAATTTTGTTATTCCATCTATATTTAGTAACCGCAAAGCTGAAATAGCTCCTCCACCACCACATCTATGTCTTCATCTCCTTTCTTCCTCAGTATCTCACTCATTTCTCTTGCTTTCCTCCTCACAATATTCTCCCCACCCTTCTCCCCACCACCCTCTTATCACCTTCACTCATCTCCCCTCTCTCTCAAGCTTTCTTGTTCCTCATCTCTCTTAACCTCCCTCCCCACACCCACCGCTTCCACCAACTTAGCATTAATGGGCTGATCTAAATGCATGGGCATGGCTATTATAGGCACCCCAAAATTCATCCCTTCCATCACCGAACTCCACCCACAATGACTCACAAACCCCCCTAAACTTGAATGGCCCAGAATTTTCCTCTGTGGGGCCCATCCTTCCACAACCATCCCTCTCTCTTCTACCCTGTGGAGAAACCCTTCAGAGCATCTTCAAGACTGGTTTTCTCTCCCATTGGAAATCTAACAACCCATATGAAGGGAATTTCACTAAGCTCCAGCCCATGTGCTATCTCTTCCATCTCCTCCTTGGACACGAAATATTCACTTCCAAATGAAACAAACACGGTTGAGGCTTTACCCTTTTTATCCAGCCATTCAAGAATGTCTGTCGCTTCTTCTTCTTCTTCTTCTTCGTCTTCTTGAAGAAGTACGATGGAAACATCTTCCTTGTTATTAAACTTGAGAGATAATCAATGTATTTGGCCTCAATCCCTACGAAAGTATTGATCAGAATGAAGTTAGATGACCGTTCTATGCACTGGTAGGTGCGATCTTTGTCGCTGATTCTACCCCCGGGGGAGGAGGAAGACTGAAGAAAGATGTTGAACCTACTGCTCTCATAATCCGGAAGGCAAATCTCCGGGAAAGGGAATTCGATTCCTGGTTTCCTGGGTAGGTGATACATAAAACACGGCATGGCTGCTCCAGTGCTCTGGAACATAACGGCAGGGATGTCAAGGGATGAAGCAGCGGCCGGCGCCCATGGTTGGATGAAGTCGTAGATGAGCAAATCCGGGTGGACGGTTTTGAGGATGTCCGAGAAGGCGGGACTTGCCATGTCAAAGGCGGCTTTGAGAGTGGGCATGAGGTGGGGAGGGAGGCCATTGGTTGTGTGGTAGTGAGGAGGAAGCTCAGGTAATGATGGAAGATGAAGTTCTACCAGTTTGATTGAGAGAGTAGTGTAGTTTTGGGCCAGTTTTTCCTCTAATGGGGGTGGAGGCTAACAGGGTGGAGCAGAAAGTATATGCGGGAAGTTTTTATTCGTTTTGGCCAGCTGTAGGAAGGGAGATATGTGGCCATGAGCCAGCCATGGAAACATTAAAACACTGATACTATGCTTCTGTCTAGTAGCATCCATGGAGATAGAGACAGTAGTTTTTCTGTAAATTTGATTCAAGAGATGGACATATATATATATATAGATATAGTAGTGTAGTAGAGGATAAGGATAGATATTGTCATGAAAGCTGCAGATAATAGGGAATAACAGACACCAAATTAAGAACCCCTTGAATGGGTGATGTGTACTTGCATCCTTGTTATTCAAAATCATAGAGTAGTCTTTCCTTCCATCTAGATGAGGAAAGTCGTCTTAGATATGGATGGTCGATCAGTGAATCACGCACTCTTGAGTCTTTATGAGTTATAAACATTATTTTCTTATGTAGCTTTGGTGGTTTTGGTACATTAATCATATTTGAGCTGTATTGTTTTCACTCTATATAAATAAATTAGAGAGTAGAAGCCATTAGTTTGGCCATTAGTTATTGTGTTATTTTAATGTGGTAAGAGATAGAGATTGTGAAGAAGATGCCAATAAAGGAGGAGTTGCGTAATGTTCCTGTTTTGAAGCTTGGCTTGGTCTTCAAAGATGTAGGTGAGTGAACTCCACGTGGTTGTTGTCTCTCCATTGCTTGACGCCTGTACCAACATATCATCATCTCTCTTTTCCACGTCGATTTCAATACCTAATACTGTTTTGATCATAGACCCAACCAACGACTGATTATACCTTGATCACTTAGTCAACGTTCTAAGTTGATTTTGTTGAGTATTCAAATATTCTATAATTTATCTACAAATTATTATTATTATTCTTTCAGATCACAACAAATATCCATCATATTCGAGAATTTCAAGTCCCCTCAAACTCAAGGCCAAAGCCATTGGAGGTTTATTCTGTTAACTTCGGGGTTCGAGAGATTAATCACTAAACATAGACTAAACAAATATATTTCATATCAAAGTCGGTTACAGCTGGAAACAAGAAGTGATGCTTTTATACATGACTAAGAGCCTTCTAGAAGGCAAGCTAACTATGCTATGCTGCTACAGGTGTGCACAAACACCAGGTGTGCACAGGTACACATATACTTCACAATCACAAGTTTATGTGTAAGCTGATTCGGATATCCAGTACCATAGTTATCAAAAAAAAAAAACTTATTATTACTTTACCCAAGATGCATAAATGCTATTTTCTTTTATGTACGGTACACACTTAATATAGTTGATGTATAAACTATATGTCTTGTTTTCACTCTAAATAAATAAATTAGGAGAGTAGCTTTTTCATTTCCGCCAGCATTGTGTTCTTTTGTAGTAAAGATAGAGATTGAGAAAAAAAAAAAGCCAAAAGGAGGAGTTGTACAATATTCGAGAGATGGACGGCTAGTCATCAAGAGATAAGAGAGAGACTGTTTTGAAGCTTGGCTTGGCCTGTAAAGAGGTAGATAGGGTTCAAGTACTAAAAACAAAAATCTGGTGAGTGAACTCCACGTGGTTGCTGTCTCTCATTTGCTTGACGCCTGTATATACCAACATATCATCATCTCTCTTTTCTTCTTTCTTCTTCTTCATCAATCATCATAGTTTAAAGTACTATTTTCGACTTGTGAATTTCTAAATAGGATTTGGAAATTAAATTTGTTGTCGAAAATAAAGGTTTTTCTTTGGTCGGTTATTAGAGAAGTTCTTCCCACTTATGAATTTCTAATTACTAGAAATTATAAACTATTGCTATCTTAATAATCAAAGTAGCAAAAATATTGACCACATCTTTAAATCTTGTCCTTTTATCCAAAGAATTTGGGATCGTATTAAATATAATTATCCGACTCCTCTCTTTTATGAAGGTAATTTCATTTCCTGGTTTGAACTGGTTTATAAAAATTATAAAACTCATTGCAAACTTTTCAAACAACCAAATGAAAAAATTACATTATCCTTTGGAGTATTTGGACTTATAGGAATTAGGTGGTGTTTAGGAAAATCAAACCCAACCTCTTTCTCTTTATTGAGAAAGCTATATCTATGTTTCAAAATGTTTATAAGTTTATGAGTGACACTTATCTTAGCAACAAAGGGAATATTGTCCTTGGTAAAGTTGAAAAATTGATTCAATGGATTCCTCCAATTAATGGAATATTCAAATTAAGTTTTGATGGTTCAAGAATAAATAATATTAGTACTTTAGGTTGGGTCATTACAGACTCCAATGGAATTATTAAATTAGCAGGAAGTAGACATTTAGGCAATGTTTCGATCATTATTGAGAAGTGTGTAGCTTTGAGAAATGGTGTTAAAATTGCAATTTACAATGATTTTACAAACTTTGAGATTGAAGGAGATTCCAAAGTAATTATTAATTGTTATAATAGAAGAAGAAGTTCACCTAGTTCAATTATTCTACTTATGGAGGATATTTGGAGACTTTCTCAAGATCTAAATATTTACAATTGTGGTCATATATTTAGAGAAACAAATAGAACAGATTGTTTAGCTTAAAAAGGTCGTCTAACTTGTTCAAACATAGGCAATTGTCCACATTTTGAGTTGAACAACATGATTGGATGTCTCCATACCCTCACCCCTCATCTAGCAACAAGAAGGTCGACAATGTGAAAGCACCACATAAATAGAAAGAACTTAAGTATTACCCGTGCTTTCCTATTCATCATGGCACTTACATTCATATCCTTAACGAAAAGGCTCCTTAAACGAGGGATTTAGAGATAACATACAACATAGTATAAGATACACTCATATGCTAGGATGGAGAGATAACAAATGGCAAATTATTGTTGTAACTAATTTGGGTTCTTAATAATAAAGTATGAATTGTGTTGATTCTAACTAGGTCTTTTGGGTGAACATAAACCATGACAGTAGTGAGAAATGTGTTAAGTGCACTAGGAAAGTCTCTAGGTAAGTCGAAGGCTCACAATGGTCCACTATACCCTAATTGCCTAAGCTCTTATCGCCTTGTTGACAAGCTTTTCCTAGACATCTACTAACAAGTTACTCACCTACTGCCTTTGGTTTTGATACCACTATTAGAAGATCTTTAAATAAGAGATTGGAAAATCTCACTTAGCCCAAAATAGACAAACAAGGAACAATTGAGGTAAGATGAAATTATCTGATTAGATGGCTGAGGCATGCAATAGCAATGTCCTTAAAGTAGATTCGCCCTCCTTCGGTTTGTAATCTTGGTGTAGTACTAGGGAATCGATGCTCTACCTCCAAGATTCAATACCCTGATCTCACCTTGGGTGCACTCCCTTGATAAGATGCAGTACAACTTGAACAATAATATTCCTCTAAGAAAATGTGCTAGGGTAAGGAATGCACTTGAAAATTGGGGAGAGAGCGCTTTGGTTAATTTGAGAGAGAAGAGTGCTTGGAAGCACTTGAAAGTGAGGAGTGCTTAAAAACACATGAGCAAGAAAGAGAGGAGAGAGTTTGAGAGTGAGAGATCTCAAAGTAGAAGGTGTGAAATGAAAGGAAAGGGGGGCACTTATTTATAGGTGAAGCCCCAACAGTTTGTTTCAAATAAGTTAATAAAAATAAAAAATAAAATTGATTTCTTCATAAGAAATTGGACTCAATTAAATGCAAGAGAAAAAGACACGAGTTCTCCCTTAGTTGCTATTTAAAATAAAGTTTGAATAGCCCTTTAAAATTGGCTATATACGTGATTGACAAAGTAAGCTTTAGATTTGAATTCAAAATTCAAATTGAAGAATGATCAAAGGCTTGGCCGAAAGACTTGGCCAAGCCAAAAGATATTAAAATAATAAACTTCTTTTTTTTTTTTTTTTATCCGATTCACTTTTATACTCTCTAACAACAAGTTACTATCCTACAAGAAGGAAAGAAGGAAAGAGAATTATAGATATGTTTGAGGATACCTCTTTAACTCAAGATCCAAATATTAAAATTTGCACTTTGGGACCTCCTGGATATATATATGTATATATGTATATATATGTATATATGTATATATATTTGAATATCACACTTAGTGGCTTCATTTCGTGGTCAAACAAGAATGAAAGGGTGTGGTATCCATCAATGGTACAAGGCAGTTCTTTCTCCTGGGAATTCCAGAAATCATGGATCACCAACAAGAGATGATTACAATAAAGCTGATGGATCACCCATGGAAAATAAATAATTTTCTAATTAGATAAAGGAAAATGAAATGGGTATAATTTGAGGAATTGGATTTATTTGATTGCGCTCATTTGTTTGTCAGCAAGTATGGGAAAAAAATAGAAAACAAAGGATTTTATTTTTAAATTTATTTGTCCTTTCGGGGACTAAGTTCTTTGTTTGTGATTTTATGGTTGCTGAGAAAGCATGGAAAATACAAATTTTTGATCTTGGAAAGAGCTTTGTTATGACTTTTAATGCTCAATCTTTTGAATCTCGTGGGATACGTCTTGTTTTATTCTTGTCATTTTCCATTTGTCGTTTGTCAAATATGTTGTACCTGATTTTATGGCTTAACACGTCAACTAAGCTTGTCTAGTGTAAAGATGAATGTTCATCATAAGATTAAATGTTTGAAAAGTGAATTATCATGTTTAAATTAGGGGATTGAATTATGTCAGGACCAGATTATGAGATAAACAAATGAACAATGATGCTTTTCATATTAATGATCCTTGCTTTGAAAGGAATCCTACATTTGTTAAAATACAGCTATCATCTCACCTTAAAAACAAGTGAACAAAAATAGTTCATCTCTCCTTAAACCACTCATGGCACATGAATTCAATGTGTCTAAAAATGCTACAGCAGAATTTTTCTAATATGTTGCAGATATTTGTTTCTTTCATGAATAAACACTTTTCTTGTTTTTCTTACTAAAATTAAATTATTGTGATGTTTGAGTTGGAAACAAATTCTGTCCATTTTACCTATATATGTTTTTGCCTAAAAGGTTCCACATTCATTGAAATGAGAGTAGTGACGGCTCTATTTTTAGCATTTTAGTTTCAATTAGTTCTAAGAATGCTTGAGGGAAACTCGGATGCAGGGTTGCAATCTAAAGAACATTGGTCCAATATTTGATTGATTGCACACTTTTCTTGATAATGTAATCCATATGATGCACCTGAAGAAATTTCCTAAGAAGACCGAGTTGTTCTTTGTTTATTCTATTGGTAAGTAAGGTATTGATTTCATGATAAAGTAAAAATGATACTACCTAATATAAGGAAAGATTTGAGTAGCGTGATAGTATGAGCTCTTGTTCTATGAAACAGTGAAGATTAAATCGGAAGCATGTTGTACTCAACTTTCTATAATTATCGGGTATGTATTTATGCCTAATTAGCTAAAACAGAAATTTCTAAAAACTAATAACATAGTCAAAATAGAGATGGGACTCCTCTTTTGTTAATGTATAAGAGGTGGATGAGGTTTTCAATTATTTATATAGTTTCCAATATTTGCAAATTTTTAGAAAAAAAAGAAAGTGGATCAACTCAAAAGACAAGTTTCAGAAAGCTGAAAACTGTTTGAATTTGATCTATGAAAACTGTAATATTTAAAATTTTGGTGAATTGGAGCCCCTAGAAAAGCATTGTTGGTTGTAATTCCTATTGGCATTGGTGGCAGATTCTTAGCTATGCCCTCTTTTTTGTGGGTACGGCTCTACAAACAGGATTAGATTAATTATTTAGCTAGAAGCCTTATAAAGTAGTTTAATTATGTCTTTTCAAAAAGGGGAATTTGTTTATCATTGTCCATTTCAAATGTCTGAGATTGTTTGATATTAAAATCCACCTGATATCTATAGTTTCATCTTGACAACCTGTGGATCAAGAGGCTATTAAATCTTCAAAAGGATGTCAACTACCATTGTAACTGATCTTTTAGTTATATCACTTAATACTATCACCCTCCTTATCAAAACGATCTTGTAAATGTTTTTTCTTTTTTATTTTTGACAGCGATCTTGTAAATGTTGATCCTGTTGATATTGATAGAATTACTACTAGGCAAACTCTGAACCGCTTTAGGCAAATCATAACCCTTTAATCATATCATTGGATTTTATATTATCTTCACAACCACTATTTTGTGGTTTCAGTTCCTATTTGGTATTTCTATTGTGATAATTGAAGGTCTGGTGCTTTTAATGTCTCACAAAACAGTTGAAACTATAACCAGTTTTCTTTCTTGAAGAATATATATGGTTGTTGTTTTAGAATATCAAAATTACTTAGCATCACATAACTCAAAACTTGGTATTTGGATTGAGGACCATAATAATCATTAGAGAGTGTATGAGAATGAATTTTAGAGTAAGATATGGTTGACTGATGAAAGAGGGATGTGTCTCATCCTATAGTTATTTCAATAATTACAGGATTTTGAAAATAACTTTGGACTTCTTACATTGTTCTGGATTGTTGAATAATTTATATATATATATATATATATATATATATATATATTTCTTGACAAATCAAAAACTTAAAGAACTTACAGAGGTAATAATGTCTTGACTGTATTCTTCTCTATCTCTGTGATCATACACATGATTTGGCTTTTCTTTTCTTTTTCTTTTTTTTTTCCTTTTTTTAATATTTTTTTTAGTTTTTGCAGCCTTTCAACATTAGCAAAGTATATAGAGGCTGGCAGTACTAATCTTACAGTATGTTCTCTCTTTTGCAAAGTATATGCTCTCTCTTCTTATCATACAGAAAAGCCCTAGAGAAGTTTGTCGAGCCTTTGTATGCAACAGGTGTGTTCCATGGCCTACTGCTTGCATTCCATTCTTAAAAGTGTACTAGCTACTTCCATTTGAGACCAGTGCAATTGATTTTGATCATCCAGAAAAATGGTCAGCACAGATCTTTAACTAATAATTCAGCGGGTAAAATGATCTTCTGTTATTATATTGAGGAAAACAGTTTAAACTAGTATTATTTGTACCCTTGAAACTGGTCCGGGACTGCAAAGTTTCAATTGCTCGTACATGCAATTTTGTAACCCTGGTACATAATTTGGCAATTACTATCTAAATTAATACATCTAAAGCAAAAATTTGTAATATGAACTTGCATTTAACAAGTTTGAGATTTGTTTTCCTTCTTCATCGTTTTACAGAACCATCTTGTCCATGCAGATAAATTGTTGGAAGCGTTCATGAAGTCTCCACTGTGGAACAAGAAAAACAAATACTACCTGCTGATACAAAGAGGGCAGATGATAAATTGAGGTAATGCTGGTCAATCAAAATAATCTGACAACAAAAGAAGGAAGAGGAGCTAACCAGGAAAGCCGAGGAATTGAGAAAGATAGAAGAAACATCCATGTTAAACAAGCAATGTCTGTTGGAGGAGCCGACCAAAGTTTAAGGAGGCACTACAAAAGGAAAAAAAGGAACTGCTGGAAAGGCCAATTCATTTCAATGCTGCCACATTTTCATGCCACAGCCATAATAGTGGACTTTTAAATAGTGTGATTGGTCATAAGTTTGGTAAGGCTCTTGGGTGTTTTTTTTTCAATCTAGTAGGTAGTGTGATACGATCCCACATCGGTTCCACACAAGAGTAGTGTGGATTGGTACTTAAGCTTGATGGGTTCTCCCACCTAATAGGCTAGTCTTTTGGGTTGGGCTCTTCCATTAGGGTTGAGTACCTATCATTGGTGTTTTTATTGAGAGTGTGGATTGGTACTTATGCTTGTTTGGTTCTCTCACCTAATAGGATAGTCTTTTGGGTTGGGCTTCCATTGGGTTTGGGTACCTATCATTATTGCTTTCATTGAGAGCCGGTGCGTAGCAGGAGAGGACTACCTGAGAAAGGGCTACCTAGAAGAAGGCTACCTGATGGTGCCCCAAAGGTGGGTCCGGAGTGAATGCTAGCCAGAGTATGAGCCACCTAGAGTGAATGCCGTCCGCGGATGTCCTGTTTTTCTAGGGGTATGAAATGATACGATCCCACATCAGTTCCACACAAGAGTGTGGATTGGTACTTAAGCTTGATGAGTTCTCCCATATAATAGGCTAGTATTTTGGGTTAGACTCTTCAATTGGGCTTGGGTATCTATCATAGTGGCAGTGAAAAGGATTCTGATTTTTTATTTCACTCAATAAATATCGTGGATACACTCAGATATCTACATTTATGTTTTTAGTTTTGGTTATATATATATGAATGAGTTAGTTATCACAAATTATCTAGTATGTATCATTTCTTTTGGAAAAAAAGATCGACAATTTTCATGATTTACTTATAATAAATATCAAAGTTCTTTGTTATTCTTGCCTAATGATCACAATGCACACATATGATAAACAGACATTGTGCTCCTTAATAATTGATCAATATGATAACTGTTATGTATCTATTAAAAAAATATCACATTATTAAGAATTTTAAAATGTTTTGATTCATTGATTGTTTGGTCTTTTGCATTATAATTTGGGTGGTATGTATAGATAGATAAACAGTGCAAAGAACAGGCCAATAATTCCATGTTGATCTCCATGCTCTAAAGGATGCCTTTTATACAAGTGATGGGAAGAGTATGGTCCCAAATATCTGTAAGGTTTTAGACGAGTTCTTACTACTTCTTGAGACTTTGTACTAATTCCTTGGTAATCAAATTTTGTTGTTTATAAATCTGATTCAGATTTGCAACCATAAATTAACCGCACTTAATGTTTGAATTCTGTGATCTATGAAAATATTTAAAATTTTTGTGGATTGGGCCACTAGAAAAGTATTGATGGATGTAATTCCTTTTAGCATTGGCCGCAGCTTCTTAGCTATACCCCTTTTTTGTGCATACTGCTCTACAAACATGATTAGATTCATTATTTAGTCAGCAGCCTTATAAAGTAGTTTGATTCTGTCTTTTCAAAAGGAGAATTTGTTTATTAATGTCCACTTCAAATGTCTGAGTTTGTTTGATATTAAACTCTGCCTGATATCTATAGTTGATCTTGACAAGCTGTGGATCAAGAGGCTATTAAATCTTCAAAAGGATGTCAGATACCTTTGTGGGAGGAATTCATTAGTTATATCACTCTAACACTATCAATTCCTATTTTTCCTACCAAAACGATTCCTTGGGTAAATATCGATCTTGTTAATGTTGATAGAATTACTACAGGGCAGACTCTAAACTACTTTAGGCAGATCCTAAACTACTTTAGGCAGATCCTAAACTACTTTAGGCAGATCATAACCCTTTGATCATATCATTGAATTTTATATTATCTTCACAACCACTATTTTTGTGGTTTCACTTCCTAGTTGGTATTTCTATTGTGATAATTGAAGGTCTATAGTTTTCAATGTCTCACAAAACAGTTGGAAACTAGAACATCAGCTATATGTTAAATGCTTCAGGATAATGGGATTTCAGCCACTTAGGTTAGTACTATAACACCAGTATTCTTCTTTGAAGAATATATATGATGTTGTTTTGGAATTCTCAGAATTCATTTAGCATCACAGAACTCAAACCCAGGATTTGGACTGAGGGACCATGTTAATCATTAGAGAGTGTATGAGAAATGAATTTAGAGTAAGACAGGGATGCATAAGTTGGACGAATGAAAGAGGGATGGGTCTCATCCTAGAGTTCTTGAATAATTACTGATTTTGAAAATAACTTTGGATTTCTTTGCATTGTTCGGGATTGTTGAATAATTTATAGAATATATAGATTATTTTTGGTATATCAAAAACTTCAAGAACTTAAGAGAGTTAATAATGTCTTAACTGTGTTCTTCTCTATCTCTGTGGTCATACACATGATTTGGTTTTTTCCTTTTTTCTTTTTCTTTTTTCCAGGCCTTCAACATTAGCATAGCATAAGGTGGCTGGCAGTACTTTATGTCAACTGCAAGTAATTATGTGTGTTCTAATGATGCTTGTTTACTATCTTTTTTATAATGCTGAGACTTCTAATTTGTCTTCAGGCTCAACCCTCATTTGCAAGGGCATTCTGTTTGCATAACAATTTCAAAAGTGTCTTCTCAACTTGCAAAATTATTTAGGCTGACATGGAGGGTAAAGAAAAGGAAGTCTTAATTGAAAGTGTGCTAGCTACTTCCATTTGAGGCTAGTGCAATTGATTTTGATGATCCAGGAAAAATGGTCAGCGGAGGTTTTAACTACTAATAATTCATCAGGTAACTTGATCTTCTATTATTTTATTGAGGAAAACTGGTCAATCTAATATAATTTGTACCCTTGAAACTGGTCTGTGACTGCAAATTTTCAATTGTTCTTACATGCAATTTTGTAACCCTGGTACATAACTTGCTACTACTATCTAAAATAAATCCAAAGAAAAATTGGTACATAACAAGTTCGAGATTTTTTGTTACAGTTGTCTTTGAAGAGCTTACCTGGAGATAGACCATGAAAACAAGATTTTAATCTTCTAAATATAACATAACGAAACTGTTATAAAGTCATCAGTGAGATACAGAATAGAATGCGAGAACATATTTACCCACATATCAATACATCTAAAGCAATTCTTTTAATTAGCGATGTCTTCTCCCTCCAAGGTTTTGAGCTTTCTTACTCTTTCTTCAGGACCAATGACACTAGAAAATATGGTGTAACAACAAATTAAATAGAACATTAACTAGCATCGGCAAGACAGTAATTTGAATTGGAAACGAAAGCTCCCTTTAGAACCCAGAAAGTACTAGGGAAAGAAAAAAAATACGAAGAAAAATAATTTTCTTGAAAAATATAAAAGAAAATAAAATATAATCAAAATTCTTCTAAATTTTACATATTTTTAAATCTCTTAGTCTTTATATATTAGAGAGAAAAAAATAAATGAGTTTGAATAAACATATATAATTAATTTATTAAGTTTAAACCCATTTTTTATTTTTCACAAAAATTTCTTTACTTTAATTTTTCCTCTTTATTTTCTTTCTTTTGTACTTTTCGGGTTCCAAACGGAGCCCAATTTAATGTTCCAACATCATGTATTTAAATGTCAAGAATGTTTACATCTATCCCTCCATAAGATCTCATGAGAAATGTGAAGGTGATGTATTTAATTAAATGATGAAAAAGAAAACCACAAACAGAGAGCTTCATGGATGCTATACCCATCTGAGTATAAAGATTGAGACTAATGTTGGATTGCTCTAAATCTTTTATGGTGGGAGTAATCTGATAGGTCGTCTTGTTCATAATCACTGCCTCTCTTGATAACAGTCTTATCATGAATATAACCATGAAATGAAACACTCAAGTCCCCATGTTTAACTGAGACAAGATTCTTGCTAATAACACCCTTAGGACAATACATCACCCATAATTGATATGATAATCTATCATTGTTGTAGCATGCACACCTGGTTTTTAACGGGATCTCATGTCGCCATCTAGAAATCCAGAAAGTCGACAGATATTTGAAAGTACAAGAATATCCATCTCCATCTCTATCCTCAGATTCATTATCAGGTGGAGAATAAGCAGAGCATAAAGCAAATCCTAAGAAGTTGTTATTTTCATACCAATCCCAGGGAAGTTCTTTTGTTACTTGAGATCCTCGATGGGGTCCTCCGGGATTCCAATGCCAGAATTACAATATTCAATTCCATGATGTGCAAATCCGCAAATAGACCGCATTTTAACCCACGCCGTGAGATTCCAACTCCAAAGACAAAAGTACCATGTGACTCTTTTGCTCACATAAAAGATGTTTAAGTGAAATCAAAATCATACCCGAATTTCCGATTTTAAGCATTTGAATAGAGAAGACAAGAGTAGATTTTGTTGACTTGATAAACTTTCAAGCCGAATGCATCCATGGGCATCCAGAACTTGGAAACTTTGTGGAAGCTCTGGAATCTGTTGAAGCCTCTCACAGTGGCTCAAGTCAAGGATTTCCAGATTAGAGAGTTGACTGATCCCAAAAGGTATGCTACTAAAATGCCCTTTCGATAAAGGCTTGCAAGGATGATAGTAGTAAATGTCACCGATCTTCTCCCCGCCTAGATCAAAAGAGTTTAGATCCACTTCTTTCAATGAGTACACGGTGAAAATATCACTTCCAAATGCAACATGCACTAAATTTGATCGATCTAGACTTAAAGAAGGCAATTAACAACTCATTGAATCTAAATGTGCAAAGAAAGAAACCAGATGTGTAAGGCTCCACAAGTTCTCAGGTAGTTTGTTGAGTTTTGAACAACCAGAGACAATGAGAGTTCTGAGGAATCTCAAGTTACAAATGCTATCTAGAATATTCAACAGATTTTTTCAGTTTTCCAGATCCAAATATTGAAGCCCTTTCAGTCGTTGAATTGAAGATGGTAGTTCTTTTAAAGCAGTTCCTGATGAATTATTGAAATTTATTTATGGGCTCATATGTGATTATTATGTGTTGTAAACCCCGAAAGATAAAGCCAAATTTAAGTGATCTTCTTAAGTTTTTTTAGGCTTTGCGCATCAAGTTTGCAATGTGTTTCATATATGTGTAGAGATGATTAGTTTTTCGTTTTGTTGATTTAGCCAAAACAAAACTCCAATAGAGAAGTGACACTTGTGAAGTGTCACTCAGCATAAGAGTAGTCTTGCTCTCAAATTAAATTGCAGGCTCATTTCGGTATTTCCCATTTAATTCGTAAATAAAACAAGAAGACTAGGAGGAACTCTCTGAACTACGTAATTTTAAGGCTCCAACCGATCTCAATCTACATCATTTAGTGCATATGGATTCAGGTACACTTTCTTTAATTGTTTATGGTTCTTAATGATAAAGCATGATTGATCTCAGGGTTTCAGGGTGATGGTTTTCACCATAAGGATTAGGTTTTGTTTTTACAATTGGTATCAAAGCAGACATGTTTTGATCATTATGAATTATATTATTTTTGGTTTTATGTTTTTATTCGCAAAACCTCCGTTTTGATTCACGGGATTTAATATAAATCGATTTGGGCTTGCAACCCTTATAATCCATATGGATTCTTTTTCACTTGGCCACTGTTTATGCTTATGAGACTTCGGCCATACCAATCTTGATTCCTGTGTTCAAATAATGATTAGGATAATGTATGATTTTGTGATTTCTCATCCCCTGCATCAAGTTTTGTGTCTCCTTCTTTAAGATACATTTATATCTATATTAATAAGGGTACAATCGATTTCAAGTCTGCAATTATTTGGTGGTGTATATATAAAGTGATTTGAATAATTGCATAAGGTTTTGTTCTGTTTTTTTTTATTCAGACGGTGGGAACTTTCTTAAAAAAAAAAAAAATTTATTTTAAACATATTTATGAAGATATGAATTTGGTATATCTGGAATTGAACCAAACCTGGATTCAGGGTTTGATACGCATTGACATGTAAGCGCAAGTCTCGAGTTTGGATTCCACATCCATGAAAAACGTGTTTGTTGCAATGAGAATTGGATGTGGTGTTACTTGGGGTAGTTGTCAAACTATGATTCACATCTTTTATCATCCCAAGAGTAATTGTTGTCAAGTAAGGCAGCCTTTTGAACAGTTTTCATACTCATTACAGTGCTTCAAAGCATTGAAACATAAAATATAGGCAAATGGATCGAATTTGGCTACTTGGGTTATCAGTCTAAGGATGAATAATATGTCAGTCACCCATACTTAGACTTGTATTTGGGTATCGTATGAAACTAAAGGGCGTGAATTGTAGTTCCTTTTGGCAAGCATTCAGTTCTTTATTTATTTTTATTTGATGGTGGTATTCCACGGCTGTTACACGTTTTCCATTAAATTTATGCCATTATAATTCTTTTTATATTCCCATGAAATTCTAGGTTTGATTTTAGTCTTACGTGCTCTTTTTTTTTTTTTTTTTTTGGATTTAGAGAACTCTTGAAATGGGGAATAAAGTAACAATGTTTTAATACTTTTATGTTGTTCCTCTAAAATATGAAATTCTGGGTTTGATTTTAGTCTTATGTGCTCTTTTTTTTTTTTTGGATTCAGAGATCTCTTGAAATGGGGAATAAAGTAACAGTGTTTTAATATTTTTATGTTGTTCCTCTAAATTACATACACAAATATAAATATTTGGTATAATTTTAAATTCAAATCTTGTATATATTTGTTAAAGATTCTTTGAATTGAATTAATTATAGCAACATGTCACCAAAGTGGCCTCTCTTGTGAAAGTTGATTTGATTCAAAATATAGACGGTAGTGTAGTGCATATTATGTGAATATTAATTGGCCTAAAGGAAAATTAATATTTGACCGATGTACATGTACACCTATGGTGATAAACATGTGATGTGCATTTGGTTTTACATGTGAATGATGAATATACCCAAAGGAATATTCATTATTTGACAGTAGTTATTATCAATGTTGATCACTACAACAAGACATCAATTACAAGTTAATGTTTTGTCCAAAGACAAGACATTAATGGAGTGCCTGACATCTTGGAATGGGATTTTTACTTGCATTTGAATTTATTATTTTATTTGGTTTTGGAACTTATGTGAGCATGCTTAGTTGTTTCTTATTCTCTACTCAGCTCTTGCTAATACTACAAATCTATTTGCTCAAGTTAATGGAATTCCCATGCTCAATGGGAGCAATTTCAAGATTTGGAAAGAGAATGTAGAAATTGTTCTCGGCTGTATGGAATTAGACCTAGCATTAAGAATGGAACGCCCTACTTCTACTCCGGATAACCTCAATGAGGCTAATATTGAGAAGTGGGAACGATCCAATCGCTTGAGTTCATCGCTTACAAACGCCCATTCCGTAAGCCGCTTCGGGCTCTATCAATGAGGGCGTTAATGCTACGAAATTTCTTCTTGATATAGAGCAAGTCTTTACTAAAAATGAAAATGAGGAAGCAAGTACTCTTTTGAGAAAACTTGTTGGCATGAAATACACAAACAAAGAGAACATAAGGGAGTACATCATGGAAATGTCTAACATTGCGAGAAAACTAAAAGCAATTAAGTTACAATTGTCTGATGACTTGCTTGTGCATTTGGTTCTTATATCTCTTCCTGCACAATTCAATCAGGTCATTGTGAGTTATAATGCTCAGAAGGATAAATGGACTTTGAATGAGCTTATTTCTCATTGTGTGCAAGAAGAGGAAAGGATAATGAAGGATAAAACAGAAAGTGCTCATTTAGCATTAACTTCTCGAGTGAAAAGGAAGAAGAGCTAAAGACTCCTAACAAAGAAGACACTACAAGGTATATCAAGCGGAAGAAATGAAGAGCGTAAGATAAAGGGAATTTACTTTAAATTTACGTAAGAAAGCGGGTCACTTCAAGAAGAGTGTCCCAAAATTTGTTGCTTAACCTTATTAAAGAAGGTACTCTTCTCCTCTATTGTTTAAGTTAATTTTAACTTATGTGCTATTCATGCTTGGTGGGCCAGATTATGGTGCTACTACTCACGTAAGTATTTCCTTACCGGGGTTGTCTTTGGAGCCGACCGTAAGCGATCTTTGAAAAGATTCATCTATGTGGGCGATGGAAAAATGGCGAAAGTAGAGGCGATAGAGACATTTAGGTTGTTATTAAAAACTGGTGTTTATTTGGATTTAAAGGAAACTTATATTGTGTCGTCATTTAGACAGAATTTGATTTCAATTTCTGTATTGGACAAATTTGGATATTATTGTTCATTTGGAAATTTGAAATTTAGTCTTTCTTTAAATTCCAATGTTATTGGTACTTATTCTTTATTTGTGCATGACAACCTTTATTTGTTGGATACTATTGCCTCATTTAATGAAACCTTGTATACAAGTATACGTGGTGCGAAGCGTTTGCTTGATAAAATTGCTCATAATGTTATGCACAAGCGATTGACCATATCTCTAAGAGAGAATTCAAAGGCTTGTCATAAATTCTTGATTCACGCATATAATGATTTTCCAAGCTGCGTTGAGTGCATTAAAGAAATAAATAGAAGAAATTAAAGTGCCAATAGATGCGATTCTTAGAACTAATTCATACCCGATGTTGTGGACCATTCCCCATAACTTCTTGGAAGGTCAACGATATTTTATTACGTTCATAGGTGAAGCTATTAGTATGGGTACCTATATTTGATTCATGTGAAGTCTCAAGCTTTGGACGTGTTCAAGTCTTTTAAAGTTGAAGTTGAACTCCAACTTTGAAAGAAGATTAAAGCTGTCAAATCTGACCGTGGTGGTGAGTACTATGGTAGATATGATGGCTAAGGACAACAACGTCTAGGACCTTTCGCTATCTTCCTAAAGGAATGTGGGATGCGTCCCCTGATACACCTTACAGGGTAGCCCAGCACGAATGGTGTTGCGAGAGAGGCTGAAATCGAACACTTCATGACATGAGTGAGAAGTATGATTAGTCATTCTTCGTTACAGACTCGCTTTAGGGAGAAGCACTTAAGAATGCGTCTTACATTCTTAATAGAACAAATAAAGCAATAAGCAGAAAACCCCTTGCAGGTTGTGGATGGGAAAGAAGCCTAGCATTAGGCACTTGCATGTTGAGGTTGCCCGACACGACATATAGGCCAAATGAAAAGAAATTGGGCCAGAAAGAGCGAGTTCAAATTTACTTTGTTGGTTATACCAGGCCTTTTCGGAGCTTTAAGTTTACTAATCCACTATTATATCATTTTTTGAGACGAGAAATGCAATATTCTTTGAGGATGTTGAGTTTGGAGGGGAAGATAACGTAAGGAGTGTTGTTTTTTATGAAGAACTAGAGAACAATCAGGATCAAGTTCTCATAGCTGATGTTGTTTTTTATCCTAATATTGCTCTTGACAATGCTCAAGCTATTTTACCTAACATTGTTAAAGATGTTATTATGGTATAAGACAACAATGAAGTTCTTCCGGCGCAAGACAACATCGATCAAGTTATTTTACCCGATATTGTTCAAGATGATGCTTCCGCACAAGACAACAATGATTTCTTCCTCAGAACCTATGATACAAACTCAACAACCTCAAGAAATGCCATTAGGAGATCCTGAGAGAAAAGGAGAAGTGCGATTCCCGATGATTATATCATTATTTCTTCCAAGAACATGAGTTGATGTAAACTTAGCAAAGATGATCAATCAATCTTGACAAAGCTTTACAAGTTCTAATTCTCACAAGTGGATTGATGCCATGAAGGATGAGATGAAATCCATGGAAGACAACGACGTTTGGGATCTTATTGAATTGCCTATAGGATTAAAACCTATTGGTTGTAAATCAATATTCAAAACCAATAGGGATTCAAATGGCAATGTCGAAAGATATAAAGCTAGCTTAGTCATGAAGGGTTTCACTCAAAAGGAAGGCATAGACTATAAGGAAACTTTCTCTCCAATTTCTACCAAAGACTCCTTTAGGACTATAATGGCACTTAATGGCTCTCATTCAAATTTAGAGCCATCAGATGGATATGAGCAATGTTTTCTCAATGGTAACATTGACGAAACTATTTATATGGTACAACTAGAAAACTTTCTGTTTGGGGATCCAAAGTCGATGGTTTGTAAATTAAAGAAATCCATCTATGGTCTCAAACAGGCTTCCCGTGAATGGTATCACAAGTTTCATCAAGTTATTACCTCCAATGGTTTTGAGGTAAATTTGGTTGAAGATTGTGTATATCATAAGTTCAGTGGGAGTAAATTTATCTTCCTGATTTTATATGTTGATAATATTTTGCTAGTAGCGATATAGGTTTATCGCATGAAACTAAGAAATTTCTCTCAAAGAATTTTGAGATGAACAATCTTGGGAATGCCTCTTTTGTACTAGGTATACAAATACTAAGAGATCGCTCTCAAGGTATTCTTCAATTATAATAAAATTAAGCATCGGTAAAGTGTTGAATAGGATTCAAGATGAAGGATTGTTCATCTAGATACTAAGCCACACCTCGCCCCCGATCCGACCAATGGCGGATCCAAACTGTCCGGGCGCGAGACTATATACTGGGACTCTCATTGACCGGTTCTTTCTCAGAGCTGAACTTGTACCTGTGGTTATACAAACAATTTCTGTAATAACAAAAATCATTTACATTTACAAAAGAACTACCACGAGAGTGGTGTCCCTCAAAATATATACACATATACTGAGTCCCATTTACTTATACAAACACTTATACATAGTATGTCTAACATAACATCGAGATTATGAAGCAAGGCGGTGTGCACCTATCTCTCGAGCTGGCCTATTCATGATGTGGGATGTCCCGCCCTATCCTTGTCTTCTCGCTTCTGCATCAGAATTGTCAGTCGTGTAAGGCTAAGGCTAAGGCAAGGGGCAGGCAATTACGCTTTAGTTGAACATAAGCATGGACAACCACCACGGTGACCGCTACAAGCTTATACATATGCATTTCATATCTATACATATTCATATAACTTTATTAGCTTATCAGTCTTACATTCCTACGTATGTCAATCTTTTCCAAGCATGTCTCTATGTCTGCATATCTCCTATCATACTTTAACAGATTCTGCTTTATCATCTTTATCTTCATCGTTTTAGCACTTATGCATTGCTATCATGTGTCTCTTAGCATGTTTCATCTATTCATTTAGGTATGTCTATCATATATTCATATTTCATATATATTTTCTATGTTATGTTCTATTTTCATGTACTATTATCATGTACTCATTTCATATACTGTTTTCCTGTTATACTTTTCATATTACTTTCTTAACATATTAACTTTTCAAATCATTTTACATTCTTATCCATTTCATATATCATGTCGGATCGTATAATCTCATGTTACAGAACTTATCATCACATAGCAGTGCTATGCTTCTCATATCATACCATATCTTTTCACATGTCATATTCAAATCATTTGTTTTATGTTTCATGCCTGCATAAACCTTAGAAGTGGATATAGGAAACTATCAAGGCCCGAAGGCGTTGTTATCATTGTACGAGACAATGATCATCTTATGTTACGCCCGGCATGCATATCATCAGACAAGGAAATGATCATCTTATAAAGGAAGGCGTTGTTATCATTAACAGACAAAGACTATCTATAAAGGCCCGATATTGTAGGACCCTTTCGGGGTCACCGTGATCCAAACGGGATCTATCTCATTGACCCGAACGGGGCCTCGATATCATAACAGAACTTATATGCTGCAGACTTATTTTTCCTAATAGGCATGCCCATCTATCCATCTACTTGGTCAGACACGGGCAAGCACCCATGACATTTTCTCAGATATATCTCACAAGTATTTATTGTTATCATGGTTGCTTATGCAATATATACTATCATCACTTTAATTTGTATTTGTTCTCATATCTGTAGCTTCATATTACGGTTCTCATATTTCTCTATAATACATATATTCCTATATTTTTATCATGCATGCTTTTACTCATTCTTATATTCATATATGCCTATCCTTCGTGTAAAAGTATGTACTATCTTCGTAACATCTTTATACTGTTAACTTATATCTATAATTTTATTGTGAATTATCATATCTTATGACATATACCTATACATTTCTATACTTGCACGCTTTACTTGTACTTTATCATACCGTCCTATCTCCCGTAGGGAGTGCGTATCATAGACTTCTTCTTTAATAAATTTTTAGGTACCCTTCATGTCCAAACTATTTACCTTTTATCATTTCTTATTCAGATACACACGTATAAACATTCGCTTGCTCGGGACGTGATAAAGAATGAATGAGACTCTGATAATATATCCGAAGGTACAAGAGATTTCAGACGGAACATAGACATGCTTGCCCACGTAATAGAAGTGTCGAAACACTAGCAGGAGTGCCGAAGCACTGGTCATGTATTCGTGCCTACCCACGTAATAAAATCGTCAGAAAGACCAGCGTATGCCAAGTGCACTAATCATATATGTCTCACATTCAATATCCTGTTAGGCGCTCATACAATTATATGTCTCTCCGAAATTTATCATTTTATTCTTTTCTTCTATACCTCTCACATACGCACGTGATCGTTATTTCTCGTTCATATCTATCTCTTTTCTTATCATGTATTCCAATTGACTTTACACAAGCGATTAGTACACTTGGTACAATAATCATATTTTTAGATGTGGATACCAAATTCAATTAAATAGAATATGGTTAAATTCTAGACTCAATTATATTTCCATAGAGTCCAAGAAAACCCGAATCGAAGTTCGGAAGAAGGAGTTATGACCTTCCGAAGTTGGAGGTCATACGCAGTCAACCCAGACGAGCTGACATGACTTGACCTCGGTGAGGTCGGTTTAACACCTCTTTCTGACACCTAACATCCTCCTCAGGAATATGAATGAATTCTTGACTCAATGGGATTTCCATAGAGTCCAAGAACACCCGAATCGGAGTTCGGACGAAGAAGTTATGACCTTCCGGCTGGGAGGGTCAGCACGCAGCCAACCGCACTTTAGCCCGAACCGGGCCAGCTGACCCTGACCTCGGTGATCTCGGTCTAACACCTCGGTCTGACACCTAATATCCTCCTCAGGCATATTAATGGATTCTTGACTCAATGGGATTTCCATAGAGTCCAAGAACACCCGAATCGGAGTTCGGACGAAAAAGTTATGACCTTCTCGGGGTTGGAGGCTGGTCACGCATGCCAGTCAACCCGCACGAGCCGACCTTTAACCGGTCGAAAGGACCTGACCTCGGTGAGCTTGGTCTAACACCTCGGTCTGACACATAATATTCTCCTCAGGCATATTAATGGATTCTTGACTCAATGGGATTTCCATAGAGTCCAAGAACACCCGAATCGGAGTTCGGACGAAGAAATTATGACCTTCCGAAGTTGGAGGTCATACGTAGTCAACCCAGACGAGCTGACCTGACCTGACCTCGGTGAGCTCGGTCTAAAACCTCGGTCTGAGTCAATATCCCCAGGCATATATTACACGGATTCTTGACTGTTGGATTTCACAGAGTCCAATAACACCAGAATCGGAGTTCGGGACGGCTAGCTATGACCTTCCGTTGGAGGTCATACGTAGTCAACCCGCACGAGCTAACTCGAATCGGGTCGAGCTCGAGCCGACCTCCTACGAGCTGACCTCCGCCGAGCCGACTCCTCTACAAGCTGACCTCTGCTGACCTCTACAGGCTGACCTCTACAGACTGACCTCTGCTGACCTCTACAGCCTAACCTCTACCACCTGACCTCTCGCCCATTAGACTGTTCAGAGTAAAAAGACCATAACTTGGTCTACAGAGGTCCGAATTGAGAAATTCAAAAGCCTAACATCAAATTCTCACGCACTTAATGTGGCTGAAACACTGCAAATTCCTTTCTTTTCTGGACCCAAAACCCATTCTAAGATCCGGCTACTACATATGATCAAAAAATAGGAAATTTTGGTTCAACTTCTGCAACTAGACCCTTCCCAAACATATATAGGAGCCTCAGAGCTCTTATCAACTCAACTCCTAACAAGAAATGAGTCTGGGAGTTTCAAACCCAAACCATGCACACAAGATGTAGGGTTCAACCATGTGTCTATACTTTCTATACCCAAACTAGACAAACCCATACTATTAAAAATAAAACATCGATATTTTTCCATGAACTTAATGTTCCATATACAAAACCATAATCATATTTCCATACAAATATTCATAGTTCCATACTCAAATTTCATAGTTCCTTACCTGTGTTCTTCTTTTTCCTTTTCTTCTTTCTTCTTTTCTTTTCTCTTCTTCTTCTTCTTCTTCATTTCTCTTCTCTTCTCCCTTATCCGTTTTTGCTCCCTCTTTCTCCAAGACCCAATTGAGATATTTCTTTTGGTCTTATCTTTATTTGGTCTTATCCCCTTTTTATTTCACTTTCCAAGGAGGAAATTCCTCCCTCTTTCCTTTAAGCCACTTGTCTCTTCCACAATTTTCTTCCTTATTTGATTTCTAATATCTTTCTTTTATTATTCTTTGGTCCTCAATTTCATTTTTATTTTCAATTTGTTCAGACAAAATTCTACTTTGGTACATATGAACTTATTAAATTACGTAATTCTTGGGTCCTGACTTCTGGTAAATTATGTTAATTTAACCTAACTTCAGACACCTGTGTTCTCGCTTATTTTATCTTTGATCTTTATTTTAAAATATACTTTCACTTTTATTATTATACCCTAAACATGTTAAAACTGTTAGGGTATAATTTGGGGTGTTACAACCTCCCCTTAAAATAATTTCGTCTCAAATTTACATCAACATTCAGATCTTCTATGTCAGTCCTTTCTTTCATGTCCTGGATCAGAAGCCGGTAGCCCTTGCTCCCTAGGTTTAACACTTTCAACAGCTTCTTCAACTAAATCCTAAGACACTCGATCTACAGTACAAACACAAGGACATCCACATCGTAGGCCAACACTTTCTATACGTAAGTATTTTCTATCCTTTCATGATCTCATACTTATCTAGACTCATCTTATACTCTTACCTAGAATAGCCTAAACATAAGCTCTTCAGAACCCACTAAAACCTTGCTCTGATACTGACAACTATTGATTATTCCGATTCCTCATACTTAATTCGACGAAGAGGATCCGAACCAGTTCGGGGCGAGACTATATAATCGGGACTCTCATTGGATCAGCTTCTTCTAAAGTCAACTTGTAACGTGCTATACAAACAATTTTATAATAACAAAAATCATTTACATTTACAAAAGAACTACCACCAGAGTGGTGTCCCTCAAAATATATACACATATACTGAGTCCCATTTACTTATACAAACACTTATACATATACATGTCTATAAATATTTAGAGTCGTGGAAGCAAAGGTGGTGAGCACCTATCTCCGAGCCGGCCCGCTCCGGGCCTCATGTTGGATGTCCCGTCCTCTATCCTTGTCTTTCTGTCATCACACGGATTGAACACCGCTCAAGCTCTTTACGTTTAGGGTGGGAATATGCTAAGCATGGGACAACCACCACAATGGTGACCGCTCATAAGCTTATGCATATGCATTTCATATATCTATATATATTCATATAACTTTTTATTACTTTATCATCTTTACATTCCTATTGCATGTCAATCTTTTTCCGTTACATGTTCTATAGTTCGCATATTCTATCTATACTTTTACTGTATTCCCGTGCTTTATCATCTTTTACTTTTCTCTATCGTTCTTAGCACTTATGCATTGCTATCATGTGTCATCTATTCATTTAGGTATGTCTATCATATATATTCATATCATATATGACTTTCATGTTATGTTCTATTTTCATGTACTGTTATCATGTACTCATTTCATATACTGTTTTCCTGTTATACTTTTCATATTACTTTCTTATCATATTAACTTTTCAGATCATTTTACATTCTTATCCATTTTCATATATCATGTAGGATCGTATAATCTCATGTTACAGAACTTATCATCACATAGCAGTGCTATGCTTCTCATATCATATCATATCTTTTCACATGTCATATTCAAATCATTTGTTTTATGTTTCATGCCTGCATAAACCTTAGAAGTGGATACAGGAAACTATAAAGGCCCGAAGGCGTTGTTATCATTGTAAGAGACAATGATCATCTTATAAAGGGCCCGAAGGCGTTGTTATCATTGTACGAGACAATGATTATCTTATAAGGGGGGGGGGAAGGCGTTGTTATTATTGTACGAGACAATGATCATCTTATAAAGGGCCTGAAGGCGTTGTGGTGACCCTTTCGGGGCCACCGTGATCCAAACCGGATCTATCTCATCCACCCAAACGGGGCCTCGATATCATAACATAACTTATATGCTGCAGACTTATTTTTCCTAATTGGCATGCCCATCTATCCATCTACTTGGTCAGACACGGGCAATCATTTTTATTACATTTTCTGTACATATCCCATAAGCATGAATAACTATTGTTATCATGGTTGCTTATGCAATATATACTATCATCACTTTAATTCAGATTCGCTCTCAGCATTCAGAAATTTCCTTCATATTACGTCATATTTCTCTATACTACATATATTCCTTATATTTTTATCATGACTATTACTCATTCTTATATTCATATACGCCATCTTTCGCGGTACATGTAATTACCCTGGTAACATCTTATGTCTGTTAACTTATATCTTCATGTACTTTATTAGACTATCATATCTTACACATATACCTATACATTTCTATACTTGTATGTTTTACTTGTACTTCTTATCAGACTGTCTCATTTTCGTAGAGTGCAAACATAGATTCTCTTAATACCCTTAGGTACCCTTCATGTCCAAACTATTTACCTTTTTATCATTTCTTATTCAGATACACACGTATAAACATTCGCTTGCTTAGACCGAAGATAAAGAATGAATGAGACTCGGTACAATATATACCCGAAGGTACAGTACGGTACGGAACATAGACGTGCCTGCCCACGTAATAGAAGTGTCGAAACACTAGCAGGAGTGCCAAAGCACTGGTCATGTATTCGTGCCTGCCCACGAATAGAAGCGTCAGAAAGAATTAGCAGTGAGTGTCAAGACCGATCATATATGTCTTGTCATTCAATATCCGGTGCTAGGCAGTCATACAATTATATGTCTTCTCTGAGCTTATCATTTTATTCTTTTCTTCTATACTCCTCTACATATCATTTCTACGTATCATGTTATTTCTCGTTCATATCTATCTTTTCTTATCAAGTGTATCCTTAAATCGACTTTACCCAAGCGATTAGTACACTTGGTACAACAATCATATTTTTAGATGTGGATACCAAATGCAAATAAATATCATATGGTTAAATTATAGACTCAATGAGATTTCCATAGAGTCCAATAACACCCGAATCGGAGTTCGGTCGAAGGAGTTATGACCTTTCGAAGTTGGAGGTCATACGTAGTCAACCCAGACAGGCTGACCTGACCTGACTTCGGTGGGCTCAGTATAACACCTTGGTATGAAACCTAATATCCTTTTTAGGCATATGAATGGATTCTTGACTCAATGGGATTTCCATAGAGTCCAAGAACACCCAAATCGGAGTTCGGACGAAGAAGTTATGACCTTCCGAAGTTGGAGGTCATACGCAGTCAACCCAGACGAGCTGACCTGACCTCGGTGAGCTCGGTCTAACACCTCGGTCTGACACCTAATATCCTCCTCAGGCATATTAATGTATTCTTGACTCAATGGGATTTCCATAGAGTCCAAGAACACCCAAATCGGAGTTCGAACGAAGAAGTTATGACCTTCCGAAGTTGGAGGTCATACGCAGTCAACCCAAAGGAGCTGACCTTAACTGGCCGAGCTGACCTAACCTCGGTGAGCTCGGTCTAACACCTCGGTCTGACACATAATATTCTCCTCAGGCATATTAATGGATTCTTTACTTAATGGGATTTATATAGAGTCCAAGAACACCCAATCGGAGTTCGACCTAAGAAATTCATGACTCCGGTTGAGCAACAAGAGCGTATCAACCCGCACGAGCCGATTCGACCGACCCCAGTGAGCTCGGCCCAAAACCTCGTCTGACACCTAATATCCTCCTCAGGCATATTAATGGATTCTTGACTCAATGGGATTTCCATAGAGTCCAATAACACCCAAATCGGAGTTCGGACGTAGAAGTTATGACCTTCCGAAGTTGGAGGTCATACGTAGTCAACCCAGACGAGCTAACCTGAACTGGCCGAGCTCCGAGCTGACCTCTGGTTGAGCTTACCTCTGGCCGAGCTGACCTCTAGTAGCTGACCTCTGCTGACCTCTACAGACTGACCTCTGTTGACCTCTACAGACTGACCTCTGCTGACCTTTACAAATCTAACTCTACCACCGACCTCTCGCCATTAGACTGCTTCAGAGTAAAAGACCATAACTTGGTCCATGGGAACCGACCGAGAAATTCAAAAGCCTAACATCAAATTCCCTGATATGGCTACAATTCACCAGAAGGAAACACTGCAAAATTCCCTTTCTTTCTGACCCAAAAACCCGTTCTAAGGTCCGGCTACTACATATGATTAAAAATAGGGAAATTTCCTTGGTTCAACTTGCAACTCGACCCTTCCCAAAACACATATATATAGGAGCCTTAGAGCTCTTATCAACTCAACCCTAACAAGATATGAGTTTGGGAGTTTCCAAACCCAAACCATACACAAGATAGAGGGTTCTAAACCATGTGTCTATACTTTCTATACCCAAAACTAGACAAACCCATACTATTGTACAAACATCGATACTTTTCCATACGGGACTTGACAAGTTCCATACAAAACCATATACCCATATTTCCATACAAATATTCATAGTTCCATACTCAAATTTCATAGTTCCTTACCTGTGATCTTCTTTTTCCTTTTCTTCTTTCTTCTTTTCTTTTCTCCTCTTCTTCTTCTTCATGTCTCTTCTCTTCTCCCTTATCCGTTTTTGCTCTCCCCTTCAAAAACCAACAAATGAGATATTTCTTTTGGTCTTATCCATTTGATCTTATCCCTTTATTTCACTCTCTCCAAGGAGGAAACTTCCTCCCTCTTTCCTTCAAGCCACTTGTCTCTTCCACAATTTTCTTTCTTATTTGATTTCTAATATCTTTCTTTTATTATTCTTTAGTCCTCAATTTCATTTTTATTTTCAATTTAACTTATCAAAATTCTACTTTGGCATATGAACTTATTAAATTACGACCATCCCGACTCGTAAATTATTAATTTACCCTTAACTTTTGTATTAATTCCAGGTTCTTGCTTATTTTATCTTTATCTTTATTTTAAAATATACTTTCATTTTTATTATACCCTAAACATGTTATAAAACTGTTAGGGTATAATTTGGGGTGTTACATGCCCGTAGCTAAAGGAGACAAGTTTAGTCTCACTCAGTGTCCTAAAAGTAATCTTGAAATTGAGCAAATGCAAAAGGTTCCTTACACATCAGCCGTGGGAAGTCTTATGTATGCTCAAGTATGTACGAGTTCGGATATTGCGTTCAAAGTTGGCATGTTGGGCAGATATATGAGTAACCTTGGAGTTGACCATTAGAAAGCAACCAAACGGGTCATGCGGTACTTAAAGAGAACAAAAGATTTTATGCTCACGTATCAGAGATCGCACGCTTAAGATCTCGTATTCCGACCTCGATTTGCTGGATGTCAAGATAGCAAATGATGGGTTATGTTTTCATGCTAGCTGGAGGAGTTATATCTTGGAGGAGTGCCAAACAGACACTTATAGCTTCCTCAACTATGGCAGCAGAGTTTATAGGTTGCTATGAAGCCTCCAACCATGGGATATGGCTGCGAAACTTTGTCATTGGGTTGTGTGTGGTGAAAGGGATTGAAAGACCATTAAAGTTATATTGTGACAATAACTTAACAGTGTTATATTCTAACAACAACAGAAGCTCTTCAAAGTCGAAGCACATTGACATCAAGTTTCTTCTTAAAGAAAGAGTTCAGATCAAGAAGTACCATAGAGTAATATTGTGACAAACTCTATGATTGCTGATTTTATTAGTGCTGATTTCAAGCACCCAGGTCTTTCATCGCATACCATAATATGGGTGTCATATTGTACGAGGATATTCAGTTTTAGTGGGAGTTTGTATTTGAGATGCTTTTGTTATAGATATATTTCGCATATTTCAATTGTGTTATTTTCGAGGATTTTATGCTCTCAGAACTTCATTGCTTTATTGACACTCTGAACTAATTTTGGTTTGATCTCACTAAAGAATAAAGTTGGACTAGTTGGAAACAGGCATGTTAAGATCACATTACATGTAATTTTCATGCTACACATCCACATTGTGATCATTGTCATTTGATCATATCAACATATGTGACCATTGATAGGTCGAGTTACAACAAATATGACAAAGGCCGCTATGATCCTGTGTTGGTAGGATTGATGGATTGATCGGGTTTCGATACATGCTGGGTGATAAAATTTGAGCTCATAGGTTATTATTCATCACATAATTATAAAGTTACACATATAGCCCTAGTGGGAGATTGTTGAATTATTTAAATTTATTTATGGGCTCATATGTGATTATTATGTGTTGTAAACCCCGAAAGATAAAGTCTAATTTAAGTGATCTTGTTATGTTTTTTTAAGGCTTTTATGCATCAAGTTTGCAATGTGTTTCCTCATATATGTGTAAAGATTAGCTCGCTTTGTTGATGTGGGCCAAAACAAACTCAATAGGAGAAGGACGCTTGTGCTGCCACTTCCCTAGCATAAGAGGGCCCTCGCTTCTCCCCCAAATTAAACGAGGTTCATTTTCTGAGATTTCCCCATTTTAATCTGTAAAGCAAACAAAGAAGACTTAGAGACTTAGAACTACGCTGTAATTTGGAAGCAACAACCGATCTCGATCTACATCATTTAGTGCATATGGATTCAAGTACACTTTCTTTAATTGTTTATGGCTCTTAATGATAAAACATGATTGATCTCAGGGTTTCAGGGTGATGGTTTTGACCATAAGGATTAGGTTTTGTTTTTACAGTTCCAACCAATCGAAGCTCTCTTAAATTATTCATATCATCCATCATTTCTGGAAAACTTTGCAGTTTTGAACAGCTAGAGTAAGAAAGAGTTGTAAGTGATTTCAACTTATAAATGTCACTTGGAAGACTCTCAAGCCTTTTGCAGCTTCATAAACATAAGATCTTAATTCCAAAAAGGCACCCAATAACGGGTAGTTCATTGATAGTAGTTCCTCCAAAACATAGCTTCCCTTCACGCTCCTTATTTCTTGGGCACTTTGATAAGGTAATAGATAAATTCTCAACTAATCCAAGAAGCTTCCTCTTTTGTTCATATATAAGTTTGACCCCACAATTTATGACTTTAAAGGATCCAGTGCCATAGCCAACAAAGAAAGTTATAAACTGCCTCCACTTATTAGACCAATACTTCTCCTGAATAGCAATCTGAGGATAGGTGGTAACCCACACTTGCTCCCTTGATTCACCACCAAAATAGCATTTACAAATAGAATAAAAGGAAATATAATCCCGAAACCCAAATTGATCACCATTCAAACTCAAATGACATCCTAATCCATAAGACACTGCAGGTGCATACCGGTATGTGTTCTCAAGTGGAACATAAACAGAGCATAAAGAACATCCCAAAAAGTCATTATCCTCGTACCAATTCATAGGGAGTTCAATCCTTATATCATCCCCTACATTTTGATACCTTATCCAATGTGGAATTCCAGGAACTACAAAACTAATTCCCTTGCCAAAAAAGTTAGATTGACCAAATTGTATGTCATGCCAACCACCCTTACTCTCCACATCCTGCACAAAAAAAAAAATAAATAAATTTTATGGCTTATAAATCATGTGCCTGCATAAAAAGGTTGTTGCCATGAACATCATACCTTAATTTATGATTTGCAGCAATTAAGTAGGAAACCCCATAGCCACCTCTCTGCCATGACCGTGATATGAAGCAATCATGGGCATCTAAAAACCGTACACTCGATGGAAGCTCTAGACTTCCTTGAAGCTGCTTGCAATGACTCAACTTAGAAAGATGGTTGATGGTTGCATGCATGCTATGGATATTAGTTTCACTGAGATCTAATGCTTGCAATGATGATAAATGATAAATATCGTTGGGGATTTCTCCTTTCGGTAGATGGTAGTTACTTAGATCTAATTTTTTTAGTGACCTAAGTTGAAAAACATGATCTAGGACTCCTGTTTCCACATTGCAATTACTTAGACTTAGTTGCTCCAATAAGGACAAGCGCTTATCACTGTGAAGGAGCCATTTAGATGTAATATTCTTGAGGATAAACTGACAAAGTAGGCAATTCATAATTAAGCCAACCTAAATATAGCTCCTCCAAACATTGCAGGCTCTTTAGGTTGTCCATCAACTTTAGGAGTTTTGAACATGCATTGACATTAAGAAAATTAAGGTATCTTAAATTACAAATACTCTAGGGGATAATCTCAAGGTTTTTGCAATGTGCTAGATTCAAATATTCAAGACCTTCCAAATGTTCAATTGGAGATGGTAGCGTCTGTAATGTTGTTCCATAAAAATCAAGCTTTTTGAGTTTTTTCATTGTGTACTTGATCTCTTGAAAATGCTTTAGTTTTGAACAATCATGGCAAAAGAGAGTCTAAATATGTTGCAGCTTATCAATGTCTATTGGAAGACTCTCAAGGCTTATGCACCCTACCAAATTCAAGGGGGAAAAAAAGAAGATCGAACTAGTTAATAAGTAGCTGACTATGACTTTATAATTGTTTAATAAATCTTAAGCAAACGTATAACCTTCAAGGGTTAGTATCTCCAAGTTTGGCATCATTGCGAAGCTTGGGAACTCCACTTAAATGTCGTTTTGAATGATTACATTGATGACCTTTAACTTAAGAAGTCAGAAAAAATTCTTCTTCATAAATAAATGTCTATCAAATTTGAAAGTAATCCAAAGAGAAAAAAACATGATTAAACCATTAACAGTACCTTATGTCCTTCCAAAAGTTGTTCTATGTTGCTACATTGCATGTTGAGTTCAATGAGATTCATTGGACATAAATTTGGAGGCAAGTGTTTTAAAGAATATTCATCCTAATGGAGATATCTTAACTCAAAAGAAGGCAATTTAAGGTCGGGAAGTGCCACTAGAGGAAAATGCACATCTTGATCAATTTCCATAATATGATCATATTTAGCATCTTGATGAACTTTGAGAAATCTAAGTTTATAATTATCTTGCGTAAAAAGTTTCAGCTTTGTAAATGAATTTCCTCAGGCAAGATACATGCTTGATGAATAACTTCTTCAATTGCTCGTCCTCAAAAAATAAGAGCCAAGAATAAGTAAATAAACTTCGTCAAACTTTTACCAAACTATGTAATAGTTTCATAGAAAAGGTCATATAATGTAATAATAATGTCTGCCATTAGCTCTTTTACCGCATTTCCAACTAGTACACTAGAAACTTCATCATGATCCCATAATCTACTCTATTTTTAAGGCTTGTTTCGTCACTTTTCATGAACAATCTCCCAACCCATTTGTTGTGTTAAGTCATGCATATGTATCTTGCTGTCTACAAAACTTATGAGACATCTTTCACACAAATTACTTATTTCACCTTTAGCACCATCCAATATTCTTGAAACAAAATCTCTATCTTTCCTTTAAAGAAACATGATCATGAATAGCTTCTTCTATTACCGACTTAATCCATCAAAACTTATTCTAAGCACATGATGAATTACCATGTTAGGTTCTTTTTCCAATTTACGTAATTCATTTTCCCATTCATGTATTCCTCTCTTGCTAAATAAAGTAGAACGCAAAGATTTTTATTATTTTCTTTTGGAACAATTTGTTTAAAAGCATACAAACTGAACAGCTTGATGGCGTCTTCATCATTTACCTTTCTTGTGACGGCCCGATCCCGGGGGTCCGTTGACAACCCGTCAACCCGCGGAATACTCGTGGATGTCGAGTAACCCGACACCACTCAAGAAAAAATCTGGCAGAGTCTCCTTTGTACGTGGAACTCTACCCAAGGTACAACCTGTCCCAACATTTCACACCGACCACACCGAGTCCACATCGGTAGTGTGTTTTCGAGAACAACAAGTTTTGTTTTGAAAATGATGTTTTCTCATACATGGCTTAGGAAAGTGTGGGGGAGTCGGTGAGGACTCGAGACATGGGAATGGGCATGTAGACATTCAAGTAGGATCACGTATTTACTTGAGTGTGTTTACTGAATCATTAGCATATGCACTTAGCGGGACGCATTTAGGGGTTCCACCATCGGGCTATTGCTCACCCTATCGAGGGAATATTATTTCAGGTACAGGGAGCGTTCGAGAAGACGGCTCACTTTAGAGGCCGATTTAAAGAAAGTCGGGTTGTGGCTTTGATATTTTGGTATAACATGTATTAAATTGTGAATTTTAATATGTTTTTGTATAAAGAGTAATGTAATAACTCTTGAACTATTGGAAATATAGTTGGGTGTATTGTGATGAGTATTGGTGTATGGGCCCAAGTGGCCAATTTTACTCAGGTATGGGTCTCGTGATACGAGACGTGAGATTTTGTGGTGTTGCCGGTTGTCAACGAACACCCGGATTCAGCGCCACACCCCTAAACTACCACAAACCCATCCCTAACTAATTACCCAAACCATTAGATTATCCATCACAATCCGGTCCTTGCATCACCTCCCTCTCGTCGTCTCCGCCACCGTCGCCACCGCCGCTATCGTTATCCTCAATTTTCAATGCCAAACTAGCCTCCTCCACATAGGTTACCAATTTCGGGAGCTTTGAATCAACACAGATAGGGGGCCGATCAATAGATTGAAAGTGGGGAGGTGGAGGGGAGAGAGAGAGGAAAGATAGGGGTAGGGATATTTTTTTTACAAAATAAAATTTTTTTGGGGGCCAATTAAATATTGACACGTGGTAAGAGAAATGGGAGAGTGGCCATGTAGGATTATTTTGACTTCATTAGCCGGTCACCAAAACCTTGGGACTAATACAATATGGAACCCCCCAAACGTGGGATTATTCCTAGTTAAATAGTAGGTGGGATTAATTAAAGAAGATCGGCCAAACTATAGATTATTCATGTCAATTACCCCTAAATATAATGAGAAGATTTAATATTATTAAATATTGATAATGGTATTTGTGGAAAAAAAATTGACAAACACCTCATGCTTTGATCCTTAATCTAAAAAATTGAATAAATATATCGAATTGGTTTAACATCATATTGACACAAGGGGGTGTTTTCTAAAAGGGATAATCAATTACCATAAAAAAAAAGTGATAATCAATTTTTTTTAAAGATTTACTCTTTCGGTGTATCGATTAACATAAATCTTAAAATATTTAAAGAAATTAGATATCATCCAAAAATTATTAAATTTATTTAATAAAAGGAATTTGACTAATATTTATGGTAAATGAATTTCAAAATTTTATAATCTTTAATTTAGCGTATTTATCCTTTTGTAAAGAAAATTATTATTACTAAACAATTTTGCAAAGACATGTCTTAGTAAAAAAATAGATTTGACTTACAATTTAAGGTAAATGGATTTTGAAACTTTAATTGATCATTTTTTATTTCATATTTATTCTTTTGAAATATAGAGATACATACTATTAAAAATGTCTTATTTTTAGTATTAATTAATTCATAGAAATTTTTTTGTTCCTTATGCAATAAAACCCAAATATATATATGGAATTTGTTCACATAACAAAAGTAAAGTCTATTTCTATGGTGATTAACCTTGTATCCCTCCCGCTTGTATGAGGATTTCTTAATGTGTTGAAGTAGTTCACATCTCTACTGTACATAAACCCATCAGATACCTCATGATTTGACAAAAAAGTAACACATAATGCACTTATAAATATATCTACAAATAAAATGAAGCTGCAGAGATGAAGATAGGTGGTGGTGGAGACAAAGACATGTGATGCCATTAAGTCTAAATGAATTACTATAACATCGAGGATATGTTCAGCCATATTTGCATGCACCCAGCTTCAATTAATGACTATTTATAATCCTCCTTATAGTATGTCCGGGACGATATTTTATGAACAGCTAGATATGATATCGATAGTGATGACTGGTCAATACTTAATTAATTAAGAGTGTTTTTATGACAATGACTCATATTAGTCATTTTAATGAATTACAGTCTTTAATGACGAGGATTTTTACCACTATTTAATTAATTAAGAGTCTTAGACAATGAGGACTCTTATTAATTATTTTAATTAAGAGTCTTTAATGATGCTAACTCCTATTAAGTATTTTAATTAAGAGTCTTTATCTTTTAATTTTTTTATTTGATTAATTATGATTAATTACTTTTTTCTTGTCCATTAAGTATTCTAGTTTCCTTGTTTAGACAGGATTTTTATTTAGCAAGGATTTCTTGAGCCTCTATAAATACTTAGTTATTCTATCTTTGTAAGAAATTTTATTTTTATTCAATAATCAAAACCTAGCAAATTTTGCTAAATCTCTTTGAGATTGTGTTTATGGGTTCTTAATTAAGACTTTAGTTGGATATTTGTAGTTTGATTATCTTCATGGGTTACACGTTGCTTCAGGTGGCATCAAAGCGGGTTTCTCCCAATCGATGGCTAATACGGGTGCTAGTGATAATAACCCATCCCAAGATGAAGATCAAGGATTAACAACTATTTGGAGAGCAATCGAAGAACAAAGAATGTCAACTCACAATCTTGAACAACAGTTGATAGAAGTCATTGGACAACTACATGAATTGTTGCGAGGAGGTGTTCAAGGGAACATGAACAACTTATTGAATCAAGTCGAAGGAGGTAACCTTGGTAGGCGATAGTTGATGAGCCACCGCCAGTATGTAGAAGACCTATTACATTGATGATACTAATAATTAAGCTAAGCGTAGCTTTAATCGGATGTTTGTCTGACATAAAATACCACAATCAGAAACTGACTCGGAAAAGATCTGTCGCGACCAGGAACCCTTATCGCAACCTAAAACCTACTCAACCATGCAGTAGTATTTCTGGCATTTCCTACTCCTCCAACTCTTTTCCAAAACACAATAAATTCGATACAGTGGCCTCTATATAATAAAGGCAATATAAAATATGGGAAAAACTTGCCAAATTGTGTTGAACCAATCAAAATGAGTTTAATTACAACTATTTTCTCTTACATAAATAGAAACTGGATAAACTGTCCATAATTTTACAAAATACATAATAAAACCATAATCCAGCCTTCTTCACCACTAAGATCTCATATGAGTTCCATCTCTTAGTGTACCTCCAGTACTTGAAATATTTTCCCACGACGGGGGTGAGCAATGCCACAGCCAGAGGAATTCTCCCTGCAGGGCTACTCACCACCTAAGTGCACATGCAATGCCATGATTCAACATTCATAAACACATTGAGGAAAACATATACATTTCTACATGAATGTCTACATGTCATGCCAATATCCTAACCTTATTTGACTCCCTCACCATTACATATGCCATGTATGAAAACTGTCATTGTAAAACAAAAGATTTTTGTTTTATAATTCAACTCATTGGATAACCTCGGTAAACTGCTTATTTAAAAGTCATGTGTCTTTTTTGAGTAACGAACTTTAGAACATGAGCATCAGTAAGCCTTCGGAGCACTTTCCACGGAGCTTTCATTTAGATATATGTCTAACGAGATCACGGAGCCTTCCACCTAAGAGTGTCATCACTTTATTGTTACTATCGACACATAGCTAGCGGAGTGTGACTCTAGGGCGTTGTCAGCCGAGCTGAGCCCACCATTAAACACGAACACGGTGTTAATTCATGCCATGCACTCACACCGTTTCGTGCTATGTCCCCCATGCATATCTGTCTGAAGTACACTTCATGTTATTTCATGTTACATGCATAATGAGAGCTACATACAACATTTACAAATCATGGATAATTATATCTCACGCATATAATTGCATCCATCATATAACCCACGTGTTAATACATCGAGTAAGCATATATCGACACGATTTTCACCTGACTTACATGTCGTTCAATTCTTGACAACACACGAATGGATCTTCATGTTCGGACCACAGAAACTTGACATATACAGTTCGACATGTCGATCCATTATCTAGCAATAACTAGAAGCACGCACAACCTATTTTCTAGCCATATTTTTCCAGCAAACACAATATATTTCAACCCCTATATTTTCTAGCGAAACCTGAATTGTTTCAGTCCGTATTTTCCAGTGAGCCTGGTGTTTCCGGCCCGTATTTTCCAACGAACACAAGGCGTTTCCGATCCGTATTTTCCGGCAAACAAAAGTTTGTTTCGGTATCTTTTTCCATCAAACACAAAATTTGTTTTCCGGTCTGTTTTTCATGAGCACAAAATTTGTTCCCGAGAACTACGGTTCGGAAGCGAAGGACCCAGTGGTCCTTAAATTATCAACAGTTTGATAAAAAAATGTTCTCGAACTAGCCCCACCATTAGGGCTATACCTCGTAACCCGTTGAATAAGCCCTTAGACAAAGAACATGCCGAGTGAGAGATAACCCACCACCTCTTGGAGCGCAGGACTAACTCACTTCCGGCCCTTCGAACCTCTGAATTTGTTCGAGACACTAGGGCTAGAAGTTGGACCTCCTTTGCCTTTTTTCCTTTCTTTTCTTTTTCTTTTCTTTCCTTTTATTTTCCTCTCCTTCATTTCCTTTTCAGTTACGCCGAACTCATCACTTTTTGGTAGCATTCTTTTTTTTTTTCCTCCCAATCGATTTCCCCTTCTCCCACTTAAGTTGTTCTCAACTTAGTGATGTCACACATGGTTTCCATGTGTCACCCACATGTTTCTTCATCCATGAAACTCATGTCTATTCCATGTGTTCTTAAGACACATTCCCCTTGCCACATGCACAATTCCATGTGTCACATGGCATGTGCCTTCATGCCATGTGTCACCACGACACTGATCTCGAATAGGTGAAATTTCATTTGTTTTGGAAGTCCGACGAAATGCATGCGAATTGCTTAGATTTCATGGGGCGAGCTGATGGTGTGATGCATGTTGTCATCAAGATACGAGAAATTTCTGGGCTTGTTAGGAGGAGGAGGAGGAGGAGGAGGAGGGGAGGAGGAGGAGGAGAGGAGGAGGAGGAGGAGAGGAGGAGGAGGAGAGAGCGGATGCATCTACAACGATAATATCATTCACTTTAGGGTTTTCCACATAACTTTGGTGGCAGGTCGATTAATCGGTATGGTTAGATTTAAAAGGCAAAGCTTTAATTCTGATAGGCATGATGATGAGTTTAAGCAGGTAGATATCCTAACACAATGATGATGTATTGAGGGGTTTTAGATTGGTTGACTGATGTGGACGGGTTCTTTGGACTATACTAAGTTGCCCGGATGAAAGTTTAAATTTGTTGCTTATAGGTTAAAAGGGAGAGCATCAATATGGTGGGATATATTGAGGGAGATAAGGATGAGAGAGGGGCATGGTCCAGTTCATACATGACATAGAATTAAGGAATTATTACGAGGTAGATTTTGCTGGATACATGAGCAAATATATTTCTTATGTTTATCATGGAATGTACACATGGTACGGGAGGGTAAATGGATATGCTAACTTTGTTTTTAGATTGACAAAGGGGAATCAATTACCAAAAGTGAGAATAACCAGACTTTGGTGAGGAAGGGAACTTTCTAACTATTATTCATGACCAAGACCCTCTACGCTACGTGCAAGTGTAAAGGGGAGACGAAGTGCATTTGATGGTTGTGAAGGGAGAAGTAGAAAGTATAGATTTAGATTATAAACCGAAAATTACGGTGGAGGTCTGAGACTTTGTTGAGGAGTTTGATGATGTGATTCAGAGGATCTCTTGTGAGGCCTCCACATGCACACAACGTGTGCAGCTATAGATTTGATTTCAAAATTAGCCCATGCTTCCCTATTGTTTCCTCGTTATAGGGACGAGTTCCAAGGAGAATAAAATCTTAGGAGAAGGTAGAAGAGTTTCTAAGCCCGGGGGGGCATATGCGAGGCTAGCTGTAGGCACATGCGGGTTAACTTTGTTGATGCCTAAGAAAGATGGAAGTTGGAGGATGTGTGTTGATAGTAGGGCGATCAATAAAATTACCGTTGGATATAGATCTTTTATTCTAATGTTGGATGATATGCTTGATCAATTGAGTGGAGCAATTATGTTCAGCAAGATTGATTTGAGGGGTGACTATCATCAAATTAGTTAAATACAGGTGATGGGTGGAAGAGCTGACATTGAACAATGATGACCATAGGAAGCTGACGAAGAAAGTATGAGATCATCTTAGATTGTTAGGAAGATCAGCAGCAATGCTTATATAGTTTGACTGCAAGAGTGGATGGAAATTCAAAATATATCTTCAATGATGGCGATCTTGCTTCAACCATATACTTGAGTCTTGAAGTGTCGAGAATAACTTCGAGGATGAGTTCTTGAGAAGTGGAGGTGAATGATGAGGCACACATTAATTATTTTAATTAATTAAAATTATTTAATGATAGCAAGGACTCTATTAATTATTTTAATTAATTAGAGTCTTTAATGATAAGGACTCTATTAAATTATTTTAAGTGAAATTAAGAATCTTTAATGATGAGGATTCCTAGTAATTATTTTTGGTAAAAAGTCTTTATCTTTTTTTTTTATTTGATTAATTATGATTAATTACTTTTTCTTGTCCATCAACTATTATAGTTTCCTTGTTTATGTAGGATTCTTAGCAAGGATTCCTTTGAGCCTCTATAAATACTTAGTTATTCTATCTTTATAAGAAATTTTATTTTTATTCAATAATCAAAACCTAGCAAACTTTGCTAACTCTCTTTAAGATTGTGCTTATGGGTTCTTAGTGAGACTTTGCTTGGAAATTTATTAGTTTGATGATCTTCGTGGATTACATGCTACGTCATATATATATATATATATATATTATGTCCCGTGCCTTCTTAAATGGGGATTCAAGAAGAAGTTTCTATGGACCTCCTTCTTGGTGTTTCTCGTGATTTGTAAGCTCATTATATGGTCTCAAACAAGCATCTCATTCTTGGTTTGAGAAATTCAATTTTGTGATCTCCTCTATTGGATTTCTTGCTAGTAGTTATGATTCTATTCTCTTTGTTGAGTGTATTGATGCAAGTAGTATCATTCATTCTTTATATGTAGATGACATGATTATTACAGGATTCAAGAAGAAGTTTCTATGGACCTCCTTCTTGGTGTTTCTTTGCCAGGGTGATTTATAAGCTCAATTGCATATGTGGTCTGAGGCAGAAACATCTGATTTGTTGAGTTTAAGAGGAGAATTGCTTTGTGATCCTGCCCGGTTTTCTTTGTGAATTGTTTATTCTTTGATGGTATCATAGAATTGATCACGGAGGGTGGGGATCAATTCATTCTTATATGTGATGTTATGATTATTCTTTTCAAAATAATTGATATTGTTGTTATTTCAGATTTGAGAAGATAAAATTATTGTTATTTCGCGATTTGAAATAAGGATAAGTTCTGTTTCGCGGAATCGTTTTTTGTGATCTCTTATTATTCAGATGGTAATATTTACCAGTGTTATGTATTTTGTGATTAAATACTCTGTTGGATATATTTAAGCGGATGGGGACATACTAAAGAAATAGATTGTTGATATACCGATTAGAGTTAATCTTTTGGCGTTAGTACTCTGATGGAGTGCATTTATCGATCGTTATCTTTCTTCCGTTACGGAACCGTTCTCTTTGCGATCTTTTTCGTCTTTGTATAAATGCTTTTCGCTCTTATAATGATGAAGTTGTTCTTAACTGATTGAAGGTGTTCACGATGATCGTGTCAGTTTCTTGTTAAGTTGTGATACGTCGTTATCGACGTATCTTTGCCAATAATTCGCGAAGTTTGTCGTGCTTTCCGCGTATTCGGTATTGTGATTCTGCTGCGACGTGATGATGTTGGGCTGTTGTTTGTTTTGGAAGACATCATTAATTATGTAATTGAAGAACAGAAGGTTGGATTCATAGATCTTTTGATTGTGGGTGGCCTGTGTTATCTGGACATTATCTTCTTTCTCAGTCCACATATATTGGATATATTTTTTAGCGAGTTGAACTCACTGATTATAAGACTGTTGATACTCCCATTGAGGTGAATGCAAAGTACTCTTCTTTTGATAAAGTACCTTTATCAACTCCTACATTGTATCGTACTATTGTTGGGAACTTGGTCTATCTTACGATTACTCGTCCTGATATTACTTATGTTGTTAGTTAGTTTGTTCTGCTCCTACTACAGTTCATTAGGCAGCTGTTCTTCGTATTTTAATGGTATCTTTGAGATAGTCTTGATCTTTTAGCACCATCCTAATGGCATGACGCCCCCAAACAGGGGTGTCAGTTGACATCTAATCAACCAGCGAGGAAATCTACATGTCTCGTGTTATGAGACCACGCCATGTGCAAAAATGGCCACTTGGGCCTACACATCATACTCATAAAATGTATATTTTATACAAAAATGAATTAATTACAATTTGTTTACAATTGTATTTAATTACAATTTATACAAAAATGGGTCTCTTGCCTAGAAGTTTCTGAAAATACAAGATAAGGCCATCTTGTGGTTTTCATACTTCTCTAAGGCTCGGGATGCGTGCCATCCTTTGATTGAAATCTTGATTACCTGAAAAATATTTCCCTCGACAAGGTGAGCGAGAAGCCAGTAGTGGAATTTCCTACTTGGGTTACTCTACCCTAAGTGCGATGCAATGGCATACAAACATTCAACACATGCTATTATATCACTCATGCATATAGTAACAAAATTAATTCGCATAATTCATGTTATTCAATTTATGACAACATAAAATTAGCTCACATGGGCTGCAGGGTACAATCGGCCGATCCATCTTGGGCTGCCCACTGACCCATCCACCTGAACATGTTTATTTTCTCATGAGCGATAGCCATGACACCATACAAATCAAGCAAGCGATGCATTGAATTTTGTCGAGCCATTCGGTTATTCACTAGGTCAGAATCTTTTGGGCAGAAATCACGACCATCCGGGCCCCTCGACAAATCCCCATCCATTACATAGCCCTTAAGCGAAAGTAAAACAGAGTAGGAGAAAAACCCTACATTTCGGACTTGTCGAAACTCCCACCGGCGGGTACTGATGTAGTCCCTTGCCCGGGTAAGGGAGCAGCTTTGGTTAATGCCTCGTCGGGCTCTTGATCCGTCCTTGGGAAATTCTAGAGGAATTAGAGCTTCTCTCTCACAAAAATGTCCCATTTTCCCTATCTTAGTTTGCTCTTTTCTCCTCTCCCTCTTCCTCTCCCGATCCATTTGGTCGAATTGGGACAAAGAAAAATCCTCTCAATGCCACATGTCAATTTCCTATTGGTTTGAGAGGATTACGCCTATCCTCTTATCCGACCATGAGATTTCCCTCCAATGGCATCATGCCATGTGTCACCTATGGCCCACACTTGAGCTCATGTTTGACTCTCCATAAGCGACACGTGAAGCCTCTTCAGGCCACTGGCCCAGAGTGCTGAGTGTCATGACTCCTCGTTAACGCCAGCGTGAAGTCGGCGTCGAGTCGGCCAATTTCAGCGTGGTAGCCAAATTTCGCGGGGCGATTCGATGGTGAAGTCCTTTTCGTCATTAGAGATCTAGAAAAATTCGGTTACGACCCGAAATTGCCATTTTACCGCTTCATAGGAAATACAGTTTTACGGGGTCTCCCTGATCTACCTACTTTAGACTATGTTCATACTCGATCGCCCGATTATCACGATGACCCAAGCGCAAGTTGTACTAGTTTTTGTATCTTTTTGGGTGATCCTCTTATTTGTTGGAAGAGTAAGAAACAATCTATTGTTTCTCTATCTTCAATTGAAGCAGAGTGTCATGCTATAGAATCTACTACCAAAGAGATTATTTGGTTACGTTGGTTACTTAAAGATATGGGAATATTTCTTTCTCATCCCAAAACTATGTGTGACATGAGTTCTATTAATTGCTTTCGTAACTTAGTTTTTCATGAACGAACCAAACACATTGAGATTGATTGTCACCTTACACATCTTCATCTCAAGCAGGACACCATCACTTTGCCTTTTGTTTCTTCTTTGTTGCGGCTTGCAGATTTCTTTACCAAGTCGTATTCTATTTTTCAATTTTGTTTTCTAGTTGGCAAAATGTTGATGCTTGTAGTAGTCGCATCGTGAGTTTGAGGGAGATGTTAAATAAAAAAGGGGTTATTTTGTCATTTTATCATTTAAGGATAGAATAGGCTTTTGTGTTATATTCTCTTCTCTTTATGTTTTTAGGATTTCCTTCTTTCTATCATTCATTGCTTTTATAATAGACATTGTGGATGGATATTGAATAGAGATATGACTTACATTCTTCCCCTCCTTTTCTTTTATTCTTCTCACATTGACATGTATATTAATCTCCAACGACACATTAATGTATAAATTGTTCATTTTTTATTCTTATATTTTAATAAGAGTTAAAACATAAAATGTCATCATGTAACAAAAGAAAGCATGATTAAATTCCTTCTATGTGCATTTATCACATTCATGTTAGATCTTCAATTAAATCCGTTTGGCACTCAAACTTTAGGCATTAGTATAATATCTAAGAAGTTGTAGAAAACAATATATTTAACCAATCAATCTAACGATTCATAATCAATACTTGTTGCTACTTTATAATAATAATCTATGACTAGCTAATTGAACCAAGAAACGTTATATATGAATTCTCTCTCTCTCTCTCTCTCCTTCTCTCTCTGTATCTTTCTACATATAAATAAGAAATATTTATATAACCATTTCCATTCCCTTTCTACATGTAAATACATAAGAAATATTTGATTAAAAGACATCAAATAAACCAAACTTTGTAAATCTAACCATTCCCATGTTTTTTTCTTGAAAAACAACTCGTTTTAGATAAAAATACAATTTGTCCTTTTATGTATTTACATGTGTCTTTTAGGTGTTTTTAGTTATAGATTGTTTACTTCCACCTCATTAGTTATTCAGAGCATCCCCTTCATTGAGAAGTCTCTCTCTCGTTACAGAATAATCATCCTCCTTCATAGATTATCTTAGATCCTCATTAACTAAGTCGATATTTAGTTTAGGTCATTCCTTATCAGCAATCTTGCTTTGGGCGTATAATGTCCTATCTTTCAGTATTTCGTTTTCATTGAAAATGTTACTTTTACAAGAAAACAATGATATGGTCAAGTTTTGAGAAAGAGTTATCATCTACATCTTTTAAATCAAACCACTTTAAATAATATAGAAGATGGAGGAGATGTGATATGGGCAATTTTAAAGAGTCTCTGTATCATATTAGTGTCCGCAGCTGAAATAGCTCCTCCACCACCACATCTATGTCTTCATCTCCTTTCTTCCTCAGTATCTCACTCATTTCTCTTGCTTTCCTCCTCACAATATTCTCCCCACCCTTCTCCCCCACCACCCCTCTTATCACCTTCACTATCTCCTCTCTCTCAAGCTTTCTGTTCTCATCTCTCTTAACCTCCCTCCCCACCCAAGCCCCACCAACTTAGCATTAATGGGCTGATCTAAAATGTATTGGCATGGCTATTATAGGCACCCCACCATCCCTTCCATCACTTGAACTCCACCTACAATGACTGCCAAAACCCCTTAAACTGAATGGCCCAGAATCTTTTTCCAAATTCCATCCTTCCACAACCAATTCCTCTCTCTTTCTACCCTGTGGAAAACTCCTTCTGGTGAGCATCTTCAAGACTGGTTTTCTCCCATTGGAAATCTAACAACCCATATGAAGTGGAATTTCACTAGCTCCAGCCCATGCTATCTCTTCCATCTCCTCCTTGGACACGAAATATTCGCTTCCAAATGAAACAAACAGCTTTACCCTTTTTATCCAGCCATTCAAGAATGTCTGTCAGCTTTTCTCTCTTCTTCTTTCGCCTCTGAGTATGTACTGATGGGTACCATCTCTTGTTAGTTAAATCAGAGAGAGCACCATCGTAGTTTGGCCCCACCCAGAAAGTCTTGATCAGGAATGAAGTAGATGACCGTTCTATGCACTGGTAGGGTGCGATCTTTGTCGCTGATTCTACCCTCGGGGAGGAGGAAGACTGAAAAGATGTTGAACTCTACTGTTTCATGCAACTGGGAAGGCAAATCTCGGGGAGGGAATTCGATTTTGTCGGGTAGGTGATACATAAAAACACGGCATGGTTGCTCCAGTGCTCTGGAACATAACGGCAGGGATGTCAAGGATTTGAAGCAGCTGTCGGCGCCTATGGTTGGATGAAGTCGTGAGATTTGAGCAAATCCGGGTGGATCAGGGTACTTGAGGATGTCCGAGAAGGTGGACTCTGCCATGTCAAAGGCGGCTTTGAGAGGCATGAGGTGGGGAGGGAGGCCATTGGTTGTGTGGTAGTGAGGAGGAATTCAGGTAACATGGTAGTTAGATAGTTCTACCAGTTTGGATTGAGAGTAGTGTAGTTTTGGGGCCAGTTTTCCCTCTAATGGGGAGGTTAACAGGGTAGAGCAGAAGTATGCAGAAAGTTTTGTCTGAAAGCTTCTTGGCCAGCTGTAGGAAGGGAGATATGTGGCCATGAGTCAGCCATAAAACATTGTTGATTTCTGACAATATGCTTCTGTCTAGTAATCCATGAGATAGAGACAGTAGTTCTTCTGGTAAATTTGATTCAAGAGATGGACATATATATATGCGTATATATGATATATATATATATATAGATATAGTAGTGTAGTAGAGGATAAGGATAGATATTGTCAAGAAAGTTGCAGAGAATAGGGAATATGACACTCAAATTAAGAACCCTTGAATGGGTGATGCATTTGTATCCTTGTTATTCAAAAAAAATCATAGAGTAGTCTTTCCTTCCTACTAGATGGAGGAAAGTCGTCTAGATATGAGATGGTTTGATCAGTGAATCACGCACTCTTTGAGTCTTAGTGAGTTATGTCATTATTTTCTATGTAGCTAGCATGGTACACATTTCAATATATTTGATGTAGCCGTTCTCACTTATATAAATAAATTAGGAGAGCAGAAGCCACATTAGGTTTGGCCATTAGTTGTGTTATTTTAATGGTAAGACAGAGAGCCAGAAGAAGATGCCAATAAAGGAGGGAGCTTGGTAATGTTCCTGTTTTGGAAGCTTGGCTTGGTCTTCTAAAGACAGGCAAAGGGAATTCTACGTATTGCTTTTTTGTTCTCCCATTGTTGAGTTTCTACTGAAAATACTGTTTATAACAATGATCTCTTTCCACGTTTATTTCAATACCTAATACTATGGATCATGACCAACCGCTTAATCTAGTAATCTGATTATACTGATCACTGAATAACGCTCTCTAAGTTTATTTTGTTTGAGTATTCCAAATATTCTATAATTTATTCTACAAATTATCATTATTATTCTTTCGTAGATCACAAAATAAAATATCCATCATATTCGAGAATTCTAAGTCCCTCAAACTCAAGGGGCCAAAGCCATTGGAGGTTTATTCTGTTAACTCGGGGTTCTGAGAGATTAATCACTAAACATAGATTTCAAACAAATGAGTATATTATATCAAAAGTCGTGAAGCTACAGCTGAAACAAGAAGTGATGCTTTGATACATGACTTAAGAGCCTCTAGAAGCTAACTATGTTATGTTGCTATGTGTGCACAAACATTTAGGTGTGTACAGGGCACAACATATACTTCACAATCACAAGTTTATGTGTAAGCTGATTCGGATATCCAGTACCATAGTTATCAAAAAAAAAAAACTTATTATTACTTTACCCAAGATGCATAAACATTATTTTCTTATGTAGCATGGTACATTAATTTAATATAGTTGATGTATAAACTTAATGTATTGTTTTCACTCTAAATAAATAAATTAGAGAGTAGAAGCCATTTGGCCATTAGCTATTGTGTTCTTTAATATGGTAAGAGATAGAGATTGAGAAAAAAAAAAAAGCCAAAAGGAGTTGTTAATGTCTGAGAGATGGATTTAAGCATTACCAAGAGAGAGACTGTTTTAAAGCCATTTTTGGTCTTGTAAAGAGGTAGGATAGGGTTCAAGTACTTAAAAACAAAATCTGGTGAAAGGAACCTACTCGGCACATGCCCATTTGGTGTTTGACGCCTGTATACTACAGCCATATCATCATCTCTCTTTTCTTCTTCTTTCTTCATCAATCATCATAGTCAAAGTATTATTTTTCTGACTGTGAATTTCTAAATAGATTTGGAAATTAAATTTGCTGTCAGTAATAAAATGGTTTTTCTTTTGTCGGTTATTAGAGAAGTTCTTCCTGCACTATAAATTCTGTACTCATTAGAAATTATAAACTATTGCTATCTTAATAATCAAAGTAGCAAAAATATTGACCACATCTACCTTGTCCTTTTATCCAAAGAATTTCAGATCGTATAAATATAATTATCCGAATTTCCTTTTATGAAGGTACTGCTCAATCGTTTAAAATTATAAAACTCATTGCAAACTTTTCAAACAACCAATGAAAAAAATTACCATTATCCTTGGAGATTTGGACTTATAGAATAGGTGGTGTTTTAGGAAAATCAAACCCAACCTCTTTCTCCTTATTGAGAAAGCTATATCTATGTTTCAAAATCTTTATAAGTTTATGAGTGACATTTATCTTAGCAACAAAAGGCATATTGTCCTTCGAAAAGTTGAAAATTTTATTCGATGGATTCCTCCAATTAATGGAAGATTCAAATTAAGTTTTGATGGTTCAAGAATAAATAATATTAGTACTTTGACACACAGAATTCAATTAGAATTATTAAATTAAAGTGAAGTAGACATTTAGGCAATGTTTCGATCATTATTGAGAAGTGTGTAGCTTTGAGAAATGGTGTTAAAATTGCAATTTACAATGATTTTACAAACTTCGAGATTGAAGGAGATTCCAAAGTAATTATTAATTGTTACAAATAGAAGAAGAAGCTCACTCCAGATTCTACTTATGGAGGATTTGGAGACTTTCAAGATCTAAATATTTCATAATGTAGGTCATATATTTAGAGAAACAAATAGAATGAGATTGTTTAGCTTAAAAAGGTCGCTTGTTCAAAACATAGGCAATTGTCCATTTTGAGTTGAACAACATGATTGATGTCTCCATACCTCACCCTCATCTAGCAATGATTAATGTGAAAGCACCACATAAATAGAAAGAACTTAAGTATTACCTGTGCTTTCCTATTCATCATGGTACCTACATATCTATATCCTAAACTGAAAAGGCTCCTAAACGAGGGGATTTAGAGATAACATACAACATAGTATAAGATACACTCATATGCTAGGATGGAGAGATAACAAATGGCAAATTATTGTTGTAACTAATTTGGGTTCTTAATAATAAAGTATGAATTGTGTTGCTTCTAACTAGGTCTTTTGGGTGAACATAAACTACACAAGAGTGAGAAATGTGTTAAGTGCACTAGAAAGTCTTGTGTGTAAGCTCTGGTTGCTCACAAATAAGTCCACTATAATTCTAATCGCTTAAGCTCTATCGCCTTGTTGACAAGCTTTTCCTAGACATCTACTAACAAGTTACTCACCTACGGCCTTTGGTTTTGATACCACTATTTGAAGATCTTTAAATAAGAGATTGGAAAATCTCACTTAGCCCAAAATAGACAAACAAGGAACAATTGAGGTAAGATGAAATTATCTGATTAGATGGCTTTTCGAGGTATGCAATAAAGAATGTCCCAGGCAAGTAGATTCGCCTTCCTTCGCTTGTAATCTGTGTAAAAATTAGGAATCGATGCTCTACCTCCAAGATTCAATACCCTGATCTCACCTTGGGTGCACTCCCTTGATAAGATGCAGTACAACTTGAACAATAATATTCCTCTAAGAAAATGTGCTAGGTATGAATGCACTTGAAAATTAGAGAGAGTGCTTTGGAGCACTTGAGAGAGAAGAGTGCTTGGAAGTACTTGAAAGTGAGGAGTGCTTAAAAACACATGAGCAAGAAAGAGAGGAGAGAGTTTGAGAGTGAGAGATCTCAAAGTAGAAGGTGTGAAATGAGCGAAAGGGGGCACTTATTTATAGGTGCTCTTCAAATAAGTTAATAAAATAAAATAAAATTGGTTTCTTCATAAGAAAATGACTCAATTAAATGCAAGAGAAAAAGACATGAGTTCTCCCATAGTTGCTATTTAAATAAAGTCTAACAGCCCTTTAAAATTATTATATACGTGATTGACAAAGTAAGCTTCTTTAGATTTGAATTCAAAAATTCAAATTGAAGAATGATCAAAGGCTTGGCCGAAAGACTTTCAAGCCAAAAGATATTAAAATAATAAACTCTTTTTTTTTTTTTTTTATCCATCTGAATTTTTATACTCTCTAACAACAAGTTACTATCCTACAAGAAGGAAAGAAGGAAAGAGGAACATAGATATGTTTGAGGATACCCTTTTAACTGTAAGATCCAAATATTAAAATTTGCACTTTGGGACCTCCTGGATATATATATGTATATATGTATATATATGTATATATGTATGGTATTTGAATATCACACTTAGTGCTCGCTCTTTGCGGGTCAAACAAGAATGAAAGGGTGGTATCCATCAATGGTACATGCGCTTCTTTCTCCCCCGAATTCGTAATCATGGATCACCAACAAGAGATGATTACAATAAAGCCGATGGACTGTACCTCCATGGAAATTAAATAATTTTCTAATTAGATAAAGGAAAATGAAATGGGTATAATTTGAGGAATTGGATTTATTTGATTGAGCTCATTTGTTTGTCAGCAAGTATGGGAAAAAAATAGAAAACAAAGGATTTTATTTTTTTTAAATTTATTTGTCCTTTGGGGGATTGGAGTTCTTTGCTTGTGATTTTTATGGTTGTTGAGAAAGCATGGGAAAATAATAAATTTTTTGATCTTGAAAAAGAGTTTTTGTTATGACTTTTTAATGCTCAATCTTTTTGAATCTCGTGACATTGCCTTGTTTTATTATTCCTTGTCATTTTCCATTTGTCGTTTGTCAAATATGTTGTACCTGATTTTATGGCTTAACACGTCAACTAAGCTTGTCTAGTGTAAAGATGAATGTTCATCATAAGATTAAATGTTTGAAAAGTGAATTATCATGTTTAAATTAGGGGATTGAATTATGTCAGGACCAGATTATGAGATAAACAAATGAACAATGATGCTTTTCATATTAATGATCCTTGCTTTGAAAGGAATCCTACATTTGTTAAAATACAGCTATCATCTCACCTTAAAAACAAGTGAACAAAATAGTTCATCTCTCCTAAACCGCCTCATGGCACATGAATTCAATGTGTCTAAAAATGCAGCAGAATTTTTTCTAATATGTTGCAGATATTTGTTTCTTTCATGAATAAACACTTTTTCTGTTTTTCTTACTTAAAATAAATTACGATGTTTGAGTTGGAAACAAATTCTGTCCATTTTACCTCGTGGTGTTTTTTTGCCTAAAGGTCTCCACACAGTACACATTCATTGAAATGAGAGTAGTGACTACTTCTATTTTAGCATTTTAGTTTCAATTAGTTCTAAGAATGCTTGAGGGAAACTCGGATGCAGGGTTGCAATCTAAAGAACATTGGTCCAATATTTGATTGATTGCACACTTTTCTTGATAATGTAACCATATGGATGCACCTGAAGAGCTTCCTAAGAAGACCGAGTTGTTCTTTGTTTATTCTATTGGTAAGTAAGGTGCTGATTTCTATGATAAAGTAAAAATGATACTACCTAGCTATATGAAAGATTTTGAGTATGTGATAAGATGAGCCTTGCTCTATGAAACAAAGGAAGATTAAATCTAGTTATGCCTGTCACCCATCTTTCCAGAATATCGTATATTTGTTTTGCTCTATCAAAACAAAATAAATTTAAAACTAATAACATAGTCAAAATAGAGATGGGACTCTCTTTTGTTAATGTATGAGGTGGATGAGGTTTTCAATTATTTATATAGTTTCCAATATTTGCAAATTTTAGAAAGAACTCAAAAGACAAGTTTCCTGCAAAGCCGAAAACTGCTTGAATTTGGATCTATGAAAACCGTAATATTTAAAATTTTGGTGAATCGATTCTAGAAAAGCATTGTTGGTTGTAATTCCTATTTGTACGTGGCGCATTTCCCAATTTATTCTTTTTTTGGTACTACATACAAATAGATAGTTGATTAATTATTTAGCTAGAAGCCTTATAAAGTAGTTTTCAATTATGTTCTTCAGGGGAATTTGTTTATCATTGTCCATTTCAAATGTCCGAGATTGTTTGATATTAAAATCCAACTGACATCTGAGAAGGTTTTCATCGACAACCTGTGGATCAAGAGAGGTTATTAAATCTCAAAAGGATGTTGTCAACTACCATCAGAATCGGTTCTTTAGTTGGTATCACTTAAATACTTATCACCCTCCTTATCAAAAACGATCTGTAAATGTTTTTTCTTTTTTATTTTGACAATGACTGTAATGTTGATCCCGTTGATATTGATAGAATTACTACTAGGCGTACTCGAACCGCTTAGTAAATCATAACCCCTTTAATCATATCATTGGGATTTCATATTATCTTCAATAAACTACTATTTTGGTAGGTTTCAGCTCCTATTTGGGTGTATTTCTATCATGATAATCAAGGTCCTAGCTTTTAATGTCTCACAAAACAACTAAAACTATAATCCAGCTTTCTTTTCTTTCTCAACATATGTGCATGCTGTTTTAGAATATCAAAAATTATTTAGCATCACATAACTCAAAACTGTATTTGACTGAGGAATCATAAATAATCATTAGAGAGTGTATGAGAATGAATTTAGAGTAAGATATGTATTGACTGATGAAAGAGATATTATCCTATATAGTTATTTCAATAATTTTACAGATTTTGAAATAACTGGGACTTCTTTACATTGTTCTCGATTGTTGAATAATTTATATATATATATATATATATATATAAAGAGTATATATATATATATATATATATATATATATATTTTGGAGCAAATCAAAAACTTTTCTGAAAGAACTTACAGAGGTAATAATGTTCCTGACTGTATTCTTCTCTATCTCGTGATCATACACACATGATTTGGCTTTTTCTTTCTTTTTTTTTTCTTTTTTTCCTTTTAATATTTTTGTGCTTTGCGCCTTTCACATTAGCAAAGTATATAAGAGGTCGCACTACAAGATGTTCTCTCTTTGCAAAGTATATGCTCTCTTCTACTATGCCGTAAAAGCCCTGTATAGTTCAATGAGCTCGTATGCAACGTGTGTGTCCCACGGCCTCACCCTGATTCTCCCATTCCCAAAGTACTAGCTACTTCCATTTGAGACCGTTGCAATTGATTTTGATCATCCAAACAAAATGGTCGCACACTTATCTTAACTAATAATTCAATGTAAATGATTCTTCTCTCACGTTATTATATTGAGAAAACAGCTTAAACTAGTATTATTTATTCTCGAACTGGGTCCCAAGAAGTTTCAGAATTGCTGCATATGCAATTTTGTAACCCTGGTACATAATTTGGCAATTACTATCTAAATTAATACATCTAAAGCAAAAATTTGTAATATGAACTTGCATTTAACAAGTTTGAGATTTGTTTTCCTTCTTCATCGTTTTTTTATAACCATCTGGCTCCGCATAAATTGTTTTAAGCTACTCATAAAGTCTCCACTGTGCACTCAAGAAAAACAAATACTACCCGCCTGATAATAAAGAGGCGATGATAAATTGGTGGTACGCTGGTCAATCAAAATAACCTGGACAAATAAAAGAAGGAAGAGGACATAACTAGAAAGCCGAGGAATGAGAAAGATAGAAGAAACATCCATGTTAAACAAGCAATGTCTGCTGGAGGAGCGACCAGTTTGCTAGAGGTACTAGCAAGGAAAAGTGAACCACCGCCGAAAGGCCAATTCATTTCAATGTCACATATGTCCAGCTGCTCATAATAGTGGACTTTTAAATAGTGATTCGGTCATGTTTGGTAAGGCTCGGGTGTTTTTTTTTCAATCTAGTAGGTGCAAGGTGATACGACCACATCGGTCCCCAATACAAGAGCAGGATTGGTACTTGCTTTCTGATGGGTTCTCCAACTTAATAGGCTGGGTCTTTGGCTGGGCTCCAATAAATGAGCACCTATCATATCAAGGTGTTTTTATCGAGAGCGTGGTACTATGCTTGTTTGGCTCCTTCACCCACAGGATAGTCTTTCGTGGTCGGGCTCATCACGGGGTTCAGTACCCATCATTATCGTTTCACTGAGCCTGCAGAGCGGAGGACCACCCGAGAGAAAGGGCTACCTGTAAGAAGGCCACCGACGGTGCCCCAAAGGTGTGGGTCCCGAGTGGCCTCAAATGTGAGTATGAGCCACCTATGAATGCCGTCCGCTGATGTCCCGTTTTTTCTGGGGGCATGAAACAGATACATTGATCTCATCGCCCACACAAGATGGATCGTACTTAAGCTTGAGAGTTTCCCATAGTGACAGGGGCTAGTCTGGGTTAGACCTTCAATCAGCTCGCACTTCATCATAGTGGCAAAGGAAAAGGATTCGATTTTTTATTTCAATTCAATAAATATCGTGGGATACAATTTTCAGAGTATTCATGTTTTTGTTTGGTTATATATATGAATGAGTTAGTTATCACAAATTATTCATGTAATTGGCTTTCTTTGGAAAAAAAGATCACTTTTCATGATTTACTTATAATAAATATCAAAGAAAGATTTCGCCTAATGATCACAATGCACACATATGATAAACGCATCGTGTTCCTAATAATCCCATCACATGATAACCGTTATGTACTATATATTAAAAAAACATCACATTATTATGAATTTTAAATGTTTTGATTCATCATTGTTTCCGTCTTTGCATTATAATTGGGGTGGTATGTATAGATAGATAAATGTGTTGCAAAGAACAGCTATAATTGCTGTTAGATTCCATGCTCTAAAGGATGCCTTTATACAAGTGATGGGAAGAGTATGGTCCTAAATATCTACATGTTCTTAGACAGTTCTTACTACTTATGATTTTGTACTAATTCCTCGTAAATTCAAATTCTGTTGTTTATAAATCATTCAGATTTGCAACCATAAATTAAACCGATAAGACTTAATGTTTGAATTCCTGTGATCTATGAAAATAGCCAAGAAATTTTGTGGATCACACTAGAAAAGTATTGATGGATGGTAATTCCTTTAGCATTGGTCAGCAGCCTTCTTAGCTATACCCTTTTGTGTATTACGTCTACAAACATGATTAGATTCATTATTTAGTCAAGTTCTTTATAAAGTAGCTTTGATTCTCGTCTTTCAAAAAGGAGAAATTGCTTATTAAGAACCACTTCAAATGTCCGAGTTTGTTTGATATTAAACTTCGCCTCGATATCTATAGTTGATCTTGACAAGCTTTATTCAAGAGGCTAGTTAAATTAAAAGGTCGATACTCAGAATCTGTTAGTTATATCACTTAACACTATCACCCTCATTTTTCCTTACCAAAACGATCTTGCAAATATCGATCTTGTTAATGTTGATAGAATTACTACAGGGCAGACTCTAAACTACTTTAGGCAGATCCTAAACTACTTTAGGCAGATCCTAAACTATTTAGGCGATCACAACCTCTTTGGATCATATCATCAATTTTATATTATTCACAACTATAATTATTTCTTGTGGCTTCACTTCCCACAGTTTGGTTTCTATCATGATAATCAAGGTCCGAGTTTTCAATGTCCAATAAAACAGCCTTAAACCAACATCAAATGAAAATGTTAAACAAGCTTCGGTGATAATGTGATTCAGCCTACCTAGGGTTAGTACTATAACACCGCAAGATTCTTCTCATAACATTTATGGTTGTTGTTTCAATTTCAGACTACTTAGCATCGTAACCTAAACCCAGATTCGAATCGAGGACCATAATAACTCATTATAGAGTGTATGAGAATGAATTTCAGAGGCACAGGGGATGCATGTTGACTTAATGAAAGAGGATGGGTCTCATCCTGAAGTTCTTGAATAATTAACTGGATTTGAAAATAACTTTGGATTTCTGCATTGTCTGGATTGTTAATGTAATCATAGAGTCATATAGATTACTGTATATCAAAAGAACTTCATAAGAACCAAGAGAGTTACTAATGCTTTAACTGTGTTCTCATCTCTGTATGTCATAATACATGATTTGGTTTTTTCCTTTTTCTTTTCTTTCCTGTGCCTTCAACACAGGCAAGAGGTGCTGGTCTGGCAAAGACTTTGCGCTCTAACCCAGCACTATGTGTTCTAATGATGTTTGTTTACTATTCTTTATAATGTTTGAGACTCTCTAATTTGTCTCAGCTCTCAACCTCATTCGCATGTATATCTCCGTTTCTACATAACAATTTCAAAAGGTTCTCAACTGCAAAATTATTTAAAGTCGACATGGCGGTAAAGAAAGGAAGCCCTAATTAAAAAGGCTACTCTATTTGAGCGCTAAGGTACTGATTTTGATGATCCGAAAATAATTTAGGTTTTAATCTACTAATAAATTCATCGTAACTTCGATCTTCTATTATTTACTGAGGAAAACCGGGCTTGGTCTCTAAGGGTACTGTACCTTTGAAACGTCCTGTGGATCTTGCAAATTTTCAATTGCTCTTACATGCAATTTTTTGTAACCCCGGTACATAACTCTCTGCTACTACTTATCTAAAATAAAATCCAAAGCAAAAATCGGGTACATAACAGTTCGAGATTTTTTGCACATGGCGGTTCTGAAGGTGAGCTTCACCTGAGATGTACTAAGAAAACAAGATTTTAATTCTCTAAATATAATGATAATCGAACTGTTATAAGTCATCATGATACGTAATAGAATGCGAGAACATATTTACCCACATATCATCATAAGCATCTAAAGCAATTTTTACCTGACATGTCTTCTCCCTCCAAGGTTTCTCAGCTTTTCTACTTCTTTTCCAGACCACAATGACAACACTAGAAAATATGGAAAAAGGCAACAAATTAAATGTAATATTTAACTAGTATCTAAGAAGACAAGATTTGAACTGAACTTAAAGCTCCCTTTTAGAAACCCAAGGCTAGAAAGAAAAAAATTATTTGGTTGAGTACAATTTTCTTGAAAATATAAAAGAAATAAAATATAACTGTAAAATCTTTCTAAATTTTTACATATTTTTTAAATCTCTACTTATATATTAGAGAGAAAAATAAATGAGTTTCGAATAAACATATATAATTAATTTATTGGGTTTAAACCTTACTTTTATTTTTCGCCAAATTCTTCTTATTTTCTTTAATTTTTCCTTTTATTTTCTTTTCTTCAGATTTTTCTGTTCCAACTAGTCTAATGGACAAATTAACTCATCATGATGAAATGTCAAAAGAAAATGCGCCATAATTTAATAATCCTCCTATATATGATTTAAGAGAAATAGTAGATGCAATGACTAAAATATTTAAAGAAAACCACAAACAGAGCTTCACGGATATAATTATCCGAGTATAAAGATTTGAAGACTAATGTTGGATTGCTCTAAATCTTATGGTGGGAGTAATCTGATAGTCGTCTTGAAACATATAATCACTCGCCTCTCTTTGACACAATGGGCCTTACCATGAATATAACGATGGAAATGGTGAAACACTCAAGTCCCCATGTTAACTGCAGACAAAGATTCTGCACACCCTGTGTGATGCAATACATCACCCATAATCGATGTATGATAATCTATCATTGTTGTAGCATGCACACCGTTTTAAATGGGATCCTGTCTCATCTGAACTTAAAGCTCACGACATTTGAAAGTACAAGAAAATATCCATTCCAATCTTTATGCATCCTCGATTCATTATCGCGGAGAATAAGGTGAGCATAAAGCAACTTTAAGAGTTGTTATTTACACCTCAACCTGTAAGTCTTTGTTACTGAGATCTCTGATGCAATGTCCCTCCGATCTCCAATGCTTTGAACACATCACCCATGATAGGTAAATCCTTATAATGTGGACTGTACGAACCCACGCCGCATTCCAACTCCAAACACAAAGTACCATGTGACTCTGTCACATAAAAGATGTTATATGAAACCAAAATCATATCTGGCTCCGACAAGCATTCAATATGAGAAAGACAAGAGTAGATTTGTCGACTTGATAAACTTTCAAGTCAATGCATCCATAGCATCCAGAACTCAAACTCAGGAAGCCTTGACTCATTAAGCCTCCACAGCGTTCAAGTCATGATTTATTGCAGAGTCAACGATCCAAAAGGTGGCGCTACGAAATGTTCCCTTTCGGGACAAAAGGTTTCGCAGTTGATGATGTGAGTAAATGTCACCCAGATCCTCCTTCAAATAGATTTAAAAGAGCTTAGATCCATCTCTCATACTTGAGTACACTAAGTGAAAATATCACTCCAAATGCAACATGCACCAAATTTGATCAGATCTGCACTTAAAATGAATACAATTAACAACTCTGCCATTGAACCCTAATGTGTTAGAAAAGAAACTCAGATGTATGTCTAATAAGTTCTCTGTGTAGTTTGTCGAAGTTTTGAACAACTGTGAGACAATGAGAGTTCAGAATCTTGCTTAAATGCATCTAGGAATATTCAACAGATTTTTTCAGTTTTCCAGATCCAAATATTGAAGCCCTTTCAGTCGTTGAATCGAAGATGGTAGTTCTTAAAGCAAATTCTCATGAAATTATTGGAATTAATATAGTCTCATATGATTATTATGTGTTGTAAACCTTCAAAGATAAAGTTTCAAATCTCTATGATCTTCAAGTTTTTTTTAGTTTTTATGCATCAAGTTTGCAATGTGTTTCCTCATATATGTGTAGAGACATTTAGTTTTTCGTTTTGTTGATGAGCCAAAACAAAAACCCTAATAGAGAAGTGACACTTTGTGAAGTGTCACTTCCCTAGCATAGGGTTCCCCCTAAATTTTTCCAAATGTAGGTCTATTTTCTCGATTTCCCATTTTAATTCATAAATAAAACAGGCGACTCAGAGAACCTCCGAACTACGCTATAATTTGGAAGGTCTAAACTGATCTCAATCTTACATCATTTAGCATATGATCTCGTGCATACTCTTCTTTAATTGTTTATGTCTTTAATGTATGTTACGATTTATCCGTGGTTTCAGGTGATAGTTTTCAAATTCATAAGGGATTAGGGTTTTGTTTTTACAATTAGTATCAAAGCAGATGCTTGACTAATATAATCATATTATTTCTTGGTTTATGTTTTTATTCGCAAAACCTGCTTTAATCCACTCTGGATTTAATATAAATCGATTTGGGCTTTGCAACCTTATAACTATATATGGATCTTTTTCACTAATACACTATGCTTTATGAGACTTCGGCCATACCAATCTTGATTCCTGTGTTCAAATAATGATTAGGTTAATGTATGATTTTGTGATTTCTCATCCCCTGCATCAAGTTTTGTGTCTCCTTCTTTAAGATACATTTATATCTATATTAATATGTAAGTACACCGGTTTCAAGTCTGCAATTATTTGTGTGGTGTATATAAGGATTTAATAATTGCATAAGAGCTTATTCTGTTTTATTCAGATTTTGGTGGGAACTTCTTCTTAAAAAAAAAAAAATTATTTTAAAAACATATTTATGAAGATATGAATTTGGTATATCTGGAACTTGAACCAAAACCTGGATTCAGGGTTTGATACGCATTGACATGTGTTTAAGTCTCGAGTTTGATTCCACATCCATGAAAAACGTGTTTGTTGCAAATGAGAATTGATAAGGGGGTAGTTGTCAAAACTATGATTCACATCTATCATCCCAAGAGTAGTCTGTTGTCAAGTAAGGCAGCCTTTGGAACAGTTTTCATATTCATTACAGTGCTTCAGCCATTGAAACATAAAATATAGGCAATGGATCGAATTTGCTATTTGGGTTATCAGTCTAAGTATTTAAATAATATGTCAGCTTACCCACATTTTAGACTTGTGGCTTGGGTATCGTATGAAACTAAAGGGCGTGAATTGTAGTTCCTTTTGGCAAGCATTCAGTTCTTTATTTATTTTTATTTGATGGTGGTATTCCACGGCTGTTACAATGTTTTCCATTAAATTTCTATGCCATTATAATTTTTTATATTCCCATGAAATTCTAGGTTTGATTTTAGTCTTACGTGCTCTTTTTTTTTTTTTTTTTTTGGATTTAGAGAACTCTTGAAATGGGGAATAAAGTAACAATGTTTTAATAGTTTCTTATGTTGTTCCTCTTAACATGAAAGCTCGGGGTTTGATTTAGTCTTTATGTGCTCTTTTTTTCGATTCTGAGATCTCTTGAAATGGAATAAAGTAATGTTTTAATATTTTTATGTTGTTCCTCTAAATTACATACACAAATGTAAATATTTATATAATTTTAAATTCAAATCTTTGTATGTTATTTATACATTCTGAATTGAATTAATTATAGCAATGATGTCACTCAAAGTGGCCTCTCTCTTGTGAAAGTTGGATTTGATTCAAAATATAGACTAGAGTGTAGTATATTATGTGAATATTAATACCTAAAGGAAAATTAATATTTGACCTCACTGATGTGCCATGTACACCTATGGTGATAAATGTGATGTGCATTTGGTTTTAAAGATGTGAACATGAATATACCCAAAGGAATATTCATTATTTGGCAAAAGAGTTATTATCAATGTTTGATTACTACAACAAGACATCATCACAAGTTAATGTTTTGTCCAAAGATAATACATTAATGGAGTGCCCGATATCTTGAATGGGATTTTTACTGGGTATTTCTCTGAATTTATTATTTTATTTGGTTTTAAACTTATGTGAGTGGTGCTTAGTTGTTTCTTATTCTCTACTCGCTCTCTTGCTCCGCAAATCTATTTGCTCAAGTTAATGGAATTCATGCCCACGTGGGAGCAATCAAGATTTGGAAAGAGAATGCAGAAATTGTTCTCATTTGTATGGAATTAGACCTAGCATTAAGAATGGAACGCTCTACTTCTACTCCGATAACTAATGAGGCTGGCTGAGAAGAAGTGGGAATCCATCCAATCGCTGAGTTGCTTATGAAACGCCTCCATTCCAAAAGCTGCCGGCTCTATCAATGAGGGCGTTAATGCTACTAAATTTCTTCTTATGAGCAGAGCGTTCTACTGGGTAGAAACATAAGCAAATTTTCAGAAAACTTGTCAGCATGAACAGTACACAAAACAAAGAGAAACATATGGGAGTACACTGGAAATGTCTAAACATTGCAGAAAACTAGGTGCCAAATTGCTAATTGTCCTGATGACTTGCTTTTCAGCATTTGGTTCTATCTCTTCCCGCACACCAATCAGTCATCAGGAGTTGTAATGTTCGAAGGGTAAATGGACTTTGAATGAGCTTCTATTTCTATCAGGTGCAAGAAGAGGTGCGATAATGAAGGAGAAAAATGAAAAGTGCTCATTTAGCATTAATCCTCGTAGTTAAGAAAAGGAAGAGAGCTAAAAGACTCTAACAAAGACACTAAGGTGCGTATATCCAAGGTAAGAAATGAAAGACGAAGATAAGGAATTTACTTATTATTTCAGGAAGAAAGCTGGTCACTTCACAAAGAGTGTCCCCAATTTGTTGCTCGCTTATTAAGAAAGGTACTCTTCTCACTCTAGTTTGTTTTTCCCTAAGTTAATTTTAACTATGTGCCCCATTCATACTGAGGTAGATTATGGTGCTACTACTCACGCGTAGTTATTTCTCATGTGTCGTTTTTCGAGCCGACCGCCAAATGATCGAAGATTCATCTATGTGGGCGACATGGAAATGGCGAAAGGGAGGCTTATGTAGACATTTAGGTTGTTGGCAAACCGTATATTATCTTGATTTAAAGGAAACTTATGTTGTGTCGTCTTTTAGACGGAATTTGAGTTCAATTTCTGTATTGGACAAATTTGGATATTATTGTTCATTTGGAAATTTGAAATTTAGTCTTTCTTTAAATTCCAATGTTATTGGTACTTATTCTTGCTTCAGGCATGACAACCTTATTTGCCTGGATACTATTGCCTCATTTAATAAACTCAGACAAGTATACGTGGAAAATGTAAACGTTGTTTAACTCTGAAGAGATAAGAATTATGTGAATGTTATGCACAAGCCATTGTGCCATATATCTCTAAACAGAATCTCAAAGGTTTGTGTCATATGAAATTCTGCATCCACTGGGATATAGACAGATTTCAAGCCTCGCATTGAGGCAGCTGGTATGGAAAAATGCAAATAGAGAAAGGAAATTACAATATGTACTGATTCTTAGAACTATTCAAGGTATGGGTAAATTATTTGATCACATGTGAAGTCTCAAGTTTGGACGTGAAAACAGTCTTAAAGTTGAAGTTGAACCCAACTTTGCAAAAGGAAGATTAAAGCCGCCAAATCTTGACCCGTGGTGTGAGTACTGGTGGTAGATATGATGGCTAAGGACAACAACGTCTCACAGATCTTCTGCCACATCTCCAAGAATGGATCTATCCCACACATATACACTGCTGCAAGCCTAGCACGAATGGTGTTGCAGAGATCTTAAATCGAACACTTCAGACATGGTGAGAAGTATGATTAGTCATTCTTGCTACCGAATCGTTGGGAGAAGCATAAGAAAAGGTACATTCTTAATAGGGTACCAAGTAAAGCAAGAAGGAAAACCCCTTATGAGTTGTGGATCGAAAGAAGCTCAGCATTAGGCACTATGTTTGGGGTTGTCCACTTTAGTACCACCTACCTATAGCCAAATGAAAAAGAAATTGGAACAAAGAATAGTTAGTCACATTTTATTGGTTAGCTTAACGCCGTGGCTTTAAGTTTTATAATCCTAAATTATTATATCATTTTTCAGACGAAATGCAAGAGTTTTTTCGAGGGATGTCGAGTTTGAGGGGAAGATTAACGTAAGGAGTGTTGTTTTTTATGGAAGAACAGAGAACAATCGTGATCAAGTTCTCATAGCCTGCTGTTTTTTATCCTACATGTTGTTTCGATAATGCTCAAGCTATTTTACTCAACATTGCTAAAGATGTTATGGTATAAGACAAATGAAGTTCTTCCTACAAGAAGACAACATCGATCAAGTTATTTTACTCCGATATTGAGTTCAAGATGATGCTTCCGCACAAGACAACAATGGTCTTCTCCTCAAGAACCTATAAGCATAAACTCAACAACCTCAAGAAATGCCATTAAGGAGATCCACAAGAGAAAGGAGAAGTGCGATTCCCGATGATTATATCGTATTTCTTCAAGAACATGAGGTTGATGTAAACTTAGCAAAAGATGATCCAATCAATCTTCAGTTGTTTTTACAAAGTTCCCACCTCACAAGCGGATTGATGCCATGAAGACGGAGAGCGAAATCCATGGAAGACAACGACGTTTGGGGATCTTATCAATCGCCATAGGTTTAAACCTATAAATCAATATTCAAAACCAATAGGACTCAAATGGCAATGTCGAAAGATAGCGCTTAGTCACGAAGGGTTTCTACCAAAAGAAGGCATGTAATTATATGGAAACTTTCTCTCCACTTCTACCAAAGTTCCTTTGAAACCATAATATACTTCAGGCTCTCACGAGCTACATCGATGGATGTAACGACACGTTTCAATGGTAACATTGGACGAAACTATTTATATGGTACAACTAGGAAACTTTCGTTTCAAATCCAAAGTCGATGGTTTGTAAATTAAAGAAACCATCTATGGTCTCAACAGTTTCCCGTGGAATGGTATCATGTTTCATCAAGTTACCTCCAATGGTTTCGAGGTAAATTCGCTGAAGATTGTGTATATCATAAGTCTGGGAGTAAATTCTATCTTCCTGATTTTATATGTGTCGATAATATTAGTAGCGATATAGTTTATCGCATGAAACTAAGAAATTTCTCTCTCAAAGAATTTCGAGATGAACAATCTGGGAATGCCTCTTTGTATTACATAGGGTATACAAATACTAAGAGGATCGCTTCAAGGTATTCTTCAATATAATAAAATCAGTTTTATATCAAAAGTGTCAATAGATTTTAAGACAACTGCTTCATCTGGAGATACGCCTTGTCATATCTTCGCCTGATCCAATCTTAATGTATGATCTCAAAACCAGGCCGGCGACTATATACCGACTCTATCAATTCCGTTTTTCAGAGCCTAACTAGATCAGGGTTATACAAACAAACAATAACAAAAATCATTTACATTTACAAAAGAACTACCACGAGAGTGGTGTCCCTCAAAATATATACACATATACTGAGTCCCATTTACTTATACAAACACTTATACATAGGCATGTCTAATACAAACATCGTAGATCGTTGAAGCAAGCAGTGTGTGCACCGTCATCTCTGAGCCGGGCCCGCCCGCTGTCGACGTGGGATGTCCCGCCCTCTATCCTTGTCTTCTCGTCAGACCTACAGAATCTGAACTGCGTGTTGCTTTACGCTTAGTTGGAACATAAGCATGGGACAACCACCAATGGTGACCGCCACAGTTTATACATATGCATTTTCATATATTCAAGACATATTCATATAACTTTTTATTACTTATCATCTTTACATTCCTATTGCATGTCAATCTTTTCCGTTACATGTTCTATGTCTTTGGCATATCTCCTATCATACTTTTACTGTATTCCCGTGCTTTATCATCTTTTACTTTTCTCTATCGTTCTTAGCACTTATGCATTGCTATCATGTGTTCCTAGCATGTTTCATCTATTCATTTAGGTATGTCTATCATATATATTCATATCATATATGACTTTCATGTTATGTTCTATTTTCATGTACTATTATCATGTACTCATTTCATACTGCTTTTCCCAAGAGTTTAATATTACTTAACATTAACTTTTCAAATCATTTTACATTCTATCCATTTCATATATCATGCCTGACGTATAATCTCACAAGCATGAACTTATCATAGCGTTATGCTTCTCATATCATAATTATGAATCTTTTCATTGCCTATCTTAAATCATTTGTTTTATGTTTCATGCCTCGCATAAACTCCTGCAGGAATGGATATAGGAACTATCAAGGCCCGGTTATGCTTGTTATCATCAGACGTACAATGATCATCTTATAAAGGGCCCGAAGGCGTTGTTATCATTGTACAAGGAAATGATCATCTTATAAAGGGGGGGAAGGCGTTGTTATCATTGTACGAGACAAAGATCATCTTATAAAGGGCCCGAAGGCGCTGTGGTGACCCTTTCGGGGTCACCGTGATCCAAACGGGATCTATCTCATCGACCCGAACGGGGCCTCGATATCATAACAGAACTTATATGCTGCAGACTTATTTTTCCTAATAGCATCATCCCATCGATCTACTTGGTCGACACGGCAATCTCGCGCTTTATTACATTTTCCGTATCTCATAAGCATTGTTATCATGGTTGCTTGGTGCAAGGTCATATACTATCACTTTAATTTGTATTTGTTCTCATATCTGTGTTTCATATAGCTCTCATATTTCTCTATAATACATATATTCCTATATTTTTATCATGCATGCTTTTACTCATTCTTATATTCATATATGCCTATCCTTCGTGTGCATGTACTCATTCTTGGTAACATCTTATACCTTGTTAACTTATATCTTCATGTACTTTATTAGACTATCATATCTTATGACATATACTCCATAAGGATTTCTATACTAGACGCTTTACTATAGACTTTATCATACCGTCTCTATCTCCCGTAGGAGCAGAACATAGAGTTTCTTCTCTTTAATACCCTAGTACCCTTCATGTCCAAACTATTTACCTTTTATCATTTCTTATTCAGACACGTATAAACATTCGCTTGTTTGGACAGAGATAAAGAATGAATGAGACTTAAGATATATATATCCGAAGCAAAGACGGCATTTAACATAGACATGCTTACCCACGACAGAAGTGTCACCAAAGGTGGAGCCTCAAGCACCGGTCATGATTCGTGCCTACCACGTGACAAAATCCGCTAGCACCAGCGTATGCCGGCACTCCACCATATATGTCTTGGCTATTCAATATATCCTATGCTAAAGTAAACATACAATTATATGTCTTCTCCGAGCTATCATTTTGCCTCTTTCTTCACATACTTCATACATATCATTTCTAATGACATGTTATTTCTCGTTTCATATCTATCTCTTTTCTTTTATTTATGTAATTCAATTTGACTTACATGGGTTGGACATTAGTACACTCGTACAATAATCATATTTTTAGATGTGGATACCAAATTCCATTAAATAGAATATGGTTAAATTCTAGACTCAATTATATGTCCATAGAGTCCAAGAAAACCCGAATCGAAGTTCCACTTTGCTGGTTATGACCTTCCGGTTTGAGGTCATACGCAGTCAACCTGCACTATCGATATGACACTCTAAGTGAGGTCGGTTTAATTAATTCTCTTTCTGACACCTAACATCCTCCCTCAGAATATGAATGAATTCTTGACTCAATGGATTTCCATAGAGTCCAAGAACACCGAATCGGAGTTCCTGACGAAGAAGTTATGACTCTTCGTCGGGAGGTCACACGCAGCTTCAACTGCACGAGCCGACCGAACAAAGTCGAAATGACCCCGATCCCAAGGATCTCTGGCCTAACACCTCGGTCTGATACCTAATATCCTCCTCAGCATATTAATGGATTTGACCTCACTGGGATTTTATAGAGCTCAAGAACACCCGACCTGAGTTCTGAACAAAAGCTATGACCTTCCTAAGTCGAGGTCAACCCGCACGAAATGATCTTTAATCGGTCGAGCGCCTCATTCAGGACTCCTCGTGAGCTTCAATCTAACACTCCTCGTCCGACACATATCCTCCTCAGGCATATTAATGGACTTTTATCTACCTATAGAGTCCAAGAACACCCGACCTGAAAGTTCGACTTAAGAAATTATGACCTTCCGGTCGGGAGGTCATACGCAATAACTCGAGACGAGTCGGGCCTCGACCTGGACCCTTTCTGAGCTCGTCTAAAACTCCTGGGCCCGACTTTCCCCACATCCTCCTCAAGCATATTAATGGATTCTGACTCAATGGGAGCCTATAGAGTCCAATAACCACCTGAGTTCGCACTAAGAAGTTATGACCTTCCGTCGAGGTCATACGAGTCAACCTGCATCGACAACTGAACTCGGGCCGAGCCTGGTGCCGACTCTCCGGCCGAGCTGACCTCTGGCCGAGCTGACCCCACAAGCTGACCTCTCGCTTGACCCTCTACAGCTGACCTCTACGTAGATCGACCTCCGCCGACCCCATTACGCCTCTAACCTCGCAACAAATGACCTCTCGCCCACAAATCTCTTCGTATAAAAAGACCATAACTTGGTCTACAGAGGTCCGAATTGAGAAATTCAAAATCCTAACATCAAATTCTCTAATGTGGCTACAATTTACTAGAAGGAAACACTGCAAAATTCCCTTTCTTTCTGACCCAAAAACCCGTTCTAAGATCCGGCTACTACATATGATCAAAAATAGGGAAATTTCCTCGTCTCTGCAACTGCACTTCCCAAACACACATACATAGGAGCCCAGCTCTTATCAACTCAACCCTAACAAGAAACAGTTCAGGGAGTTTCCAAACCCAAACCATACACAAGATAGAGGTCTCAAATCACAGTCTATACTTTCTATACCCAAAACTAGACAAAACCCATACATTGTACAAACATTCATTACTTTTCCATACGTAACTTAATGTTCCATACAAACCATATTAAATCTATATTTCCATATTAAATATTCATAGTTCCATATACTAAATTTCATAGTTCCTTACCTGTGTTCTTCTTTTTTCCTTTTCTTTCTTTCTTCTCTTTTCTTTCTCTCTTCTTCTTCTTCTTCATTTCTCTCTCTCTCCCTTATCCGTTTTTTGCCTCTCTTTTCCTCCAAGACCCTGAGATATTTCTTTGGTCTTATCTTTATTTGGTCTTATCCTTTTATTTCACTTTCCAAGGAGGAAATTCCTCCTCTTTCCTTTAAGCCATACTTGTCTCTTCCAATAATTTTCCTGGTCGGACATTTCTAAATATCTTCTTTTATTATTTTCTTGGTCCTCAATTTCATTTTTATTTTCAATTCTTAACTTATCAAAATCTTTCTACTTATATGAACTTATTAAATTACGCACCAATCCTCGACTCTGGTAAATTATTAATTTAACCTTAACTTTTGTATTAATTCCTCTGTTCTGCTTACTTTATCTTTTTTTATCTTATTTTAAAATATACTTTCATTTTTATTATACCCTAAACATGTTATAAAACTGTTAGGATATAATTTGGGGTGTTACAACTCTCCCCTCTTAAAAATACTCTGTCCTCGAAATTCATAATACTCTGTCATTTGCACTTTCTAATGCCTGTGGTCCTTTTCATGTCTGGATCAGAAGCTGGTAGCCCTTGTTCCCTAGGTTTAACACTTTCAACAGCTTCTTCAACTAAATTCGGAAGACGATCCATCTATACAAAACACAAGGACATCCACATCAGAGGCCAACACTTTTCTATACGTAAGTATTTCTATCCTTTCTATCTTATACTCTATCTAGACTCGCATCTTATACTCTACCTAGAATAGCCTAAACATAGGCTTCTCTTAGAACCGACTAAACCTTTGCTCTGATACCACTAAACTGTCACACCCCGATTCCCGATCCGACCCGAATGGCGGATCCGAACCAGGTTCGGGGCGCGAGACTATATACTGGGACTCTCATTGATCAGTTCTTTCTCAAAGCTGAACTTGTACCTGTGGTTATACAAACAATTTCTATAATAACAAAAATCATTTACATTTACAAAAGAACTACCACCAGAGTGGTGTCCCTCAAAATATATACACATATACTGAGTCCCATTTACTTATACAAAAACTTATACATATACATGTTCAATGCCAAAACATCAGAGATTGCAAGCAAAGCAGGTGAGCACCCATCTCCGAGCCGGCCCGTTTCCGCTCATACGGATGTCCCGTCCCTATCCTCGTCTTCTGCTTCCGTGCACCTTAACACCTGATTTCAACACCCGCCTCTAAGCTTTACGCCATGGGAACATAAGCATGGACAACCACCAATGGTAGACCGCCATAAGCTTATGCATATGCATTTCATATCTATATATACCATGAGAATCTATTACTTATCATCTTTACATTCCTATCGTATGTCAATCTTTTCCATGTTCTGTAATATGTTCTCGTAGTATATCTCCTATCTATACTTTTATCGTATTCCCTGCTTTAGTCATCTTACTTTTCTCTCTATCGCTCTAGCACTTTATACATATCATGTGTCATCTTCATTTTATATGTGCCTATCATATATATTCATATCATATATGACTTTCATGTTATGTTCTATTTTCATTTATTTATCATGTACTATTTCATAAGCAATGCTTTCCTCGTTATACTTCTCTTCATATTACTTCTATCATGTTAACTTCTTCGCATCATTTTACATTCTTATCCATTTTCATATCATGTAGGATCGTATAATCTCATGTGTTATTAATCATTTCTTCAATACATAAGCGTGTTATGCTTCTTAGTTATCATATCATATCTTTCACAGTCACATTCAAATCATTTGTTTTATGTTTCATGCCCGTATAAACTCAGAAGTGGGATACAGAAACTATAAAGGTCTGAAGGTTACCATTGTAAGAGACAATGGATCATCTTATAAAGTGTCTGAGTATATGGTTATCATCAGTATTTAGACAATGATTATCTTATGGGCGGGGAAGGCACATATTGTGTACGAGACAACATCATCTATAAAGGCTGGCGTTGTGGCGGTCTTCGGGCCAATTTGCATCCAAACGGATCTATCTCATCCAATCCGGGGCCTCGATATCATACCGTAACTTATATGCTATGTGACTTTGTTCTTCCTAGAGACAGGTGATGCTCCATCTATCCATCTACTGGGTCGCACGCAATCATTTTTATTATTTTTCGTACATATCCCATAAGCATAAATAACTTATTGTTATCATGGTTGCTTATGCAAGATATATCTATCATCACTTTAATTTGTATTCGTTTCATATCCAGAGCTTCATATTACTGCCTTGCGCTTTCTCTATACAGCATATATTCCTATATTTTATCATGCATGCTTTTACTCATCTTTATATTCATATATCTATCTTTCGTGTAAGTACATGTAATTATTCCCGTAACATCTTATACCTTGTTAACTTATATCTTCATGTACTTTATTAACTATCATATCTTACGACATATACCTATACATTTCTATACTGCATGCTTATTTCTGTACTTTATCGATCGCCCTATCTTCCGTAGGAGTGCAAAAAACATAGACTCTTCTTTAATACCTCAGTGCTCATGTCCAAACTATTTACCTTTATCATTTCTATTCCGACATACACGTATAAAACATTCGTCATGTAATCAAGATAAAAGAATGAATGACTCTGGCACATATTCCAAGGTGCCAAAGCATTTGCATTTAAACACAGACGCGTGCCTGCCCACGTACTGGCGCCGAAACACTGCCAGGAGTGCCAAAGCACTCGCTCAGTGGTTCGTGCTCGCCTAGTGCATCAAGGCTGCCGCAGCGTGAGTGCCGGGCGCACCGATCATATATGTCTTGTCATTCAATATCCTGTTAGGCAACTCATACAATTATGTGTCTTCGAGCTTATCATTTTATTCTTTCTTCTATACCTCTACATATCATTTCTACGTGATCATGTTATTTCGCTCATATATCTATCTCTTCTTATCATAGCCCCACCGACTTTACCCAAGCGATTAGGGGTACACTTGGTGCCAAACAAATCTATTTTTAGATGTGGATACCAAAACGCAACAATATATCATATATGTTAAATTATAGACTCACGAGATTTCCATGTAGTCCAATAACACACGAATCGGAGTTCCATTTAAGGAGTTATGACCTTCGAAGTCGGGAGGTCATACGAATAACCCGTACAGTCGACCGGTTCTCGGCGGGCTCAAGATAAAATCTTGGGGTAAGGAAACCTAATATCCTTTAGGCATATGAATGGATTCTTGATAATGGATTTCCACAGTCCAAGAACACCCGACCTGAGTTCGGACACAGTTATGACCTCCTCGGCCGGGAGGTCATACGCAGCCAACCCACGACGACCGACCTCGGTGAGCTTCCGGTCTAAAACCTCGGTCTGACACCTAACATCCTCTCCTCATATTAATACGTATTCTTGACTGAATTACCTATAGAGTCCAAGAACACCCGAAACGGAGTTCGAACGAAGAAGTTGCGACCTCCGAAGTCGGAGGCTCGGCACGCAATAACCAAAGGTCGGTCTTTTAACTCGCCCGAGCCGACCTAACCTCGGTGAGCTTCACCCAACACTCTACTCTGGACACATAATATTCTCCTCAGACTTGACTCACTCAATGGATTTGCGAGTCTCACAACACCCGACCTGAGTTCTGACGAATATGACCTTCTCCGAAGTCGAGTCATACGTAGCTTCAACCTGCAGAGCCGAATTCACCCTGACCCTTGAGCTCCTGGCTCTTAAAACCTCCTACCTGACACCTAAGATCCTCCTCGTGCATATTAATGGATTCTGGACTTAATGGGATTTCCATAGAGTCCAATAACACCCAACGAAAGTTCCTGACGTAGAAGCATGAATTTCTTCCGGTCAGAGGTCATACGAGGTCAACCTGCATCGCAGCGCCAACTCCGAACCGCCGAGCTCCGAGTCACCTCCGGTCAGCTTACCGCTCGAGCTGATCCTCCTAGTAGCTGACTCTCCGCTGACCTTACGTATCGAATTACACCTCTACAGACCGACTCTCCGCTGACCTACAAACTTAATCCCTACCACGACCTCTCGCCCATTAGACTGCTCGTAGTAAAAAGACCATAACTTTGGCCCACAGAGGTCCAAATTTGGAGAAATTCAAAAGTCGAATGATCAAATCCCCATGTGGCTACACCCACAGGTAGAAGAAACACTGCAAAATCTCCTTTCTAACTAAAACCACTTCTCAAGGTCCTGGGCCATTACATATGATTAAAATAAGAAATTTCGTTCAACTTGCAACTAGACCTTCCCAAAACATATATATAGAGCCTTAGAGCTCTTATCAATCTTCAACCCTAACAAGAAATGAGTTCTGGGAGTTTCCAAACCCAAACCATAAGCCAAGATAGGTGGTTCTAAACCATGTGTCTATACTTTCTATACCCAAAACTAGACAAACCCATACTATTTACAAACATCGATACTTTCCATACTGGGACTTGGACAAGTTCCATACAAAAAACCATATACCCATATTTCCATACAAATATCTAGTTCCATACTCTAAATTTCATAGTTCTACCAGGATCTTCTTCTTTTCCTTTTCTTTCTTTCTTCTTTCTTTCTCCTCTTCTTCTTCTTTCTTCTTCATATGTCTCTTCTCTCTCCCCTTATCCGCTTTTTGCTCTCTTTCCAAGACCCAACGATATTTTCTTTGGTCTTATCTTTATTTGATCTTATCCCTTTTATTTCACTTCCAAGAGGAAACCTCCCCTCCCTCTCTTCCTCAAGCCACTCACTTCTTCCACAATTTTTCTTCTTAGCTTTGATTTCTAATATCTTTCTTTATTATTCTTTAGTCTCTCAATTTCTATTTCTTATTTTCAATTTAACTTATCAAAATTCTATGGCATATGGAACTTACAAATTACGCACTTGGTCCTGACTTGCAAATATTAATTTACCTTAACTTTTGTAATAATCTCAAAAGTTCTTACAGTATTTTATCTTTATCTTTATTTGCATTTATTATACCCTAAACATGCTTATAAAACTGCAGGTGTAATTTGGGGGTGTTACATGCCCGTAGCTAAGGAGAGACAAGTTTTAGTCTCACTCAAGGTCCCTAAAAGTAATCTCACCCGAGCAAATGCAAAAGGTTCCTACACATCAAATGCGGGGAAGTCTTATGTATGCTCAAGTATGTACAAATTTTGGATATTATGCTCAAAGTCAAGTATGTCGCGATATATGAGTAACCTTTGACACCATTAGAAAGCAACCAAACGTCATGCAGACTTAAAGAGAACAAAAGATTTTACGCTTCACGATCGGTGAGATCGTATTAAGAGATCTCGGGGGGTATTCGATTCCATTTGCCGGATGCTGTCAAGATAGCAAATGATGGGTTATGTTTTCATGCTATACTGAGAGCTATATTCCCGAGGAGTGCCAAATGTGACACTTATAGCTTCCTCAACTATATAAATAGAGTTTATAGTTAAGTTACAGTTCCAACCACTGGGATATATTTCAAACTTTTATCGCTTCAATGTGTGGTGAAAGGGATTGAAAGACCATTGTAAAGTTATATCAGGACAATAACTTATCAAAGGTTATATTCTAACAACAAATAAGCTCTTTCAAAGCTTCAACATCGACATCAAGCTTCTTAAAGAAGAGTTCAGATTAGTTGTCTATAGATAATATTGTGACAAAACTCTATAACAAGCTGATTCTCTTATTAAAGGATCACACCATGTCTTTTCATCAAGATACCGCTACATAAGTCACATTGCACTATGATTATCTCGCTTAGTGGAGCTCCTTCCGAGGATGCTTTTGTTATAGATATTTGAGTTTCCGCATATTTCAATCAGAAGTATTTTCGAGGATTTTATGTTCTCGTAGAACTTCGCTTTCGTTTTAATGACATCAATTTAATTGGTTTGATCTCTAATTAAAGAATAAAGTTGACTAGTCGAAACAAGTAGCTGTTAAGATCACATTACATGTAATACTTTTCATGCTACACATCCACATTGTGATCATCACATTTGATCATATCAACATATGCACTATCGATAAATGGAAGCATAAACAAGATGATAAAGGCCACATGATCCCGTGTTATAGGATTGATGGATTGGATTGGTTTTCATACATGTTTTCGTGATAAAATTTGAGCTCATAAAGGGTTGATGGCAATACATCATTATAAAAGTTATACATATAGCCCAAGGGAGATTGTCGAATTATTAAATTCTATTGTAACATGGCCTATGTGATTATTATGTGTTGTAAACCCCTAAAGATAAAGTCTAAATTTCATGGATCTCATATATTTTTTTAAGGCTTTATGACTAAGTTTGCAATGTGTTTCCTTATATATGGAAGACATTAGTTTTCTCGTTTTGTCACAGCCAAAACAAAAGTCCCTAATAGAGAAGTGACGCTGTGAAGCTCAATTTCTAGCATAAGAGGTCTCATTTCCTCACCAAACAGAGGTTCATTTTCTGAGATTTCCCATTTTAATTCAGAAAGCAAACAGAGAAGACTAGGAGGGACTCTCTAGAACTACGTTGCAATTTGGAAGGCCTAAACTGATCTCGATCTACATCATTTAGTGCATTTGGATTCAAGTACACTTTCTTTAATTGTTTATGGCTCTTAATGATAAAACATGATTGATCTCAGGGTTTCAGGGTGATGGTTTTGACCATAAGGATTAGGTTTTGTTTTTACAAGCTTCCAAATCCAATCAAGCTTTCTCTTAAATTATTCATATCATCCATCATTTCGAAAAAACTGCGCTGGAATGTTAGAGTAAGAAAGAGTTGTAAGTAGATTTCAACTTATAAATGTCACTTGAAGACTCTCAAGCCTTTGCAAATTTCATAAACATAAGATCTTACTCCTAAAAAGGCACCCATTAATCAAAATGATAAGAGTTCCTCCCAAACATAAATTCCTCACGCTCCTTATTTCTTTCTGCACTTTGATAAGGTAATAGATAAATTCTCAACCAATCTAGCAGCTTCTCTTTGTTCATATATAAGTTTGACCCCACAATTTGCGACTTTAAAGCATCCAAAGGCCATAGCCAACAAAGAAAGTTATAAACGCTTCCACTTATGTCAGAACTAATACTCCCGAATAAGAATTTGAGGATAGGTGGTAACCTTACACTGCTCCCTTGATTCTACCACCAAAATAGTATTTACAAATAGAATAAAAGGAAATATAATTAAACCCAAATGGATCAAATGATTCAAACTCAAATGACACTCTAATCCATATGACACCGCAGTGCATACCGGTGTTCTTCAAGTGGAACATAAATTGCAGCATAAAGAAACATCCCAAAAGTCATTATCCTCGTACCAATTCATAGGGAGTTCAATCCTTGTATCATCCCCTACATTTTGATACCTTATCCAATGTGGAATTCTAGGAACTACAAAACGACCCCGCAAAAGTTAGATTGGACCAAATCAGATGTCATGCCAACCACCTCATCACATCGCACAAAAAAAAATAATAATATTTATGCTTATAAACATGTGCTCGTGATAAAAGTGGTTGTCACTATGAACATCGATACTAATTTATGATTTGCGCACTATAGAAACTATAGCCACCCTCTCTCATGACCGTGGATATGAAGCAATCATGCATCTAAAATCAGACACTGATGGAAGCTCTGGGGACTGCCGTCATACGACTCCAACTTAGGCATGTGATGTATTGCATGCATGCTATATGGATATTAGTTTCACTGAGATCTAATGCTTGCAATGATGATAAATGATAAATATCATTGGGGATTTTCTCCTTTCTTTAGGGATACGGTAGTTACTTTAATTTTTTAGTGACCTAAGTTGAAAACATGATCTGTGACTCCTGCTTCACATTGGTACTTATTTAGACTAGTTGCTCCAATAAGGACAAGCGCTATCACCGTGGGAAGGAGCCATTTGCATGTAATATTCGAGGATAACGACAAAGTAGGCAATTCATAATTGCCAACCTAAAGTAGCTCCTCCGTGCATCGCAAAGCCTTTAGGTTGTCCATCAACTTAGAGTTTTGGAACATGCATTTATATTACAGTAACAAGGTATCTTAAATTACAAATACTTTTGTGGATAATCTCAAGGTTTTGCAATGTGTGCTAGATTCAATGATTCAAGACCTTCCAATTTTGCAGCTCTAATCAGAGATGGTGGCTCCTCGTAATGTTGTTCCATAAAAATCAAGTTGAAGTTTATCAGGTAATTTCGATTCCTTAAAAATGCTTTAGTTTTGAACAATCATGGCAAAAGAGAGTCTGAATATGTTGCAGCCTTATCAATGCCATTGGAAGACTCTCAAGGCTTATAACCCTACTCAGTTCTGGTAAGGTGAAAAGAAGATCGAACTAGTTACAAGTAGCCTTATTATGACTTTATAATTGTTTAATAAATCTTAAGCAAATGTATAACCTTCAAGGGTTAGTATCTCCAAGTTTGGCATCATTGCGGCTTGGGAACCTAATTAAATTTTGAATGATTAAGATTACGACCTTAACTTCTTAAGAATAGTGAAAATTCTTCATAAATTTCTATCAAATTCAAAGTAATCCAAAGAGAAAAACATGATTAAACCATTAACAAAGACCTTATGTCCTTCCAAAAGTTACTTATGTTATACTTGTATTTGAGTTCAACAGATTCATTGGATAAAAATTTGGAGGCAAAGTGTTTTAAAGAATATTCATCCTAATAGAGATATCTTAATCCTAAAAGAATAGCAATTTAAGGCCCGAAGTTAATTAGAGGAAAAAATGCACATCTTGGATCACTCTATAATATGATCAGAGCTTAGTGTCTTATAACCCTTGCAAATCTAATATTCATCTTTGCAAAAGTTTCCTGGCCAAATGAATTTCTTGTGCATACATGTTGATGAATAATCCTTCAATCGCTTTGTCCCCCGAAAAATAAGAGCCAAGAATAAGTAAATAATAAACTTCGTCAAACTTTACCAAAACTATGTAATAGTTTCATAGAAAAAAGGTCATATACGTAATAATAATGTTCAAGCATATAGCTCTTACCGCATTTCCAACTAGTACACTAGAAACTTCATCATGATCCCATAATCTACTCTATTTTTAAGGCTTGTTTCGCTACTTTACGAACAATCCCAACCCATTTGTCGTGTTAAGTCATGCATATGTATCTACTGCCTACAAAAACTTTACATTACCTTTCACAAATTCATTTATTTCACCTTTAGCATTCATCCAATATTCTTGAAACAAAATCTCACTCTTTCCCTTTAAAGAAACATGATGTCAAGGAATGCTTTCTCTTCTACACGACTTAATCCATCGTTCCTATTCTAAGCACATGACGAATTACTATGCAAAAGTTCTTTTTCCAATTTACGCACCATTTTCCATTCATGTATTCCTCTCTTGCTAAATAAAGTAGAACGCAGTTTTATTATTTTCTTTGGAACAATTTGTTTAAAAGATATTAAACTCAGCCTTGATGGCTGCCTTCATCATTTACAATTTTTCTGCATTTTTCCTGATCCGGGGCCATGGACAACCCGTCAACTCGACACTGTGGACGAAACCCGACACCACTCAAGAAAATCTGCGCAGTCTCTCGGAAATGTGGAACTTACCTTCCAAGGTACAACCCCGTCCCAATGATTTCACACCGACCACACCGAGTCCACATACGATAAAAATGAGTAAAATGGCAACTCAAAGCCCATACATACCAATACTCATCAATTATATAATGATAATTCAAGAGTTATTTACAACACTTCCAACTAAACATATATCAAAATTTAAAGCCTTTAATTACATGTTATACAAATGAATACCAAAGCCGCCAATCCGATTTCTTCTAAAAACGCGCCCTACTGAGCGCCGCCCTTCAGATACTCCCGTACTCGAATAATGATCCCTAGACAGTGAACACGCCCAAGAAAGGATAATTTCTACATGTGGGTTACTCCCAACTATGCACATGTCATGGCAACAATCACACTCAAACAAATACATGATCCTAATGAATGCCTACATGCTAATCCCATGTCTCAAATCCTCATCGATTCCTCACACATGCCAAGCCAAAGAAAACACAAAGCCGAAACAAAGCTTTTGTCTTCTTGAAGACACTACCAAGTTTCTAAGAAATATATTTGACTACCTCCAGATTTTAATTGCCGATAATTTTTCCAATACCATGGGTCCGCCTTCAAGATGAATCGTTGACCATCACGAAAGTTCCTTCTAAAAAATCTTTCCTTAAAATTCCTTTCACAATCGCTTTATTTTTCTTATTTTCCTTCATGTCATGCACTCACACTTACCACCTGTGGTGCCCTGCAAGGTATGGAACATTGCTGGCTCAGCCATATTCATGCTAATATATTTTTCATGTATATATTAATGCATCTAATTCACACAATCTCATGTTATTCAATTCAATATTCAATAACACCGCAAATTAGCTCACATGGGCTAATTAACAAATCAAGCAATTCATTTTGAATTACTCAACAACACAAAAATCACACCAAAAATCACGTGAACAGTGAAACCCTCTGGTCGGCTGATGAGTCCAAAAACTCAATTGATTTTTAATCCATTTTTCTGAGCATATTACAAGATAAATGTTGATTTGTATGCAGAAATGTGAATATTTTATCTAATTTTTTATAAAAGTACAGCGTAGTTAAAAACCCAAAGAACTAAGAGATCATCGCTACAGCAGAAATGAAGTCGCTGATTTGAAGTCGAGCTTATGACTGTAATGACCAAGGCAACAAGTGAAGTAGGTTATGGCAGAGGAAGTGTGGTTGAGACTAAAGGAATTATATGTAGAATCTTTCTGGCCAGACACCACTCCGATGTCACGGCGCCACTGAATATAAACTATATTGGGCGACAACACTGGTCGCACGTATCCGCCAATGGCCACAAGAGAGGTCTCGCAAGTAAATGAAGGTAACTAGTTTTTAATTAAAGGGTTCTGTCGGTTTTCTTTGTCACACATAAAACCTTAAATGTTCAATGTGAATCAAATAAGAGAAGAAGTGAAATGCAACTCGGCATGTAAGTCCAAGAAATTGAAGTTAAAATTCATTTATTAATCAAGGTCCACAACCATGTCATGACCACTCATTCAGTCGCGACGGTAGTTGAGCTAAGCAGAAGGAATCCAGTCGCAACTACTTTTCGAAAGTAATCAATTACATGCAAACTTTAAAAGAGTACGAGGTCGACATCACCAAGAGGTCGCGACCTGGAATAGAGGTTGGAAGGAGGAAACCGGTTACAACAAAGAATAGAGGTTGCGACCTGAAGAAGGGAAATGAACATAAAAGGAGATCGCAATTTAAAACCTGAGTTGCGACGCAAAGACAACATGAAAAGGAGTCTCGACCTAAACCGAGGTCGTGACTGCACGTCGAAGAAGAGAATGACAACGAGGTCTCGACACCAGCTTGAGGTCGCGACATCAACTTCTAGAAACACTGAAGAGTCTGTGTCGCGATCACAAATGAGGTCGCGACCACTAAACGTATAAACAAAGAAATCCGTAGCGACATCTAGCTTTGAGGTCATGCTCCAGGAGCAGAATTGGGCCTTTATGAATCCACTTGAGCTTTTTGGGGATTCGCACAAATTCTTTTGACAAAAGATAAATAGACAATGTTAGAATAGCAGTTAGCTTCCGGCCTTAATTCCCTACCCGTAAAGGGGGAACCTAAGAGGAACTCAGTTGTATAGTTTAGAGTAGAATTTTTCTTTATTTTATTTTTATTTTATTTTCTTTTCTAAAGCCATCACTGCGAACTATGCGTAAAACGATTAGAGCTGAAATTTTATTTTATTTTCTTCTTAAAATTGTCGCTTAAAATTTATGAAATCTAGACAATTTCGAGTTCATTTTTCTTAGTTTCACATTTATTATAGTGGTCAGACGTGACTGCTCCATTTCTTAATCACAGCCAAGAATTTGAAAACGCTTATGCCGATTTGAATTATAGTTAGTTACGCCTTTCGCAAAAATTATGGAGAACGTTATTTGGGTAGTGATTTACCATTTGGTGTTGTTTTTTAATGATAAGTTCTCAATGGTAGCATCGAACAACATTGGTGGAATGTATCTTGCTTCATTTTTCAGATGCCCTCTCAAGGTGATACGCGGTAGACTAGGATTCCCTGGTGAGCCGAGCATTCTTTGGGCATGTTAGATCACCATTGATGAACTGCTGAGCTCTAAGAGTTAATTTTGATAAATCCCCCCATTCGCTTCATACACTGAAGTTGAGGAGATTAACAATATAAATAATCGAGAGTTCACCCTTAATCTAAAGGAAGTTCCCAACTGGGGTGTTAGCTTAGATCTAATCAAGGGAAAGGACGAACCGATAGATCTGAAGGATGAGCCACCAGTTGTTGTAGAACTTTTGCTAAAATCTCGAGAAGGAAAGCAAAAGATCCAAGAATAACAAGAAATGGGTGTGAAGTATTGAGAAAGAAAAATATCTAGATCTTTCAAGAAAAGCATAAATACAAGTAATTGGGTAGAACTTGATTTCGAGAGAAGCAAGAGTTTCTAACCAATGAATGTGGAGAAATCTAACTGCAACATTTAGGCAATCTTGGACAAATCAGATCCATCAATAAAATAGAGCGATGTACTTTCATGCAGAATTGGATCAAGTTTCATTATAATTCACCGATAGTTTTCTTTCTAACAGAATGTATTAGATCCAATATTTAGTTCTGGTTTTTTTTCAGTTTATTTCATATTATGTCAATTTCTAGTTTTAGTTACCGCCTAGGATTTATTATCTTAGTAGATAGACTTCTATTATCAAATTTTTAGTCTAAATAGCATAGAATCATAGTAGTCAGTAGTTGAACTCTAATTCTCACACAATCTCTCGCGGGAATGATGCTCGGACTTACATCTCAGATTTTACTACTTGTATGACCTGTGCACTTGCAGTGTCATAGACTAGACCCTTATTTTTAAATCATGAACATTAAGAAAGAATTATCTAATCAAGCAAAAATATATCCCAAGTGACATGGTTGCAAGAGAAATGTAAGGCTCTTATAACTATGTTAATTTGAGGGGTTTTTAGTCTATATAGAAAAAAGAAAACAAGTTTTTTGGCGCCGTTACCGGGGATTGCAAGGATTAAATAGATCAATATTCTAACAAAATAGGGAAATGCTAATTTGGACATATAGAAAAAGAAAAGACCAAAAACAGCTTTAAAAGCAATGGCATTACCAACCACTGATCTTTAACAAGCCATGTTGAAATATTTTTAGTTTGACTAATCCTATTAATCGGGAGGTGTTTCACCTCGTGAAATCCCTTAATGGCCGTGGAAACTGTGGATTTAGACCCCATGCGCAGACACCGACTGAAAGAACACTCGAAACTTAAGAAAGACTAAAAGAGCACGTAACGCAGCCATGGCGCATTTGTGAGACATGACCGCATTATTGTGAGCAGAGGACAAGAAATTTTAAGGCCTCCTATTAATACACAATGGAGGATTCTTTAGAGGCCCATTTCATTCAGAGGAATATTCAGTAATCGTATTTGTACCCCATCAGGATGTAAATAACTTCAACTAAAGCCGCTTTGATAACAATGGTGTAGCAAAAGATCAGCTTCACCGGCCACCTAATCGAAGACCAACGAGCACCCGGCAGATTCAGATAGCAACATGCTAGCCGAATGGTGTGGAGGCCAGAGGTGATAAAGCCGCATCTCTTCCCATTTTCCTTAAGAGATATAAATGCCCACATGGGTATGAGTCATTACCATATGGTTCGGGCTTGATACTTGGGAAGAGTTTCATGGGAAGCATATTTGGGAAGGTTGTTTCATCTCACCTCCGAGAGAAGAAATATAGATCATAGTGTTTCCAACAAGGGAAGATGAGAGCTTATATATAGCCCGGGAGAGATTCAAGAGGTTGTTAGAAGAGGTGCCCTATGCATGGAATTGATTTAAAACCCAGAGCAGAGAGGTATCATGGCCTTAAATGATACATCTAAAGGCATTATCGATGCTTCATGTCATGGAGCATCCAAAATAAAAGTGGGCCAAGAAGCTTAGGATCCGATAGAAGACTCCGGCTGGCAATATAAAAGCTCCATCTAAGTTTTCTTAAGGGGGGTAAATAAAGAGAGGAAAAGGGGTCATGGAGTTGAGTAAAATGACAGCCATGGAGGCAAAGTTAGATGCCATCATGCAAAGGATGGACAAACAGGAAAGAAAAATGTACACTACTCATTAAATAGGAGCAGTGGAAAGAGAAACAATGAGAAGAAGTGCTGAAATACCAAAAGAAGAGGACGCTTATGAGGTTGAGGAGGTTATGGTGTGAATGGAAACCAAGAAACTACCATTTCAAGTCGACCGAACCCGCCCACATTACAATCCAAAGACTCGAGGAACCATGAAGAGAATTTCATATGGTGGAGGGGCATTACAAGGCACAAGGCATGGATGTATCCTCAACAGGATATCAAGAATCACCAAGGTTCCAAAAGAAGATCAAGGGGGTACGTGAATGACTATCGTGGTCATAGGAGGACTCAACCATTTGAAGAACAAATGTCGGTTCATGGGGACAAATAAAGAGGTTTATACACTTCCATGAACAAATCGTCAATTTGGAAGCTTTCAAGTCTAATATCAAGTATTTAAGAATACAAGGTCTCATTGAAGAACTTGGAGACACAAGTAGGGGCGTACGATCTTAAATATGCCAACCGTAACAAGGGTACATTCCCTAGTGACACTAAAAGAATCCAAAGGATCGCATGGAAATTCGGGCCATAGCGAAAAGAAGTGGGCAACAATAGCGGTGAAAGAAAGAAAGAAAGAGACTATGCAACAAGAAGAACCGGAAAAGAATGAGAGAAGAGCACGCCTTCAAAAGAATACTGTGGCTAAAGGAGGAAGACATGGGACCAACAACTCAAGGAAGAAGGAGCGTAGCGTAAGAAGAGAGTACTACCATACACCTACAAGGCTATTTCCCCAGGCTCTCGTAAAACAAAAAGGAAGAGCAGCTTAAATTTTGACATCTCTCATGAAGATAAAATCAATATCCCATTTGCAGAGGTAATTGATTAGTGCCCAAAAAGTGCAATTTTGAACCCTATATTAGATAGGTTTTGAGTGCTTTTTGCGCACTAATCATGTCATTTATACCAATTGAAGTGTTTAAGCTCCTAGTAGCACTTATGCCATTTAGAGAGTATTTTCGGGTCAAGCTTACAGGTTTTGCGCACTGGGGGAGTCTAACTTCGACATAAATGATGAATCATGAAGATCGGCACCCCACTTTCACTATCAATCACCCCAGAATCAATGATAGAACCAAGGCAAAGTGAAGAAAATTGATGCAAAGTGGAGGACAGAGGCAATGCAAACAAGGATTGCACCTGTGGAATTTCGCCAAGACTGCCAAATTCTTACTGGATTGTGTACGATCCTTTAGCGAAAATTTCAAAGAATCTTACCGAAATCGACAATTTCGCTGTGACCCAAAATTTCGCTGTTAGACTATTCCTAGCGAAATTTCATGTTTTCAGACACATATAAATTTCGCTGTTATGAATTACTAGTTACGAATCACTGATCGCTTGTACTTAAATTTTGTAATACGATAACAGGATTTCACTAGCTAAATTCTTCTACTCCCAATGAAATTTCATCGCCATCATGTTTTTAATTAATGCCAAACTGACTTCTAAATTTGGTGTATTACTTCCTCTTGTCCTATTAACTTAGCCAAATTGTTAGGCTTTTTGGTATTTTCATGTATTGAGGTGGCCTATATAAACCCCTCTCTTTTTGTAATAGATAGAGAGAATTTTGGGGGAAGCAACAAATTGAGGAAGCATTTTTTGGCAAATTTTTTTTTATGTAAATATCTTTCGTAGCTTTAGTTAGGGTTTTGTTTTTTCTCTCTCCTTCTTCCCTTATTTTCTTGGCTACAAACACCTCTTGAGGATGACAATCAAGAGATGCTTGGCTGTTTCTTTCTTGAAGAGGAAGGAAGCTAGCTTGGTAAGGGCACATGCAGATGATGTCCTCTTGTATTAAAAGCTACATGTATCAGATTATGGTCTCTATCTTCAAATTAGGGGTTGAATGGCTTAAATGTTATTGATTTAGCCAATACTCTCCATGCTTTAGATACAAGGCAGATACTTATTGCTAGATGTACTGTGGTTCATTGATGGTCTTTACGAGCCTCTCGAGATGATATTTAATGCTGTGGTTCAACCGAAAAAGGCCATAGCTGCATGCTATATGTGTTGTCCTCAAATAGGAGTTGCTTTTAGGTGGAGGTTTGCTAGTTAAACATAGATCCGGTTATGCCTTGGACTATAGGCCGTATGTCACAACGCGAGGATAAAACCCGAGATGACTCTGGTTTCGCCTTAACTTACCAAGTTAGTGACCTAAATCTTCAAAGCATTTTTTCTTACACTTCACTTTCGCTTTTACAATTTCTCAGTTTTCAACTCCATCGACCGTTTTGAAGCAAATCCAAAAGTCCAAATAGAAAGCCTTACCTTTTTACACTCATGCGTATCATTCTTAGGGGATGAAAACCCATTCCCGTGTTCGATCTTAGACCACTATCACAGAGTTGACTACGGCAAGAGTAGGAAACTAGGTGTATATAAATTTTGTTGATTTTAGCTCAGCCTATCGTGGCACGAATTAAAATGGCGCCATGTCGATGGTGCCAAACTACGACGATAAGTTGAGTGTACTCTCTAGGATCAACATCACAAGTGAAGGTAACTCTTAACTTCAGATTCCAGCTTGTCGAATCGCAAGTGTTCATCACTTTGGCAAAGAATCGACTGCTTTTATTTTTTTACAATGGGCTTATTTTAGCTAATCTTAACATTTTTGCAAGTTGGTTTGTGCTCTTTGTTGTGTCTCGGGCCAGGTATCAGCTGTGTATGCAAGGTCGACGTAGGAACTTCAAGAAGATCAGATAGAATCTAATAATAACCTCGACCTAGCTACAGTCATGAGGACGATACCATGGAATCACCAGGAACAGAGCTAACCAGAACCCTAATGTGAATCCAACAAATTTATAGAACCATACATCCAATTCTCCTAGAGTTAGTGCCCTTCCCTCGCATCGTACTTCCCATTAAGATGTAGTGTTGAGGCATACTTGCACCCTACTCCCACATATCATGGTATGGAAAATGAAAATCCATACACTCACATAAGGGATTTTGAGGAGGTTTGCACAACTTTAAGGAAGGAATGATGGACATGGGATTTGCTTAAGCTTAAAAGTATTTCCACGACCCTAAAGGACAAGGCCAAGATTTGGCTGGCTAAACTCTCACCGAGGGGCCTAGAACCATTAGAAATCAAGAGCCGCAAAGCAGTTTTAAAAATTCTTCAGCGCTCATAAGACCAACAATTTGAAAAAGACAAATTTATACCTTGCAACTCAAGATGGTGAGTTTTATTTGCTGGTGCAATGGTAAAGTCCATCGTTGCATGCCCACATCATGGGTTTGATACATGGATGCTGGTAAACCATTTCTATGATGGTATGTCTCCAACCATGAAGCAACTATTAGAGACTATGTGGAGGTAACTTTTTTGAGCAAAAACCCATGAAGCCATGGACTTTTTTGAACTATGTGGCTGAAACCTCCAAAGCATGGGATGAACCTAGTCCTAGGGAAGTTGAAAGATTAAGTCCATTGAACCACCAAGGGGGAGACAAGTACGCATTTCCTGAAGACATAGAGATGAAAGCGAAATTGACCAGTTTAACTCAAAGATTGGATGATCTGGAAATGAGAAATCAGCGTGAAATGCAAACAGTGAATGAGTTATCTTCATCCCAATTTTCTTGCTTCAATTTTCAGGCAAATAATTACTGAGGAACCTTTGTCTGGAATCAGCTCATGCCATAAATCAAATACACCATCCATAAGATGCCCCATATAGGTAACACCAATAGCTAGTGGAGAATTGTCGATCTGTCTTAAATCAAACCAGCACATATGCCTCACGGAACACGCAGGCAGTTAAGGTTCCACTTCAATACAACCTTGACACTTTCCACTTTTATCTCCTGTTGAACAGGCAATCCTGAATTTGAGTAAAGTGGTAGGCATATTTGTAGAAGAAACGAGGAAGGAATTTCGTCATGCAAGCTAATTGGAAAATTGAAGCAATTGAGGTTCACTTTAATAGTAAAATTTGGACAACATGCATTACAGGAAATTTCAAAACTATCCACCCGGCGGTGGGATGTAAAAAAAGGAAAGAGCTCCCCTCGATCCACGGCAACAACCAAGAAGGAATGAGATAAATATCGCAGCCAAAGATCGAATATCGAAGCTGATGAGTTAAAGCGTCGTGACTCTTGAAGTGGTAAGAGAATTGAAGCCAACGAGATCAGGTTTAAAGGTCCGGTCAGGATCAACCTTTGATTGACTATCCACAAGAAGAAACGAATTATCCCAATAAGGAAGAGAAGAATCGGTGTGCCCCTTCCATTTTCCACAAGCTCAAGAGAAAAAGAAAGGATTCAGTTAACTGACGAAATGTTAAGAAGTTTCTGCGGCGGGTGAAAGTTAATATTCCTCTCATGGCATGATAAACGAGTCCCACTTACGCAAAATTCTTGGAAGGACTTATGCACGAGTAAAGGGGTCTTAATGTGAGCAAAGGCGCTGGTAGTAGTGAGTGTCATCGAGTCGCAGACTTGGGTGAAATCTGAAGACCCGGGATGTCCTACAATATCGGTTAATATTGGAGGCAATAGTGTGGAGAAAGCCACTATTAGGTGCAGGGGCTAGTGTGAATCTTTTACCTTATTCCATGTCTGAAGCAATTGGGTTTGGGTGAATTGAAACCCACTTCCATCACCTTGTCGTAGGCGATAGATCTATTAAAATACGAGACCATTAAGGGGATATTTCTATCTAGTGGACCGATTTTACTATCCGATGGACTTTGTTGGTGCCTTGTCTGAGAACGATTCTGATGGGACCCAACCATGTGCCCATTATTTTGGGAGGCTAGTTTTTGGCCCTTGAATGCTATAATAAGCTACTTAGGAATGGAGTCTGACTCACATTTGGAAATATGACCTTGGAACTCAATATTTTTCATTTGGGTAAAGGCATACTACTTTCGGAGGAGGATGACTTTGAAGAAGTCTGTATTTTAGATACCATTACGGAAGAAACGAGGGCTAACCCAGCGGCAAGTGCAGAGATATTGTAGAGTTATCAATTGCCTTGTAGACTGACACGAATATCAAGAAGTAGAGTTTAATGCAGGGTATTGGAGAAGAAGAATAGAATTTTGCACTCTCTATTGAGTGTGTAGACCAGGAACCTCTTTGACTAGAACTCAAACCCTCCCGGTTGATTTAAATGCCATTTTGGAAGCAAATGGCTTGATGCCAGTTGTGATTTCTTCCACCGCTAACCCTTTGCCTGAGCATAATCTCTGCACCTTCTCAAAAAAGGCAAGCAAGCATTGGGATGGAAAATTTCTGATCTGAAGGCATAAGCCGTCCATTTGCACCCATCATCTATTTAGAAGAGAGTGCAAGGCATTAGGCAGCCCCAGCGGAGGTTGAATCACGTCTGATGGTGCGTGAAGTCTTAAAATTGCTCCAATTTGTATCATTTACCCCATTTCTGGCTGGCGCTTGGGGTGAAAGGTCAGTGAGGTGGTACCTAAGAAATCAGGAGTGACTGGCGAAGTGAAAGGGTGAGGAATTTATCTGCAGACTAACTACCGAGTTGGAGAGTATGAAGTGACTATAGGAGGCTCGATGAGGTAACAGAAAAAGACCTTTGTGCCTTTTATTGATCGGAAACAACGAAAAGTCTGCGGACACCCATTCTATTGTTTTTGGATTGGATGACCAAAGGGATATTTCGAGATAGAGATTGCCACAGGGAAGATCGAAAAGACCACTTTCACTTGTCCATTTGTACGTATGCTTATAGGAGGATGCCTTTTGGTGCACAACGCCAGGCCACTTTTGAAGATGTATGCTTAGTATGTTCGGTGATATGGTGGGCGCATAATGGAGGTCTACATGGATGACATCCTTTGTATATAGGCAATTTTGAAAATGTAAGCCCGATCACGGAAGCTATCACTGCCAGAGGTGCATAGAAAGAACTTGGTGTAAGCTGGGAGAAATGCCATTTTGTGGTTAACTAAAAAAGGAGTATGCTTTGGGGCACATTATTTCTACTTGGGGGCAAAGTTGATAAGTAGGAGTAGAACTTATTTTCAAACTGCACTTGACTAAATTATGTAAAAATGATTAGGCAATTCCTTGGTCATGTAGGCTTCATGGGCAGATTCGTAAAGACTTCTCAGATTGCTAAACCCCTGTCTGAAGCTCCTAGAAAGATGCCAAATTTGTTTGGGGAGAAAGTGCGGGATAGCTTTGAAGAAATTTGAAATCTCATTTAACCTGCCCAGATAGTACGAGCACCCTAGCGCGGAGTTACCTTTTGAAGTAATGTGTGATGCAGTGATCTTCTTTATAGGAGCGATACTCGGCCAAAGAGAAGATGGGAAGCCTCCATGTGGTCTATTATGCAAGCAAAACCCAGATGAGCACAAGGGAATTATACCACTACAGAGAAGGAATTGTTAGCGTGGTGTATGCTTTAGACAAATTCAGTACTTGGTTGAGTCCCGATATAGTCATTTTCTGAATCATTCTGCTTTGAAATATCTCCTAACCAAACAAAATGCAAAAGCAAGACTCATCCGTTGGGTTCTGTTACTTGGGAGTTCAACACCCAGAATTAAAGATAAGAAAGAGGGTGGAAAATGTGGTGGCGGATCATCTGTCGAGGAGGTTAATTATAGCCCGCGACACTCCCTGATCCACTATTAATGATGCATTTCTGAAGAATCCCTAATGCGGAGTTGGAGAAGGCTCCTGGTATGCTCACATTGCCAATTTTACTCACTCTGGGAGAAATCGGCTAATTAGAAAGGACAGGATAGGAAATATTTCTTTGCTAAATCCATTCCTATTATTGGGAAGAGCCTTTCACTATTGAATATTGTGCCAGATCAAATCCTTCGGGGAAATGTACACGAGGAGGAACAATAAGGAGTGCTAAACCATTGCCATGAGAGTGCTTGTGGTGGTGTTTGCTTCCCAAAGACGACAATGAAGGTCTTTGCGATCCCGAGGTTTCTATTGGCCTTCATTGTTCAAGGAAGCATACCCAGATGTGCCGTGTATGTGACCGGATGCGAAGACTCAGGGAATTGTCGTCGTCATATGATCTTTGTTGAGATCAATTTTGGTGGTAGGCTTGTTCGATGTATGGGGTATCGATTTCATGGGACCTTTTCCCCCGTCATATGGTCATACATACATTTTGGTGGGGGTAGACTATGTCTCCAAATGGGTTGAAGCAATCCCCTGCAAGACCAATGACAATAGGGTAGTAATTAAATTCTTGAAAGCGATATCTTTTCGGGTTTGAAGTGCAGAAACCATTATTAGTGATGGAGGTTCTCATTTACGTAATAAACTGTTTGAAAACCTCATGGCTAAATATGGTGTGAAACACAAAGTGGCCACCCCTTACCATCCTCAAACAAGTGAATTGAGTAGAACTTGCCAATAGGGAGATCGAAGACCATTCCCAATGAAAGTTGGTAACCTTAGCGGGGAAAGATTGGTCTATCAAGCGCCAGTGTTGTGGGCCTCTGGGGACAGCTTTCAAGACAATCCTGGGAATGTCTCCTTATCGGTTGGTCTATGGTAAGGCATGTGCCTTCCGGTGGAGGCAGTCTGGCGTGAGGTGGGGCGATCAGCTGAACATGGACACAAGTAAAAGTGAGGTCAAAGAGATTCCTGATCACCAATGAGTTGGAAGAAATACGAATGATGCCTACTTGAATTAGTGCAAGGAAAAATCAAAAGATGGCATGATCAAATGATGGCAGGAAGAATTTCAAGGGAGACCCGAGTTCTTTTATCGACTCGAACTCCGACGTCTATTTCGAGCGAAGCTCAAGTCACGATGGAATGGGTCCATTCATTGTCAACAGGCATACCCCAATAGTTGATGAATCTAATCAGTCCGGATAGCAGGTGTTTAAAGTCAATGGACATAGAGTGAAACCTTATGTGGTGCGAAATTGTAGTGAAGAAATTCTCTGGCTGGATCCTCCACTGAGCCTACGATCCCACCATATTTGAGAAGCCGGTTAAAGGTAATTTTCATGCTCTACATGTCCTGGATGTTCAAATTTTGTTTTCCTTTATGGTTCCGTTACCGGTGTACCAAAACCTTTGAAGATAATTTTGCATATCATGTTTTGTACCTCCATATTAAGTAATCGTTTTTGTCTTCAATTGGACAATTGAATTGCTTCAATTGGATAATTGAATTGCTTCAAATTGGACAATTGAATTTCCTTCTGTTGGAGAATAGAATCCATGTTTGTCACCTTTATGTTAGAACAAATTCCATGTTTGAAACAGTTTTTGGTCAGTTGAAGTTCCAGCATGCTCAACTTGAAAATTTCTCTTTATCTTTGATTCACTGCTTGCACGATTGTTTCAATAGGGCATGAATTTTTTGCCTCCTTTAAACTTTGCATAAGCCCAGGCCTTAGGCATGTTGGCAACCTAGGATAGGTTTGTGTTACCCATGCTTGAAGACCAATGTTGTCTTCCAAAGGAAAAAAGAAAAGAAAAGCAAAAGAAAAGACAAAGAAGAAAAAGAGCAGTCCGGGTGTATGGCGAAAGCCTTTAGAGCAGATGCCTAAGCTTATGGTGGTTGGGAGCCATCGATTTAGTGTTAGATTACACATGGGTGGATAGAGTGGGAGTCTTGATTTGTAGGTGCTTGATTTTGAAGTCATTAGTCGGGGTGAAACTGTAGAGTTTGTGGTCGGTGATCCTTTTGAGGCTTGATGCCACTGAAACCTTAATTGGTTAGGAGTCATCGGGGTGGACCCAGTTACACAGGACTTTAGTGAAGTCGGCTTTTAAGCATTGCACCTACATTGTAGTTGAATAAAAGAAAGGAGAGTGTAACTAGCCTATCTAGTTTGTTCCTTGACTTGCCCAGGCCATGTCGATTAACTGGAGTTGGGGGAGGGAATGATTTTGCGATTTATTAGGCGTGTCCGAAGTTTAGCATATAATAAACCATTAGACTTAGATGGAAATTCAGTTGAGAATCTTGGAACCAATGTTGACTGAATTATTCTTGTATGGTTTGGTTCTTTCATATCGGTTTCAAACTGGTATCAATTTTCAGTTTGAGTAATGTTTATTTGTATATACACCTTTTGAATCATAACCTTTTGAAAATCACCACATGCATCTCCTTTTAGTTTTGCATTGCTAAGGGACTAGTAGCGTTTAGGTTGGGGTGTGATTAGTGCCCAAAGTGCAGGCTGAACCTATATTAGATAGGTTTGAGTGCTGCACTAATCATATCATTTATACAATTGAAGAGTTGAGTCTTCTTAATGCCCTTATGCCGTTTAAGTATTTTAGGTACATTTTGCGGGTTTTGTGCACTTTGAATTTCAATCTCGATACAAATGATGAATCATGAAGATCGACCCCAATTTTCAGCTATCAATCAGCCCAAGAATCAATGATAGAACCAAGGCAAAGTGAAGAAAAATTGATGCAGTGGAGGGCGGGGAGCGTCTGCGGTGAAGGGCAGCCAATTCAGGGGAATTGTTTCGCTAAGATTACGCAGGCTGGCTGGGATTGCGAAAATTTCGCAGCCTTAGCGAAAATTTAGCAATCTTAGCGAAATTGACAATTTTCGCTAGACCCAAAATTTTAAGCTAAAAACACTATTTCCCCTGCGAAATTTCATGTTTTCGCTACTCACGTAAATTTCGCTAGTAGTGAAATTTCGCTAGCTAACGAAATCACCTTGCCCTATGAAATTTTCATTTTAAGCTATGCTGGTGATTTCGCTACCTAAGCGAGAGTCTTCACTCTAGCGAAATTCTTGCCTCGTCGTATTTTTGTAATTAATGCCAGCCAGGCAATTTGGTGTATTACTCTCTTGTCCATTAACTTAGCCAAATTGTTAGGCTTTTTGGTATTTTCATGTATTTAGGTGGCCTATATAAACCCCTCTCTTTTTGTAATAGATAGAGAGAATTTTGGGGGAAGCAACAAATTGAGGAAGCATTTTTTGGCAAATTTTTATTTTATGTAAATATCTTTCGTAGCTTTAGTTAGGGTTTTGTTTTTTTCTCTCTTCTCTCTCCTCCTTCCCTTATTTTCTTGGCTGCCAAACACCCCTCTTGAGGATGACAACTCAAGAGATGCTTGGCCTAAACCTCTTTCTTTGAAGAGGAAGGGAAGCTAGCTTGGTGGTGGGGAAAAGCCAGCCATGATGTCCTCTTGTATTTAAAGCTACGAGTCTTTGTATTTATAGCCTCAAATACTTCTCAAATTAAGGTTGAATGGCTTTAAATGTTATTGATTTGGCCAATACTCTCCATGCTTTAGGATCTGATGCACATACTTATTGCTAGATATGCGTGGTTCATTAGATAGACTACGAGCCTCTAAGATGATATTTAATGCTAGGGTTTCAAAGCGAAGGGCCGTAGCTGCATGTTACTGTGTTAACTTTCGAATAGGAGTTGTTTTTAGGGTGAGTTTGCTAGTTAAACATAGATCGGTTATGCCTTGGACTATAGGTTGCATGTCATAGCGAGGATAAAACCGAGGACACTTGTTTGCTAACTTACCAAGTTAGTGACTCAAATCTTCAAAGTTATTTTTTCTTTACACTTAGCTGAGTTTTTACAATTTCTCAGTTCAACCTACTTCCACTTTATTTTGAAGCAAATCCAAAAGTCAAAAATAGAAAGCCTTACTTTTTACACACTCATGCGTATCATTCTTTAGGATGAAAACCCGTCCACATTAATTGATCCTACAGACACTTCACATCTTTATATGAGTAGCTTGACTACTGGCATTAGTAAGAGCTTTGGAATTGTATATAAATTTTGTTGATTTTAGGTCGAAACTGGCATGGCGAATCATTAATCAGCCAAATGCCTAACTATATGAAATTTAGAAGGGAATGCCCGAACAAGAAAAGTAAAAATAGGCGAGGAAGAATAGTGAACTTAATTTGCCACTGCCGTCACGAGTTATCAGCCAAATAAGAGGACACGACGGTTTCACATTCACTGCTCCATAGGGAAATATGATTTGGGAGGGGATACCATAACATGGTTATGGGTTTGTGGCCATGGATTTTGGTACTCTATCGATGGTGCAAAGACTAAGTTTGGAAACTTACCCCCAGCCAAACAATTACGTACAAATGGGCGACAGAATCGATGACCCTGGCCCAAGAAGGTGTTCTTGAAGATGTGCTTGTCAAGGTGGGAAAATTAAATGCTTCTGTGGATTTTGTTATTATGAAGATGGAGGAAGACACCCAAGTTCCTTTACAGCTTGGAAGACCTTTCTTAGCAACTGGAGCAGCCTTGATAGATGTGCAGAAGGTGGCGACAGGGTGGGAATGAAGCGGTACTTTAATCTTAATAGGAGTTTGGAACATCCTGATGTAGATGCAGAAAGTTGTATGGCTGTAGAAAACAATAGTCTTCTCAGTGTTGAATTGAATTACATTTGTATTCTTCAACATTCTATCCAATGAAATTGGAGGATTATGTAGTGCTGTCACAGCTGAATTTTCGATATCTTGAGAGTATTGATTGTGAAATGTTGCCTTCAAATTTGTCTCTTTCTAAAGAAGCTTGATCCTAAAGCATAAATATTGATCGAGAATGAAGTATGCGGCTAGAGACTGAGAAGCTTCTTGAAGCGAAACTAGTGCATAGGGTTAATATTGAAAGAATTGCCCAATCATTTGAAATATACTTTCTTAGAACCATTGCCATGCATCTTATTTCTTTGTTGTATGTGAAAAGAGGAAGCAGTCATTATATATTTACATTGACTGAAGGCGAAGAGCAGTGCACAAATTCGAGAAAATACAAGGAAGCTATAGCTTGGTCAAATGAGGATCTGAAAGGTATCAGTCCCTCCATTTGTATGCACAAAATATTTCTGAATGATAATGCAAAAACTTCTATTGAGCATTAAAGGAGGCTGGGCTTGATGATGAAAGAAGTTGTCGAGAAAAGAAGTGCAGAAATGGTTGAATGCGAGGTTTATATATCTTATATCGGATAGTTCTTGGGTAAGCCGCAGTACATGTGATTTCCTAAGAAGGTGGATTTCGCTACATGATCGAAATAAGAAAGAATGAGGCTTGATTCTACAAGAGCGTGACGGGATGGAAAGTGTGTATTATTTCACGAAACTAAACAGCGCAACGAAAGGATCATTTTCCCACGCCTTTCATTGATGGAATCTTTGAATGCAGGTTGGCGAGACACCTCACTTTTGTTTTCTTGATGAGATACTGGATATAACCAAATTTCCATTGCACCCGAGGATCAGGAGAAAACCACCTTTACATGCCCATTTGGTACTTTTGCTTTTAGAAGAATGCCATTTGGTTTGTTTAATGCTCTGGTACCTTCGAATGCATCTTATGCATATTTTCTCATTTGCTTGAGAAGAAGTTATGGAGATCTTCATGGATGATTTCGGTGTATGGATCCAGTTTTGGACAGTGCCTGCATAACTTGAGACGGTACTTCAAAGAGTGCCGGGAGGCGAGAATCTGGCTACGAATTGGGAAAAATGCCACTTTATGGTTACGAAAGGTGTTCTAGAGACACGTGATTTTTCTGCGACGGGGCTAGAAGTAGACCCGAGCAAAAGTTTCAATTATAAAATCGATGCCACCCACTTCTACAGTCAAGGGAATTAAGTTTCTTAGGACATATTTGTTGGATTTTACAGAAGATTTATCATAGATTTCTCAAAAAATTGCTAGACCACTATCTTGATTCTTGGAAAAGATACTAAGTTTAATTTTGATGTATCCACACTTGATTCTTTTGAAGAAATCAAATCCGGACTAGTTGAAGCTCCCATTATGGCAAAGGCAGTTAGACGAGAGAATTTGAAATAATGTGTGGGTACTTGATGATTTGCAATGGGGCTGTATTGAGACAAGAGTGAAAAAGTTCAAGGCCGTATCTTATGCCCGTAAAGCCTTGATGAAGCTCGGAAGAATTACTCCACTCTTTGAAAGGAGATCTTTGGCAATGGTATTTGCATGTGAAAAATTTAGGCCATATATTTTGGGGTCCCATTTATTATACACACTGATCATGCAGCAATTAAATATCTAATGGCAAAGAAAGCAAGCGAGACAGATTAGGTGGGTATTGTTATTACAGGAATTTGATTTAGAAATAAAAGACAAGAAAGGTTGTGACAATGTGATAGCCGATCACTTGTCAAGAGTGGAGAAACCTGTTGTACAAGAAGAAGAAAGAGAAATAGCAGAAAACTTTCCAGATGAGTGTTATTCAATTTGTCCTCGATCCTGTAGTATGCTGATATTGTGAACTTTTTAGCTTGTGAAATTATGCCACCAGAATTCAGCTACCAGCAAAGAAAAAAGCTAAGGACTCACAACAAGTACTACATCTGGGATTACCCATTATCTTTGTTTAAGAGAACTGATGTCGATTATAAGGAGATGTGCAGGAAGGTGAAGCCAAGCAAGATTTTACAAGAATGTCATGCATCACCATATGGAGGACATTTTTGCGGGGAGACAAAAAACAACCCCTGAAATTCTTGATCGGGATTACATTGGCCTACTATTTTTAAGGACTATTTTAAATGGGTGAAGTTATGTGATCAATGCCAAAGAATGGGAAATATCAGCAAAAGGTATCCTGGTGGTGCAATTATTTGATGTATGGGGAATGGATTTTATGGGGCCTTTTCCAGCTTCATTTGGAAATATATATATACTCCTAGCTGTGGATTATGTATCAAAATGGGTTGAAGCGGCAGCTTTGTCCCAGAATGATGCTAATACGATTTAATGGGTTTTACAAGAAATATTCTCATGATTTGGGGACACCCAGAACTATAATCAGTGATGGAGGAAGCCACTTTGCAAATAAAGTGTTTGACAAACTCATGGGCAGATATGGTATCAAACAAATGGGCAAGCTAAAATTTCCAATAGGGAGGTAAAGAAAATTCTTGAAAAGATTGTAAACTCCAGCATAAGAGATTGGTCTCTGAAGCTTGATGATGCACTGCAGGCATACGAGGCGCTCTTAAAACTCCCATTGGAATGTCCCCATATAGACTTGTTTTGAAGAACCTTGCTACCTACCTCTTGAGCTAGAATATAAAGCTATGTAGACGTGAAGCTAAATTTTGATTTCAAGGGTGCTAAATAGAGGCTACTCGATTAAATGAAATGGAAGAGTTGAGAATGAAGCCCATGATAGTGCCCGAGAATCTACAAGGATAAAACAAAAAAATGGCATGAATCCAAGAATTTTGAGGAGGAATTCAAGGCAAGAGATCGAGTCACATTATTCAACTCCAGACTAAGACTCTTTCGAGGAGCTTAAATAAAGTAAATTGGAATGAGTATCTGATAGTTTCAAGCACACAATTTAGGCGGTGACACTTAGAACCAGCAATCATGAGATTCAAGTTAATGGTCAGGGTCAAAGCACTACGCCAGGAGAATGCAAGACGGAAGAGTGACTCTTATTTAAGATGAAAAACTTTGAAGAAATAGAAATCTGACGTGAAAGTCCATTTAAGACTAAAAATTAGGCGACTTTGTGGAAGCGATCACATCGGTTTGTTTTAAGTTTTTGCTTTTTTTTTTTTTTTTTGTTTAAATTTTTAATAGCTTTTTGTAATTTTATTCATTATTGATTGAAGAGTAGGTAAATTTTTTTCTTTTTAGTTTTGTAGGACAATAAAAATGTGCAAAAGGGGGAGCATCTACAATCAAACTTCCAATCTGCAAAAGAAGAGAGGCAAAGGGCGTCTTATACTCTTCACGATTTTATTTAAATTTTGTCTCTGATGGCATGATTAGTTTGGGGAATTTGAGTTTTTTTTTTTGTGCTTAAATTTTGAATGATGTGTAGTGATGGTTACACATTGGAGTGTATTTATTGTGTGAGAGATGATGAATTGAATTGTATCTGATTTGATTGGATATGGTGAATTGGAAATTCTTTGTAATTAATTGTTAGACCTTAAAATTTTACAATTAGCAACAACAATTCATAAGTTGCAACCAAGAATGTGGCGATTGAGAAACAATAAGAACAAAGAAATTCGCAACGGTGAAATTGAGGTCATATTTGAAATAACTAAGGAAAGAAAAGAAGTAGTCATTGACATCGACTCCACATCGTGACCCACGTTTGGATCGCAAAAAAAAAATTATCTTTATGTTGCGACCAGAATTGTCCAAAACTCAATAAAAATAGGTTTTTAAACCTTTCATTTTGGACGTTCTAGCATTAAAAATATGATTCATTGAAAAACATTAATTAAGAGGCCCAAAATTTAATGTTGCGACCCCCATATCGCAATCATGACATTGAGCCCAACGTCTGTTCCATTCAAAATTTCATTAAACTTCAATTCATCCCAACCTTTCCATACGCATCCATCTTTTGAATCTTGAAACCCTAAAACGGAAATGGCGGTCTCGCAAATCTTCCTCATGGCGACAAATCAAGGCGGCGTAGCAAATCTTAATAAAAGCAGATCGCGAAATTATCGCATTGAAAATGTCCAGGAGCAATGGAAGAATACGAGTCAGACCTGACTTGAGGAAGAAATAAATGTTGAAAAAGGAAACCAGCCAGAGGAAGATGAGCAACCAGAGAAAGAAGAAATAGAAGAAGAAAAAGACTTCGTTTCAAAAGAAGCTCAAGAATTATGGAACAAAGTGATGTTTGACAAGGAATTTGTGTGTGAAAGGGGTTTTGGGAAACTGATTTCCCCTTTTTCTGAAGTAATAGAGAAAAGAGGTTGGGGATTCTTCTGCGAGCACAAGGCACATGCTTTTTAGCTCTTGCCATGGAATTTTATGCAAATATGGTGGGAATGAAGGAGGATTCAGTTTATGTGAGAGGTGTTTGGGTGCCTTTTGGGGATAGAAGGATAAATGAAATGTTTAAATTGAGAGATTTTAAACGGGTCGAAGTATAAAGAAGTTGGTGGAAAATCGAACTATGAAAAGATCTTGAATCGGTTGGTAGGGGAGAAGGAAAATGGGGAGGTCACGAAGAAGAATTTCCCACCATGCCATCAAAAGGGAGCCCTCAACCCAAGAAGAAGCAAAGGTTTAGTTTTACTTCATGCAATTACGTAATAGTTCTGAAATATCTTTGCCGATTAGGGAGCGAGGGGAAGCCATCATTTGTATGCCTTTTGAAAGGATATAAAATGAACATAGGCATTACGATTGAAGAATCAATCGAGGATAACACCTGCAGTAATAAGAAGGGCTGATCCCTCACCCTACCACTATCACTAGACTTTGTCTCTGGGCAGGGGTGAAGGGAAATTGGGAGGAAGAAGAGAAATGTCCTCGGGTTTCCCCTCTAACCCTAACAGGAGTGACAAAGGGACCCAAAGGAAAGAGGCAAAAGGAAGTGATGGTAGTAGATGCAGAAACAGAGCAGGAGATAAATGAAGAAAATGATAGAAGAGAAATAGAAGTGCAGGACAACACCATACGGAAGCTTGAAGAAGAAGAATCTTCCGAGTGCATGACCATCCTTCATTTCCCAGTATAAAGGGAACAATTTCTGCACAAGTGAAGGATCTAGGAGCGAGAGAAGGAAATCTTTTGAAATCATGGAAATGCTCGGGCTTGATAGGGAAGAGAGGGCGAAATGGGAAGCGGCAATAGATCAAGAAGAATTTATGGAAGGCTGGGAGAAAGGAAGCCGGATAACAAGGAGGAAAAGCTTGGAGGATCAGAGAAGATGAACACAAGGAAGAACTGGAGAAATAAGAAGAAAAGATGATGGAAAGAATAAAGACAAGCATGCAAGCATTAATAATCAATTCAAAAGGGATCTTGATTTCTTGAACTTATCTTGAAGAACAAAGGCAATGGAATAACATGCTAAGGAAGATTGAGGGTTCAAGCATTTATACAAAGAAAGGCTGTTCGAGGTTTTGAGATTAATGAAGGATAGAGATCAACGAGTTGGAGGACAATGATGAGTATAGAAGAAAAACTACAGTTGGAGAGCTTGGACTTGATCAATCGGGAATTTGTCAGCTTGCTAGAATGTATTTAGAGTTAGAAGGGCTGATTAATCGAGGTGAGGAAAAGACAAGACACACTCATTAATGCGGTGCGCGGCAGCTAAGCAATGGGAAAAATATAAATGAAAAATTCCCTTGCGTCAGGAGACAAAATCACGAGGATAATTTGCAAGTTTGATCCCAACATGGCCAGTTTTGATGTAGACCCTCCCAACATTATACACCGAGCCTACAAAGAGAAGAAGAAACTAAAGTTTCCTAGCATGTTATCAATCATACATTCCCAAAAATTCTAATAGAAATCCATTTGTTCATCAAATTGTCCACGTGACATTGAATTTGTTGGATAGAACCTCTTTTCGCTTGTTGGATTGTTTTTCCATTGTTGAATGAAGAATTTTGATTGTGAATAATTAGATGTTTATTGATGGATGAACATGAAGCTTGAGAAATTTGTGTTTGTGTCATTTCTGTTAGCATAAGAAGAAGTATGGTACCTTTTTCTGTCTGAGGATCAAATAACCAATTCCGTTCTCCGGGAACAAAAATGCGAGGAAAAATAAAGGCTAGATTAGTAAACTGGAAATTAGGAGTTACGGCACGAATGTTTAAATCCAGTTTAGATTGCAAAAATTGGAAAAATGGATATTGCTGAACGAACAAATAATTTGGTTGAAATAGTGTAAATAAACAGTGAATAAATACAAGTCTTGAAGAAATAATACACTTGGTCAACAAAACTCATGAAACTTTGCGAGGAATTAGGGACATCTTTTGGGAAATTCATGATTAAGAGTCCATGGTCCTAAAACTTGTTAGATTATTGATTGAGCGATATCTTAGGTAAAACGATATGAAAAGTGATAGAGAGGCCATCCTTGGTAGTTTGGAGAACTTTTCGAGCCTACCCTCATTATATACTAAAAGCATATCCTCTAGTTCCATGACTTGAGCCAAACAAGCCTTAATTCTTCAAAAATGACCCTTTAAAAACACAGATCATTCCCTTGCACAATAATCCACTTGACAAAGGAGGCCCCAAATTATCCAGTTTCAATATAGAAAGGTCCTCTTTTGTGCATGAAGAAACAAGTTTGGAAAAAATATTTCAAATATTACCGGGAAGGAGGAAAGTAAAGCTGAAATTAATGAAAAAAGGGAATAAGTTTTGTCTTGTGGCCTATTTCCCTTGAACAATTAAGCTCGTAGGGGTGTTTTAACACCTAGTACCCTAATACCAATTGGTATGGGAGTTGCTTGCCAAAGTTCTCTAAGAGGTAATAGAAGCTGAAGACAAAACATTGCACTATTCAAACCTAAGAAAAGCAATGACCCTTAAAGTTTCTAGAACAAAGGAAGCGGCACAGAATAAAGTGCAAGTGGAAATCAAAATTCCATAAAAGAATTCAAAAGATGAATCGAGGCCAAGATTGAGGAGAGTCAACAAGTACAAGAGAAAAAGGGTGAAAGTTGAAAGCAATCGGTCTGAAAAGGTGGAAGCTGGGTGATTTGCAGCTTAAATTTTCCCATTATCTACCCGATTACCTAAGCCCCAACATTATAAGCTGAAAGACCTCATTGATCTTAAAGGTTGAATTTACTACATTAGTGGAATCAATATGAAAAACAAGCCTATGAGACTTTGATGGCAATCGAAACTCTAGAGATTAGCTAAATTCAACATGAAGGTGAAAGGATTGAAGACACACTTTTTACACACGAGAACAAGACTTGTTGAATAAACTGTTTAAATACATTATTTCATCAAGAAATTTGTGATAGAAGTCTACCATTTCTTATTCTTGAATCGAAACTAAAATTTAAAATGATGTTGTTGTCTCCTATTTCAAGTTAGAAGGTGGAATAAAAAAGACTGGTGTGAATCAGAAAAATGTCCTTAAAAATTTAAGCTTAATTGTTTGAGGACAAACAATTCTTTCTTTTCTTTGCTTGGGGACAAGCAAAATTTTAAGTTTGGGGGAATTTAATGAGTCCAAAAACTCATTTGATTTTTAATCCATTTTTCTGAGCATATTACAAGATAAATGTTGATTTGTATGCAGAAATGTGAATATTTTACTCCAAATTTAATTTTACAAGAAAAGTACGGCGAAGCTAAATCCCGGCCAAGCCGGAAGAAGATCAGCCTGGCCCGGAAATGAAGTCGCGACTTGAAGTTGAGCTTGCGACCAGAATGACCAAGGCAACAAGTGAAAGAGGTTGCGACAGTGGTTGAGACTAAAAAGATTATATAAGGTAGAATCTTGGTCGTGACACCCTGCGATGTCGCGTGCCGAATAATATAAGCCGAAGTCGCGGCGTAAATACGTGTCGCGGCGTGGATCGTCAATGAAGCCACAAGAGAGGTCTCTGCAAGTAAATGAAGTTGCAACTAGTTTTTAATTAAAGGGCTCCATTTGAGGTCGCGACATGTCGTTGCGGTCGCGACATAAAAACTGGAACTGGAGTCTCAACAGGAAGATTGAAGTTGCAACCAAATTAAGAGTTGAAGAACAAAAGGGAGTCACAACTTTGACGAAGCCCAAAGTCTGCCAAGCGAAGTTATGACCATTTATTAATCAAGGACCACAAGCGATGTCGCGACCTCATTGGTCGCGACACGAAGAAGTGAAGCGGGAGAATCAGTCGCTGACTACTTTTGGCGATTGAATTACATGCGAAGCGGAAAAAAAGAGCAACATGGTCGTGAGCATACTCAAAATTCGCGACACGGAATAGGTTGCAAGGAGGAAACCGGTTATAACAAAGAATTGAGGTTGCGACCTAAAGAAGGGAAATGAACATAAAAGGAGATCTCGACCTAAAACTGAGGTTGCGATGTGCAGCGCAACAAGGAAAAAGAGTCCTGACCTAAAACTGAGGTCGTGACTCAGAATGCTAAAGAAGAGAATGACAACGGTGTGACACCGGCAGAGGTCGCGATCAACATCTTGAGCAAGTGGTGGGTCGCGACCCTGGCTTGGTGCGACCACTAACAGTCGCGACCACTAAACAGAGCAAACAAAAGAAATCTAGGTAGCGATACTAGCTTGAGGTCGCGACCTAGGACAGTAAATTGGGCAGTAAATTGGGCTTTCTTTTATGAATTCCACTTTGAGCTTTTTGGGGATTCGGCCCAATTCTTTTGACAGTATAAATAGACAGTGTTAGAATAGTAAAGTAGCTTGATGCCCTACCCGAGAAAGAACGAAGGAGGAACTCAGTGTATAGTTTAGAGTAGAATTTTCTTTATTTTTTTATTTTTCTTTTCTTTTCTTTTCTGGATCTACTGCTGCGAACTGTGCAGAAACGATTAGAGCTGAAATTTTATTTATGTTATTTTCTTCTTAAAATTGCTGCCTTAAAATTTATGAAATTTAGACAAATTTCTAGAATTCATTTTTTCTCAGTTTCATTGCTATTATAGTGGTTATGCATTGATCATTCTCCATTTCTTTAATACATGATACGGTAATTAAACCGATTCTGCTTTGGTTGAATTATAGTTAGTTACAGTCTTTTCTGCAAAAATTCTGGAGAACGTTATTTGGGTAGTGATTTACTTACTTGGTGTTGTTTTTGAATCGATAAGTTCCCAATGGTAGCATCGAATACCATTTAGAGATCTATCTTGCTCACGATTTCGATGCCCCTCCCGATTGACACGAGATACGGAGTTCTGAGAGGCGAGAGCATTCTTTTCTGGGTATGTTAGACTACCATTGATGAACTGCTGAGTTCTAAAAGTTAATTTTGATAAATCCCCCATTCACTCATAATTGAATTTGAAGGGGAGTATTTAACAATATAAATAATTAGAGAGTTCACCTTAATCTAAAGGGAAGTTCCTAACCCGTGTTAAGCAGATCAATCAAAGGAAAAGGACGAACCAATAGATACGAAGGATGAGACACCGATTAAGTTACTTGAGCTTTTAAAATCACGAGAAGGGGAAGCAAAGATCGTAGTCAACAAGAAATGGGTGTGAGCAGAAGTATTGAGGAAAGAATATCCATATCTTCTGAGAAGCGAAATCTAGTAAGCTGGTGGAGCTTGAGTTTCGAGGAAGCAGGATTTCCCAGCAATGAATGTGGAGAAATCCAACTGCAACATTTAGGAAATCTTGGACAAATCAGATCCATCAATAAAATAGAGCGATGTACTTTCATGCAGGAATTGACTGTTTCATTATAATTCACTAATAGTTTTCTTTTCTAACAGGGAACAGATTAGATCCAATATTTAGTTCTTAATTTTTTTTCAGTTTATTTCATATTATGTCAATTTCTAGTTTTAGTTAACAGTCTAGGATTTATTATCTAGAAGATAAACTTCCATTATCAACTTCTTTTAGTCCAAAGAGCATAGAACTTTAGTAGTTGGGGTAGTTGAACTCTAATTCTTGTCAATCTCTGTGGGAATGATACTTGGACTTACATTCGGATTTTCTTGCTTGTATGACTGTGCCCGCTATAGTGTCATAGACTAGACCCTTATTTTTAAATCATGAACATTAAGAAAGAATTATCTAATCAAGCAAAAATATATCCCAAGTGACATGGTTGCAAGAGAAATGTAAGACTCTTATAACTATGTTAATTTGAGGGGGTTTTAGTCTATATGGAAAAAGGAAAACATCGGCACTGTTCACGGCCACACAAGTGGGGATTTCTTCACTCGGTTCAAAGGTTTTGAGACCAAAAACACGGCTATTCAGGCCTCAACAAATCCCCATCCATAAAATGGCTCTTAGCCAAAGAATAAACCAAGTAGGAAAAGATTCCTACCTCTTGGAGTTGTTAGAACTCCACCAAATCAGTGCCCGCACGTAGCCCTTGCCGCGTAGAACAACTTTGCTTCTTGCTCCGTCGAGAGCTGACGGTCCGAACGTCGGGAAATCTAGAGAGAAGTCACACACACTCTCTCTCTAGAATATGATTTCAGCCCTCACTGCACGTTTTCTCCAATTTTTGGAGAAGAAGACTATTCCATTTTTTGTCTTATACATTTAAACATTTCAATTAATTCCATTTGTGTCCTTTCATTTAACTATTTGACACATGGCTTAATCTAAGCCATTCATCTCTATATCGCTAAATCATGTCGCGTAGTCGTGTAGTAGGTGACTTTTGTCACATCCATGTCTCTTACAAGCTTGTTTACCTCACCCGAGCACGGTGCCTCGAAGCGTGAAATTAGGTTGTCTCGGGTCGACCCAGTCGACGTGGTAAATTTAGTTCGCGAGTCAATTCCCAGCGGTGAAGTCCGTTTCGTCATCAAGATCTAGAAAATTTCGGTTGACGAGAATTACCATTACCATTTCGAAGAATTTGAATTTTCCTGGGTTTTTACATTCTCCCTTCCAGCAAAGGGATTTTTCGTTTGAAATTAGGATAATCACAACAATCACATGCATATCTGATAATTACTCATATGCATGTAAACTAGTCATTTTAAGTATTTAAGCATTTAAACTGCACGTATCTTCATCCCTAAACGAAGGGATAGGTGGCCACGCCGTGTCCACCGGCTCCAGCGTTAGTGAAGGGTGTTGCCATACGCCCTCAGCAGCCTCCGCGGTCTTTAGCGTCGAAGAGCACGATCCAGGCTATCCACAATGCTGCTTGGTCCTATCGAAGGTCCGTAAGTGTTAACCTCGATCTCCCGATCGATCACGTGAAATTTGAATCTGGAGTGTACCTCCGGAGCATGGAGTCGTGAAATACCTCGTAGACACCCTGACATCTTTGGGCGGTAAGAAGAAGCCCCGACGGTCTTATTCTGATCTTTCATTCGAGTATCTCGAGGCGCAATAAACGCGGCGATAGCTTCCATAAACTTCTTGAACCTGACCGCATCATATAGTAGGCATCGTGAAGGCTGATCTCGGCGCCAGTAGAGTCGATGTTGTACATCGGCATGGCTCTTACGCACGCTGGGCGCGTGAGAAGGCGATGTCGTATCAAGCTCGCCTTCTCGGGTGTCTCTAATCATATCAGGACCAGTGATGGAGCTCTCTCCCCACCTCGGTCCAACATATCGGTGATCTGTATACTCGCCTGGTAACTATTGTTATAGGTCAATTCCACTAAGGGCAAGTGTTCTTCCCAGCTACCCTTATGATCCAGGATGCATGCTCGCAGCATGTCCTCCCAGCACTGTATGGTCCTCTCGGTGACCATGCGTACGTTGGTGGAAAGTTGTACTCATAGTCAGTAGGTGCCCGTAGCCTTTTGGAAACTCTTCAAAGTGTCAAGTAAACAACTTGGGTCTCTATCGAGATCTGCTCAGATGTTTGGTACTCCATGTAGTCGGACTATCTCTGAATGTCTGTTGGCGAGAATCTCTCAATGTTCGGTCATGTATGACTAGAAAATGTCTTGACCGTGAGCCGGTCCTATCACCTTTACCCCCGTCATGTCCTTGTGGTGTCCATTAGTAGTGATTCATAAATCCATCGTGGCGTGCTCCCATCCACTCGGCCACCTCGATGGCAGTAGCCCTCACGAAGCCCCACGGTGCTCGACGCCAACCTGCGACACGTGAGACATGATAGAACAAAGAGTCCCTACGTGTCTCTTCATCCGCTCTAGTAGTCTTGTGACGAAGGTCTGGTACATCTTGTGCCACTGGATGCACGACAAATCAAGAAGCTGAGTGAAACTCCACAGAATCTCCTCTCTCGAATCGGTCAAGCAGGGAACCACTGCAATCGCTATCTTAGAGACTACCATACGCATGGATGGTCCGACCTAAAATCACCTATATCTAGCGTACTCACGGTCCTTTGATGGACATTATCTGCATGTCACCTTACTTGGACTCCAATCCACTCTGCTCAATAGAGGCGGTGTAGCCACTAAACTCCGTACCACAGGTACGCTTTCGCGGTCTTTGTAGCTCGCATCCCACAGGTCTCGAGCATCCACCGCTCTTGGGAAGCTATACTAGCTAATGTGCTCAGTGACTTAGGCGAGTGCATCGGCCACCACGTTGCCTTACCGGGTGGTAATGCAAAGTGAAGTCAGAATCTCTAGGAACTCCATCCATCTGCGTTACTCATATTGAGGTCCCGTAATATACTTGGTTTTTATGGTGCAGTGCGCCTCAGCTACATTAGCCATATAAATAGTGGCGCAAAATCTTCAAGGCGTAGACTATGGCCCCCAACTCTATATCGTGTGTGGGGTAATTCTGCTCATGATTCTCCAACTGATGAGAACCATAAGCTACTACCCTCCCGGACTACATCAAAACGCATCCCAGTCCGGCCCTCGAGGCATCACAATACATTGTGTACCCCTTTCCCCTGTCCGGGACTATTAAGATAGGAGTAGTAGTAAGCCTCCTTGACTCTGGAATACTTGTCCTCGAGTTGCGGTCATCACAATCAAACTTGACCTTTCATACGGGTTAATCTTGTCATAGGTGCTTGTCGGGAGAAATCCTCGATGAATCTCTACGTAGTACCCACATTGATCGAAACTACGTATCTCGATGATTGACTTCGGCCTCTCCCAACTCATCACAGCCTTGACCTTCTTTGGGTCCACTGACACGCCTGATGTTGACACCACGTGTCCCAAAAGTCTCGCGATGGCTGAGCTTGCACTTCTTGAACTTGGCGTATAGCCCAGTGATCTCTCGGCCAGCTGGCAGACAATCCTCCAAGTGATACTCCATGCTCCTCACATTTGGGAGTAGATCAAAATGTCATCCACGAAGGTAGAACAAGTGATCTAGATAGGGTTGGAACACCCTATGCATAAGGTCTATGAATGCCTCTGGCGCATTCGTCAATCCAAAGGGCATCACTTGAAGTAAGCTTCAGTGCCATAACGTGTCTGAATCTTTGTCTTGGGGATATCTGTCTCCCACAACCCTCGGTGATAGCAGCCGGTGCAAGGTCTATCTTAGTGGGCTAGGTGCTCCTCAGTGATCAAACAAATCGTCGATCCTCGATAATAGGTACCTATTCTTGATTGTAACCTGTTGACTATACGTAATTGATACACAGTCGAAAGGTCTTATCCTTCTTCTTCATGAAATAGGCAGGGTGCCCCATGGTGAAGTGCTTTCGGTCTAACGAACCCTTGTCAGTGGCTCACCAGTAACTGAACTGCGAGTTCTGCAACTCAGCTGGGGTGCAATTTATGAGGGAGTCATAGAGATGGGCGGCCTGAGAGGGTGTAACTCGTCTGAAGTCTGACCCTCTGCGGAGGCAATCCTAGTAGCTCATCCGGAAAAACATCCTCATACTCGCAGACTACTCGAGGTAGATCTAAGTCTGGTCTCACCTCGTCCTCTGGGAGTGGGCTTGCTATGTGTGGTGTCCACGACACGGACAAATTGCAACGCTGTGCGGGGCAAAATGCCATGCTTGTCCCCTGAAATACAACACGAGTGCAGTCCTGCGTGTGGCGGTAACCTCACGCTCCACGATCGATGTGACTTTGTAGTACATTGGCCAATCCATCCTCTGGATGACGTCGAACTCTGACGTATCTATGACCCTCCAAGGTCACTTGTGAGTAGAATCCACGAGATCTCTAACTTCATGACACGACTTATATCATCCTATCCTCGCCACACAATCCACTGAGGAGAACTAACATACAAGGGTTCCTCAAGGCCTCGACCTCTAAAGCTGACTCTATCTGGCGGTACGCGATAAATGAATCACGAGCACCATAATCAAATAACACTCTTGCCCATAGGTGAGATAGAAAAAAGCATTGCCATGTATAAGCTGGTTGATCTGCGACTCGTACGGTGGTGTGATAGGCGTAGACACGCCTGAACCCACGGCGTCCACGCTATGGGCTCGTCTACCTCGGCCCATAACCTGGCCTCTCCTAGCACCTTGTATATAGCGGGAGGTGCCCGTGCGGCTCTGAGCCCGATGCGCTCCTCGCTGTGTACTATAGGGTGTGGAGGAATATACGCCATCCTCTCTCTCTGTCCTACGGCGTGGGGCGCATGTCCCAGCCATGGGATCCACCATCTGCAGGGTGATCCCTCCTCCTTATGTCGGGCTGCTAGCGATGGTAGCACACCATCTGCCCGACGTTTGAAACCGGATCATCCACACGGCTCGGATGGCGCGACTGCGGAACCCTCGTGGACTAGAGCCCTCTGCTCCGAGACTTGAAGAAGGCGAGCTCTCGGCTTCCTCTTACCACTAGCACCCGTGTCACTAGTGCTCAGGAGCATCTCGATCTCTCTCTCTATGGTCGGGGTTGTCCCGACCATGGAGTCCGTGTCTGGCGAAGTCTACGATCTTAGAATGGATAACTTGACCCATTCTCGAATCTCTGACCTTGGCCGTGTCCGCTGTACGTAGTCATCGACAAGCAGGCTAGCTCTCAGTGAATCTAGCCACATACTCCATCAAAGTCATCGTCCCCTGCTTTAGGTCTAGGGCTCCTGGGTGCCCCCGCAGAAGCGAAGCGGTATACGGAAAATACATGCCTATGAAAAGATCATGGAACTCTGCCCATGTTATTGCCTCTAGATCTACAGGGTCTTTGCCCCGATTCCACCATACTTGGGCCTCGCCCTCTATTTGGAATGCGGCTAGTGATCTTAGTAGTGTCGGGCGATCTTCATAGCCTCAATACCTTCTCAACTGCATGAACCAGTAGTGCCACTGTCGGATCCCTCACCGTGAATGTCGAGGATGATGTGCCACTGAACCTCTGGAGTTACTCGGACCTCCCTGTTGCTTGCACTGCTTTTATTGTAGCGTAGTGCAATACCTACGAGCCTGACGAGCCTCTTTGAGGTCAAATCTTTGGTGGTGCTTGGCTAGCACCTCGTGGACGCCCTTTACGTCCTCACCCTCGGTAGCCGTCTACACATGTCGAATGTGAGTTAATATTCAATGGTGCCTCCTCACAGGTGTAAACCACGGCCTCGAGACACTGATATTACAAAAAATTTCATGCGCTATGTCCATTACATTCGCCGTAATCACCAGACAATAATTCCACATTAAATCATATGCAATAAAACAAAAATATTTTTATTTTTATTTCAAAAAAATTTATTTTATTTTATTATTATTATTTTTAAAAACTTCGTGAACAGTGTTCATGAATAGTTCCCAAATAGTGACTCAGAACAGTGCATTGAGTCAAGCGGTCGAGTGCCTGCAGTGCACCCACCAGCCCGGTACGCTCCGCGGTATGCGCCGCAGTAGCGGTGTCTCTTTGGCTCGGCTTTGTCGCGAGCACGGTGACGTGTCGCGCGCCGCGACTGGCAGATGTCGCCAGCACCGCGCCGCGGCCGTGTCACGGTATGACCGGCCTTGTCGCGTCGCGCCTTGATGTCAGTGTTGCGTGACGTGTGTCCGTGCCCCCCTCCGTGCGGCGCTTTCTGGCGTTGTGTCGTGACCTCCGGTCGTGTCGAGCGCCTCCCGACCATATCGTGGCGCCTCCCCTGGCCGTGTCGGCTCATCTCGCCGGTGCTGCGGCGACCGGGCCGCCCTCTGTGCGATGCGCCCACTTTCGTGTCGCGACACAATCCATGACGGGCCTCCCTCCACATCCCACGATATAAGAGCTTTGTATCGCGACGCCTCACCCTCGTGACAAAGCCCTCGCGCGCGCGCCGCTTGCCTTGTGCACATGTCGGTCGTATCGCAGCGCTGTATCATACGCGTGGCTAGCCGTACCGTGGCTTGCCATTGCGCCTTAGCGCCCTGTGGCTACTTTAGCCCTTCTGTGTCGCGATCTGTTCAGGTTGTATTGTGACCCGATTAACATAGCGAGTAGCCATCGATTTAAGTTCTGCACTTTTTTGTTTTTTTCACTGGGTTACTATTGCAAAAAAAAACTATTATTATTTTTTTTTTTTTTCATGTTCTTAAGAGAACCAAAATACGGTTTTAAATATTTTTTTTTTCCCGTTTTACACACTCGGTAAACCCCAAAATTTTTTTTTTTCATCACACATTTTTTTTTTCCTATGTGCTATTTACCTAAGCACACAATTCACACAATTTATACACAACAATTCATACAATACATGATCACACATCAAACACAATGCATGCAGTGTTCTAATCCTATCCCGTGACCGCCTAGGTAATCACATACCTAAACCCTTACATCGAGCTACACCAAGTTGTGATGCTCTCACACCTTAATGACCATGGCCTAAGCCCAAGTCCCCCGCTTCCTAGGTATCAGATACCTAAGCTCCTTATATATCAAGCCGTGACGCCCCAATCCCGGGTCCGTTGACAACCCGCCAACTCATGCACACTTCATGGATGCTCTAACCCGACATCACTCGCTGAAAAATCGCAAGTCTCCTTTTGTACGGTGAGAGCTCTACCCAAGGTACAACCTGTCCCAACATTTCACACCGACTTCACACCGAGTCCACATACGGATGTGTGAGTAAAATGTCAATTTGAGCCCATACATCAATACTCAACAGTATACGATAATTCAAGCAGCTATTACAATATTTTAACCAAAACATATATCAAAATTCTAAAGTTTTTATACATGTTATACAAATGAATATCAACGTCAATCCCGCTTTCAAAACGCTCTAGTGAGCCGGCCGCCCTTCGTACACTCCCCGCATCTAAATAATGATTCGACGCGCGAAAGAACGCCCAAGAAGGATAATTTCCTACACGCTACTCCCCATGCACACGCCACAAACAATCACACTCAAGCAAATACATGATCCTACTTGAATGTCTACATGCCCAATCCCATGTCTCGAGTCCTCACGTCGCCCTCACACATGCCTAAGCCAAATGCGAGCAAAAACACAGTTTTCAAAACAAAAGCTTTTTTTTCTTGAAAACACACTACCGAGTTTCGATAAATATATTAGACTACCCTCCGAGGCGCAACCATGGATAATTTTTTCCTGAACACTATGGGTCCGCCTCCGAGATGAACCCGTTGACTACTTCCAAGGCAATTCTTCGAAAAATCTTCCCTTGAAGTTCCTTTCACAACGTTTTCATTTTTCTTTATTTTCCTTCATGTCCCACTCACACCTACCATATCTAGAAAACAAAGGTGAAACAATATGCCATTTTAAATATCTGTGCCACATATTTTTCATATATATTAAATAAAATTATTCATACATTCATGTTATTCAATCATTAACATGGTCACCAAACAAAGTTTACATGTTAATTAATAAATGAAGCTAAATTATTTTAATTACCAACACAAACATAATTAAAATCATGAATAAGAAACCTCGTCTTTGATCGCTCCAAGATGTTACAGCGGATTTTCACTCAACCAGCGGCTTTGAGATCAAATACGCCATTTCAGTTCAATAAACTCATCCATAAAATGGTTTCTAATCCAAAACACAAACCGGCGGAAATATCTACCTTCTGAGTTATTGAACTCCACAAAATCGGTGCCCACAAAGTGTAGCTCCCGCTACGTAGAACAATCTCTTGTTTCTTGCTCCGTCGAGAACCGACGGTCCGAACGCCTGGAAATCTAGAGAGAAGTCACACTCTCTCTCTAGAATCTGATTTCAGCCCTCACTGCACGTTTTCTCTAATTTTTGGAAAATAAGACTATTCCATTTTTTGTCTTATACACTTAAACATTTCAATTAATTCCATTTGTGTCCTTTCATTTAACTATTTGACACATGGCTTAATCTAAGTCATTCATCTCCATCATCTCACTAATCATGCAACATGTGTCACATGGGTACATGTAGTAGGTGACTTTGTCACATCACATGTCTCTTACAAGCCGTTTTAAGACACCCGACACCCGGTGCCTCAAAAAATGTGAAATTCCGACTGTCTCGGAATTCGACGTGGTAGCTAGATTTCGCGAGACAATTCCAACGGTGAAGTCCGTTTCATCATCCGAGATCTAGAAAAATTTCAGATTTTGACCGAAATTACCATTTTTCAGAAAATTTGAATTTTCCCGGGTTTTACATTTCTAGGCTCATATGATTGATTTGCTCCATCTAAAGCTACCATATTTTTATGCCTAGTTGTTATAATGATCCAACTTCCTGAACCAAACCATTCAGAGTCTCCAGCTAAGTAGTTTAATCGCCTTTGCTGGTCTACATCGTCAAGAATAACAAGAACCCTTTTCAACCGAAGTTTATCACTTATCTCATGGGTTGCTTCATGAATATTACTTTTTCTTCTATACGTTCCTACTAAGGTATCATCAAGAAGTTGATTATGTAATCTTAGTAGACTAGCATTATCTTTGGACTGCTCTCAAACATCTATAAAAAAGCTACTACCCTCAAATTTACAAGAAATTTCATTGTAAATGGCTTTAGCAATGGTAGTCTTACCAATTCCACCAATACCATAAATTCCAATCATACAAACATCATTTAACTCAATATTTATCAATGCCTTGAGTTGTTCCAAATGATAATTCATTCCCACAATGTTTCAAGCAACATATAAATGCGAGGTCGCAATTTTTGAAGGATTTCTCAATGATTTGTCTAATGCACCTTTTACTGTGGGCTCACAATTATAATGTATAATAAAAAACCTTAATATCTCAAAACTAGACATAGTTATATTCACTAAAATTTTAATCTTAATTATAGGAAAATAGCATCTCTCCAAAAGAAAAACGAATGAATATATATATATATATATATATATATAGAGAGAGAGAGAGAGTAGAGAGAGAGAGAGAGAGAGAGAGAGAGAGAGAGAGAGAGAGAGAGAGAGAGAGAGAGAGATACTCCTTTTCAAATAGTTGAAGTTTATGGCTACCAAACCTCAACAAGAAAAATTTGTTGCAACTAGAAATACTTTTAAAATCACTTTCAATGTAATCTTATATCTAACATGGTAAAATTTAAGTGATTTTAGCAAGATCAAAATATTTCATATGAAAGGCAAAATACTCTTGTTTTCTAAATTTAAAAATAAGTGAATAGAATTTCAACATAAAAGAGAAGGAAAGTATAGTTACCGGGTTTTCCACATGCCATCCGTATAGATCGGTCGCTTCTCAAGGCAATCCTCCACTTTTGCACCATCTCCTTCTTCTTTTGATTAGCATCTTTTTCATGGAAGGTGATCGCATCATCGAAACATCCCAATTGATTTCGCACATATGATGGAGGCACATGATAGAAAATTGGTACAACCATTGATTCTTTTCAGGACTCAATGATCTTTAGAAGTTCATTCAAACACCAAGTGAGTAGGCACACCCCTTTGAGAAAATAACAAATGAAATCCTTGATTCTTCTATAGCTCTTGAGAGATCAACCATGATATCTCCTCCTTTCTCAAGTTCTTCATCATCTCTAAACGTATGAATTCCATCCGTAACCAAAGTGGTATAGAGATGATTAGTGAAATTCTTATGAGTGTCAACCCCTCTAAAACTCAAGAACACATCATAACTAAGAGGATTAGAAGAAGTATAAGAGGCTTCATGGGTGCTGGTCGAAGCCATTTTGGTGTGCTTTTACCAATGCTACCAAAGAGTTCACGGGAAAAAAGGAAACGTCTTTGGATGCTGACGGCTACTAGTTCCTAGTTTAGGCTCTTCATCATGGACAAGCCGGGGGAAGTGGGATCTGAAAAGCTTCATCTGCAAACATTTGAAAATATAAATAAGGTTTCTTCGAAAAAATTTCTTTGTGTTCTATGTGTGAAATCGAGTGGCATGAGATGACAAATCCATGAGAACCTCACACATATTCTTTACCTTGTGGGAGATAAGCAGCTCTGCTTCTGTTGAAGATGATGAGGGGGCTCAGGTGGCTGTCGATGAACTGGGTTAAGAGAGGAATGCTGCCACTAGCAGTAGAGCAGGGTGAGTGGGTTCCAAACGTTCATCTTCGTCCTTACTTTTTCCTTTTCAGGTTTCTTTTTTCCCTCAAAAGACATAGTCAAATCTAAATTACACTCGGAGATCTCATGGGTGAGCCAGACAGTCAGTAACCATCGTCTCAAATATGAAGAATGGGCATGATAAGGTGAGACCCAGATGAAAGAAAAGCATTCCAAGCAATTATAAATTTTCCTGCATTTCATCAAACAGCTAGTACCTTGAATTTATCCTTCCATCCAAATTGACCTGCAAACTAAAGTTATATTATAGGAAGGAGCTGACGAATCGGGTCTCTGGTGCTTGAAGAATCCATTTTCTGGGTAAAAACAACAAGATAGATGACGATTGAGTTGGGCGGAAGCTCATATTTTCCATTTGTTTTCTTCCTCTGCTGTTACTTACAAGTTACACCTCGTCTAAACGTTTACTTATGTAGCCCAATTAAATCCTTGCCATCATAAAACCGTTAAGATGACCGTTAAATGGAACTCAAGACAGTTAAATGACCCTCCCCCTTCTCTCTCCCAACCCACCTGCACCCACCATACCCCAGCTGCACCCCACGGATCATCCCCTCCAATTTTTGTTTTATTTTTTATGACACTTAGTTTTTAAATTTTTTAATATATTAAAATAAATTAATCTCTAATATGAAAATATATTTATCTATAATAATTAATTTATAGTTGATTACGTGTAAACAACTTTTGATGGAAAATGCTATAAATAATAGTTTTTTCTAATCCATTCTTATTAAAATAACAAATTTCCCCTTTTTTATCATTCTCTCCATATTTACATGATTTTAGGATTTTTATAAATTTTATAATTTATAAATTATATCAAATTATTTGATATAATTTACCTTCAATAGGATTTTTAGGCTTTTTCTATGTTAACATTTACCTTTTGTAACTTTGATTTTTGGTTATCATTATTTTATCATATATTTTTATTTTAAAAAGTGTAAATGATAATGTAAGTAACAGTAAGAATGCCTAAAGTGAAAATAAATAAATAAATAAATCATAAGCTTGTTGCATGGTAAGTAAGTTGAAAAAGCCGAAAGATGGTCATTGAATGCAATGGCCTACCTACGTGTGAGAAAATAAAAGAAAATAATTGAATGCAATGACCTACTTACCTGTTAGAAAATATATTTTTATAAAAATAAAATATAGAAAAGAAAGGAAAAGAAAAGTAATAAGAAAAAATAAATATGTAATACCATTATTGTACAATCAACTCCTTTAAAACAGGAGACTTCCAAAAACTAAAAGAAAAATGACATTAAACTATTAATGATAAAATCAAAAGAAGATTAAACAAAAAGAAAGTCAAATTAAATCAAAAAGAAAGTCAAACAAAGAAAGTCAAATCAAACAAAAGGAGATCCTCTTCTTCTTCTTATAATTCTAATTCTAAATGGCGCATTCATGTGTTCTTAAGAGTTTCCGAGGGTAGAAGATAAATTGCTAAAGAACTTGACTACCACATCTCTATTCAGCTTTGGACGGGCAACATCAACACTTTCGTGAGACGATGAAAACTTCCAGTGGGGAGAAGAGATTTCACCCCAGCCCTAAAAGCTATTGAAGGATCCAGATCGCCATTATCATCTTCTCAAAAACCTTTGTCATTCCAAGTGGTGCTCTCGATGAACTGTCAAGACTATGGAGGCGAGAAAGCAAGGCAAAAAGTTTTCCTATTTTCTATGGTGTGTAGTCGCTCCAAGTCGTGAAACCGTGATCGGGAGTTATGGATACATTCAAGAATCATCGCACAAATGCACGAGGAGAGAAGAAGAAGATCAGGATCGGGAAGGCCACCTTAAAGAAAGCCGGTAAATTGAGTGGATTTCCCTCTCATGCACAGTATCCCCCACTCCACTTTTCTATTTCCTAATTTTCTTCGTCGCTTATTTTCATCCTTGCTAATAAATAAAAGATTAATGATTACATTTTTATCTAGTGGACATTAATATGTTTGATTTCCTAAAAGATTTTCTAAATTTTAATTTATTATTATTTTTTTAATAAACTTTAATTTATTATTTAAAATATAAAATTTAAATATCACCAAAATACATTTGAAAAAAAATGTCTATAATTGGAATAATATGAGATATTCGGTAGACTTATAGTAGATGTTGTGAACTCATTTAAGGCCAACAAGTAGTACATTGATATATATATTGTATGCGGACGAACTCTCCTGGTGAATTGGGGGTATTTCACTGCCAAAGTATTCAATATATATGTTTTTTTGGTTACAAGCTTTTCAATTTATACTACTCGGGGGTGCTACATGGCCTCCTACAATAGGTTCATAGTCCTCAATGGTGATAGACGTCGTGGGAGTGTGGTGCATAGTGGGGGATCAAGTCAGCAGAGTTCACGATACCCCACGTATCCCCCACGTTCTTATCTGATTAATTCTACGACTTATGTGGTGACAACTTCAATTGGCTAGATCGATGCCTGATATGAGGGATGGTGTGACCTGCATCCTTTGTGCAGATGTCCAATGTGTGTTTAATAGATATTGGATTCGATGCCTTAAATACTCCCCAAACTTGCCTTTTGAGACTTCTTTGAACCATTTCGGAGCATTTCGCCTTGATCCTCCTTCTTCTTCCTCGCTCCCGACTTCGTTTAATCGTTTTTCTCGCTTGTGATTCTTGCCTTGTTGAGTTCTATACTCCTGTTGTTTGCATTTCAGCATTATCACTTTAGCTGTATATTTCGTTGTCCAAGTTTCTTCCTTTCTACACTACTGCCTTCTAAGTCCTGTCTTCGAGTGGGTCTTAAGACATGAGCGGCCTGGTTGATCCAGACCACGGTATCTTTTGTCTTTTTTCTTTCTCCTTTTTTCTCTTTTCTCTTCCCACCTCGTAGTTGTTTCATTTGTGGCTAGATGAGTGACCCCGGTGACTTTGCTTCGTCCCGTATCAATGGCAACGGTGCTTAGATGCCGACTGAAGCTGATAGGGACGATCGGGCTAGGCAGGATTATTCTTCTTTTGGCTACGAGGACACTCATTCCTGCTCACCAACTTGCCCGACACCAGCAAAAATAAGTCACAAGGCAATGTCCTGCTCTTTGGTGCTTGGGGTGCGCGAATGACCCGATGCTCTGAGAGCTTGTGTTGAACTTAGATCTTGAGTCGGGTCCGGTGTTGGGATATATACTAGCGTCTGTTTACTATCTATTTTAACCTGCAAGTTTTTTGACAATTTTTTTGTGTTCGTGCAGGCTATCAAAGCTTGGAAAGCTATTGGACAACCTTTATCATGCTCAATTCGATCTTCTGGTGCGAGTTCTGAGCCGCTCAACCTTGTGAAAGTGACTGGTGTTTCATCAAGCCGCCGAGAACATCCAGGTCGGATAACCCAGAGGTCTCATTCCACAATGGGTCCTGAGGTTAAACTTCGAAATCATCGACAATGTAAGGGAACAGGTGCGCAGTAACCTTCTTGGATCGAATTAAGAAAGCAACAACTCCAAGATATGTTTCTGTGGGAAGAATCGGGAACAAGTTTTTATCCTCCCTAGCCAACTCACACTACGCCCGGAGCCAAGTGGCAGGAAGCCAAGGGGTTCGAAACCGCAACTCTAGCAATGAAGGAGGGCATGAGGGAGCTCAACTCTGATGTCGTACTTGTGCTCTGCAGGAAGGGGCCTGAGGTCCACTGCCCTCCCTACGCTTTTGGACCACTCCTGCCTCAAGGGTGGAATAAGGATTCAGGCGGCAAAGACTCCACGTAATGGAGCGAGTGCTGTTGGTCTCAAGGAAAAGAGAAAGCTAGAGTGTGCCAACCTCCTCGAAACCGACGTCTCCTCCATCCCCTGAGGCCCCCTCCTCCTGTTGCTTCTTCATCCGAAGAGCCTTTGAGGCCTCAGCTTAAGGGCCTTCTCCCCGCTGGGAGAAGTATATGGGCGCAGGAGGTGGTGGAAGAGCGGAGTTGAGTCAAGGATGCTACCTTCAAATGGATACCATCGTAGTGTTCTTATTTTTTTATTTTATTTATTTATTTTTTTTTTTGCTGATACCTTGTGTCATCTCATGTATGACCCTTTGGTGCCTACATGGCAAGTACTAACACACGCGGCAGCAATCAACTCAGCTGCTTTTACTCTATGCTCGTATGCCCGAGCACTCATATGCAACATGGAAGGACCGAAAGTCTGAGCTGAGAAAGCGCCAGAGAAAGCTAGCTAGAATAATAAGTTTTAAAGAACGCTACCTGGGTCACTAATGAAAATGAAAATAAGGAAGTCGGAGGCCCGACGCAGCCAAACTAGAGAAGATATTTCCCTAACTCACACATCCATAAGGTAGAATTGGAGAGAAAGATGCCTTCTGTAGAGGAGAATGAAAATACTCACTGGGAGTTGTAGGCAACTCTACAATTATTAGTGTTGCTTCATAGGCGCATCCGTTTCTTGAGGCCAGATACCAGAGGCTGGTCACAGAGGTTGAATGCATTGTGGAAGGAACGTCCTGTATACCACTTTACCTTCCACTATCTTTTTTCTTTTAAATGCATGCGCCTCTTTTGAACTGCGCGGAAGTGTGCGCGGGTGTGCTGCCAATGCGTGAGTGAAAGTGCAAGTCCGGCAGTGATGACAATTTTGTCAAAACAAAATTGGTCTAATTAATCACGTAAAGCTACCACACTAAAACACACGTGGGAGGGTGCCACGCCGGCACGCTAACTCCTCTCGCTTTCTTATCCTGCTGGATTCCGTTATTGTTCGGGCATACGCGTGTCACGGCAAAAACATCAAGGGCATGGTTGGATCCAAAAAAACATTAATTTAATTAGACGGAAATACGGCCAAATCGCCTTGTGCACTCTTTCCTCGTAATGGAAGAAGCTATATATACATACAAAATAAGCCCAATTACTTATTATAAAGATGAGTAATAAAATGTTAATAAACTTGTCTTATGGATGTGTTCATTCACCATCATTCACAAGGTTCATACATGTGGTCATTCACCAAGTGTGTTGAACCCTTTCTACCTTCTAAGGTCAAAATTATGTAACAATTATTAACAACCTAAATATAAATATACTAAAACATAGAATTTACTTATTTACAAATAATAAGGGGAAGAACAATAATCATAGAGGTGATGACTGGTAATTCATGCTAATTATGTTTGTATCTTTGGTGACAATTGGTAATAATAACTTCAACTAGTATTTGGCCCAGATAATAAAATCTCTAATCATAAAGGGTAATAGATAGTTTGTAGAAATGACTTTTGGAGCAATGGAGATATTTATAGTTACTCTTGTTTAAACATGCACTCAATACATTTTCATATACATTCTATTTTGATCTAATTTTATCGACTGAATGAAACTAAGCATTTATTCTTATATTTTCCATTTCATTTTATTTTTTTCAGCAACTTATTCTCTAATTGGATCAAGATGTTTTGGTTACTTTGTGGGTCATTTACATGAGTCCAAGCTTATTAGAAATCTATTATATATTTAGAAGATCAATCTTGTTAGTACATGCAAGATAAAAACAGTTTGAGCTAAAGAAAATTTAAAGTATGAAGTATTGTTAGATCAAATCAATGTAGGTGGGTTTTAGTAAGTGGTCGGGATTTATGGGCTTGCAATTGGCAAATCAACATTGCAAAGGTTATCACAATGATCTACCGGATCAATTTAAGCATCGGTTTTCTTATACCGTGAGAGTAGATTCAAAGATGACCGTGGTTTCTGCTTGCCATAAGAAACTTTCGTGATATCCTAATGGATAAAAACTATGAAGTTAAGCAATGTTGATGAAGGAGTTCAAATGATAGTTATAGGTGTGTTATTTGGTAAAGGTTCTTATTGTTTTTGATGATGTAGATTGTCCAAAAATTAAGATTCTTAATGATAGTCTTGATTGGTTTGGTGGAGGAAGCACAATCATCAGACCATGAAAGAAGCGTTTCAAATATATATATAAGGCATATTCATCATAATGAGGCTAAGGGATTAGCAAAACAAAGCATTGGAACCTTTTAGTTGAATGCCTTTAAACTACACCATCCAATAGATAGTTGCGTGGACTCTCTGTAATCGTGGTGCTACATCATGCAAAAGGCCTTCCACAATACCTTGTAGTTTGGGTTCTTCACTTTTCCAAAGGGACGGTGATATCGTGAGCAATCTGATAGATTAAAAATGATCCTTCTCATGACATCCAAAGGTGCTCCAAGTAAGTTATAATGGACTAGATGATAGATGTAAGAACATGCTCTTGATATTGTGTGTTTCTTCAAGGATTGGGGAGAAAAAACAGTTACCAAAATACTAGAAGGTTGTAGATTTCATCCCAAGACTGAACTAAAAGAGATTGATGACAAATGTCTCATTTCTATCTCGGATGGCTTCATAGGAATGCATGACTCGCTACAAGAAATGGGTTGGGCAATTGTTCGTGAAAGGTATCCTGAAAATCCTGGAAAATGGAGCAGATTATGGAAATACGAGGATATTGAAAGTGTATTGACAACAAATATGGTAAGAGAAAAATACATGAATATACTTGAGATCTAAAGACAAAAAATTCAACAAGATTTATTTTTATTATAATTATAGTTTGAGTGCTTTATCTATTTAATTTTTAGTGGGAATCCTCCCATACATCTTATGTTTACTGCCTCGTTTGTTTCTCGTGGAACAAAACATCAAGCGGATTTTCCTAAATATGAGTACTACAATAGTAACCCATTAAACTCCATGTCAGCTTAAAAATATGAATCGACTTAGATTGTTCAAAGTCGAACCCTATATGGTTCGACTCTCCAAAGACTTTGAACGCCTCTCCCGTGAATTAACATATCTTGAAATTTAGTATGGATACAATAGAATCTATGCCATCAAATTTTCTACGCATATAATCTTGTCAACTCTACTCCTGCTCATCCATAAGACATCTTTGGGAAGGAAACATGGTAGTGCTATTATTTAGTTGTATTTTTGCTATAGACTGGCTTTAAAATCTTCTGAGCTTCACTTATTGAAGAAAATTTTCATGTTACAAAGCCAAGTAGGAATGTTAAAATACGGATCTTAGTCATTCAGCAATTGGTTGATATTTCGAGCATCTCAAGTGCACCAAAGTTGGAGTCTCTACTTCTAGAAGGTTGTTCAAGGTTACTTAAATGTTCATCATGCATAAACATTGTTATTAGAGTTCGAACTAACTATTTTCCTTAATTTAATAGGGTGCAAGAGACTCAAGAGTTTCCTAGAGATCAAAGAAAATATGGGAAGTTTAAGAGTGCTTGATTTTAGTGGAACGAGTATAGAAGAAGTACCCTCATCAATTAGGCATCTACATGGGCTTGAAGACTTGAACTTGCCATTGTCAAACCTTATGAGTCTTCCGACAAGATTTGTCGTTTGAGCCTCTCTTTTAAAAACCTGTGAGTGAAAAATCATTCAAACTCGAGATCAGATTATATGTGCATCTAAAGCTTGTCAAGCTCCCCATGACGACCACGAATCACTCACATTCTTAAATCTCAGAGTGATGTGAAAATAGTCAGTCTCTACTCATTAAAAACATTAAATCCACTGCGGTGATCAAAGGAGCCGAGATATGCACCCTCTATCATCATTGGTGCAATTATGCATAACAAACTTTGCTTCTGTGAGGAATCCTAATGATAGCTTCAACCCATACTCATTGGAAATCATCATGTCTGCCACGCTAAGGAAGAATCCCCGTGCTGATATTTTCCACCAATCTTTCATTGGAAAAATTTATCTTACGATCACTTCCTCACTTTAAGGAAGCTGTGAATCCCCTTGATAATTGGTACCTACTCCTTCACTGCAAAGTTTACTTTACACACGCAATCTAACTAAGCGAGCAGATACTCAATCATGTCCGCCACCTATCATCATTGACGTGCACTATATCCTAAAGTGGAGCCATTTTAGTAGCATACCCGTTGGCATCAGTCGACTTTCCAATCTAAGCGTCCTTAACTTGAATCACTATGAGAACCTTCAACAAATTCCAGAGCGAATTTTAGATGCACGCGGTTCAAATCGTATTTCATTGCTCTCATACTTCGCTCATTCTCCGATAAGTTGGTTTAAATCGCTAAACTCGGTATGATTCCTCATGGCAATATAAATACCTTTTCTCGTAATCTACTGGGTTTTATACGTGTTTTTTTGCGTGACTCCTTGATTTGCTCGTTATTCTTCTCTTTCAATGACCCTAGAACTAGTATTTCTATTCCCATAAGTTGTAATCACTCCTTAGAGGGGATATGATAAGAGTAGAGGAAATTGTTTAGGAACTCCCTCCGAATTGGTATGAAAATAAAGACTTGTTGGGATTTGCTATATTATGTGGTTATGTTGAATCTGAATTTAGGGGGTGCAGTTGTTATTTAACAATCAAAGGAAATGGTAAGCAGGAGTACTTAGGTTCTTTCTCATTGTTATCAAAACCCTGGTTTGATTCTAACATATCAGACTTAGCGAGTATAGTGTGTTATCCCAAGGCAACTATTAAGGGAGAGTATGGCTCCAGTCAATGGACGCACTTAGTGGCTTCATTTGATAGAGTAACAAGAGTGGAAGGATTTGGTATCCATCTTATATATGCCAAAGATGATGTACAGATGCATCCGTCAATTGTACAAGCAAGTTCTTCTTGTGGGAATTCATCCATCAATGGTACAAGCCAGTTCTTTTCTCGTGGGAATTCCATAAATCATGGATCACCAACAGAAGGTGATTACAGTAAAGCTCATAATAAAAGGAGTCCCATAGAACAGAGCCCTGTAGATGAGTCACACCATAAAAGATTCAGAGGAACCCAAGACTGATCTCAAGTTTTACTTTTTAGGCTCTACCTCATGTGCATTATCAAGGCTCTCTTTACTGGTAATTCATATTCCTTTCCCTTTCTAATTCAAAGATCAAAATTTTCTTTTTATCTTTTTATCTGTTTATGCTTTTTATTTTAATTTATGTTTCTATCCGGCGAATCAAACAAATGGAAGCCGTGAATCGCATAGCTTAAATACAATGTATGATAGATATATTTTCATCACCCATTACTAACCCGTGTAGTAGCAGAAAATCTCTAGAATCCACGTAACCTTCCAAGCTATTTCTACTTGATGTGATTCATAGAAGACCCATCACAAAAAGAAACTAGATCCGAAACACTCGAAACCTTTCTAAGCCGCTCTCTCAAGGTGTTTTCATAAACCGAGGCTAATAAACTTCTCTATTTCCTCGGGAGGCTAGGAAGCAAAGGTATTTATGGGATCGCTAACCCTAACCCCATTAGGTTTTATAACACCTGGCTATTTTATAACACCTTGGGCCCAATAAATGGGCTCCTTCTTGTATCTTAATAATCGCTAAATGGCTCATTATCTAACGAAGCAGTCGGGGATCCTATAATGCCATATTATACCGAAGGCGCCTGGATCAACTGGCCTAGACTGCTTCCCGAGCATAACCAACAATCTCTCCCACTGTCAAGCAAGTCTCGGGACTCGTAATCTATCCGGCTACTCCACTAAACCCGCATGTGAATTCCAAAATTAATAATGTTTTATATTAAATGGCTTTTCCTTTTGTAAAAATATCAATAATTAATCGATGATTTTCTCGTAAATCAACTAATTATTTATTCTCTTGACTTATCGCTCTAACTTGATCCCAGTATGTGACCGGCCAATGACTTTCTTAAATATCCGAAAGTACCGAAACATGTCAAGAGGAAGGTTTCATACAAATTCCATTTTGTATATTTCCTATGCTTGATAATCAAAATACCATAATCCCCAAATTACTACATATTGGTCGCTTAAAAGAAATTTCACTTATTGACAAACTCCAAAGAACCATAGTAACTTAATTATCTATTTATAATATACTCATGATTAAGAAAAATAACATATCTAATATCGCCTGAGATTTAAATCCTTTCACATAAATTTATCCTTGATTAAATCTCTTTCGATCCTCTCAGAATGACCATAATTCATTCCAATATTTTATAATAACCAAGACTGATCATTTCATAAAATATTGCAAATTTCAAATAAAGTGCCCAACTTTATTTCTAATAACTGGTGGAGATAATCTTATTAATTATGGTGAACCTATGATCATGTCTTCAATGGACGATCCACATGATCATATACTACATAATTAATCCGGACCTTATGCGTAAAATATAATGTGAAAATCTCATTATTATAATTAAAAATGAAATTATAACTTGTCTGCTCAGAGCAATAAATGTAACCAATCCCACCGCTCTAAAGTAAGCTCGACCCTCTTAAGACTCCAGTACAATTTACACGCTTCTCAAACACATCGCTCGTGAAGACTTAAGAAAAGGGTCCGGCTAGGTTCTCCCCCAAATTTAATTTTTTGTAGCAACCACTCGTCGACCTCTCTATAAATGAAATCACTGATCAAGTGGCAGCCTTCTATGTGTTTCCTCGCTTTTGTGAGACCTTGGTTCTTTGACCAGGTTACAGCCCCAATCGTTATCACAAAGAAGGTGACAATAATCCGACTTGGTATCACACGAAGATCCAAAAGGAATTTCTAAGCCATACTGGGCCTTCCCTTTCGCGTGCCTCTCTCGCATGCAGCCAAGATATTCAAATTTCAGCTAGGAGTCGCTGAACACAAGTCCGTTTAACACTTCCAACAAATGGCTCTACTTCAGTGTAAACACATATCCTCGATGTTGATTTAGTTTGAGTCATCCCCTTGGAAATCTCGAGTCCCAGATAACTGTTGTTTTAAGACTTCACCGAATACACCAACATATAATCCGCTCTTCTTAAATACTTGAGTATATGTTTCATCACGCCCAAAGAGCCCTACTCCGGGATTCATTGTACCGGCTTTACTACTCCTTACCGTATAGCGTATATCTGGCCTGGCATATAGCATAAGATACATGACTACCAATGAAATGGCGCATAAGGTTTTACTCATGAGTTCTTTCTCTTCAGGAGTTTTTGCGATTGCTCCTGTTAGAAAGATGAATCATGTCTCAAAGGTAGAAGTCCCCTTTTGAATTTTCCATGCCAAACCCGGGTCACTATTTTATCACGTAGAGTCAGGGATAAAGCTAACACCTTATTCTTCCGGTCTCGTAAAAGTTTGATTCCTGCATTATAGTTAGCTTCACCCAAGTCCTTCATATCAAACCCGCTTTTTCTGAAGTAACCCTTACGCCCCGATAAATACTTTCACAATCGTTTCCACCAATGCATCATCTACGTAAAGTACCAAAAAGACTACTAATTATTCTGAATTTTTATACACACATGGTTCATCAAATTTTTCAATCCATATAATTTGATAACTTGATCAAACTCCGATGTTCCATGACCCGGATGCTTGCTTAAGCCCATAAATAGACCTATGCAACTTGCAAAACCATGTGTTTTAATCTATGCCAGAAACTTTTCTGCTGTCGCATATAGATATCTTCTTCCAAATTTCCATTTGTGAAAAGCCGCTTTGACATCCATTTGCCAAATCTCGTAATAAGAGAGTTGTCAAGACAATAAGATAACCGGACAGATTTAAGCATGGCTACTGCGAAAAAGTTTCATCATAATCTATACCCTCTTTTGGGTGTAAACCTTTTTGTCACCAATCTAGTCAGAAGGTTCAACCTTCCCATCCGGTCCTCTCTTTCTCTTTGTTAGGAGATCCACTTACACCCAATTGGTTTTACCCCTTTGTGGGTGCTTCTATGTTGCACCAAACTGAGTTAGAACCCATAGATTCCATCTCACGGTCCATTGCCTTTTCCACTACAGACATCAACACTTCCAATGCCTCTTCGTATGTGGTAGGTCGCCATCGGGATTATCCAAAAGACTTGATAAGTCTCTCCCGACAAGGCATACTACAGGTTTGACGGACAATCTCCCAATTACGAGTTTGTCACATTGGTCATTGCATATGTACAGAAGGATCCAAGTTTTTAAGGTCTTATGTACTACCAATCTCTTCATTGCTATGTTCTTGTTCCTTGAGTTTCTCGACCATCCCTGAGTTGTTTCCCCTCGTGGTTTGCTCACCTCTCGTGTACATTTTGTACATTTTCCCCCTCTTTGAACATCAACAGAAAACAAGCGGAAAATAAGAGTTTGTGGAGGATCTAACTGCAGCCAGCCTTTCAAGGAACCACTTTACTCTTAGTTTAAAATTGTTCATATATAATCCTCTCTTTCTAAGAAAAAGTGGCATGAGTACTACTATCACCTTCTTTTCCTTTGGATTATAGAATATTCCACCTCTCGTTCCCTTAGGGTAGCCAATAAACATACACATTTCTGTTCGAGATTCCAACTTTTGTTGTTTCTGTACCAAGACGTGTGTTGGAGCACCCCAAATCCTAATATGGTTCAAGCTGGGCTTACGCCCTTTCCATAATTCTATGGGTGTCTTTGAAACGGATTTTAGATGGAACTTAAATTAGTACGTATGCAAATGCTTCTACGCAGATGACTTAACTATCTGCACGATGAATAACTCCAGCATCAATCTCACCATATCTAAAAGGGTTCTATTTCTCCTTCGTAGACCCATTTCCGTTTGAGGCGGCTCAGAGATGATAACAGATATTATCCCCCCGAGCCAAGTAAGACTTGAACTCTCCGCACAAGTATTCACCTACTCGCCAGACTGTCGCTGAGGCGGACACCCAATCTCGCTTTTCTCGCCTCACCCTTTATATTCTCGAAATTTATCAAAGCCGTAATTTATGGAAGCATTAGGTAAATGATAATCCATATCTTGAGTAGTCATCAAGAAATGTGATGAAATACTATTCCGCCTGTTTCGAACGCCATCGGGTCCAATATACATCGCATTTGTACTAATTCCAACTGTATAGTGGCACGATTTTGGCCTTGAAGGGCCTCTTTGTCATTTTACCTTCTAAACATGATTCACATACTGGTATAGGTTCAAAGATCAAGGAATTTAAAATTCCACTTTTAACCAAACCATGAATTCTACTAGAATTAATATGACACAATCGTAAATGCCACATATAGGTTTCATTTGAAACCTTTCTTTTCTTGTAGATAAATGAAATTGCTCACTATCGCATTTTCATTAGCATTAATACTATAGGACATAGGAGTTAAAAATATAAACCATGACAACTGAACAAATAAAAGCGTTACATTTTATTGAAATCGGTGAATTAAACTCCGCACCAAGCAACCATGTTCAACTAAACAACTAATGTAAACCAAATTCCTCTTAAAAACTGAACAAATAAACAAAATTGATAAACATAAAAGTCTTATTATTAAAACATAACTCCATCTAGTCCTACCGCCATTACTGGCATACCCCCGCTTTCCAATCTCAAGCTTCTTTGTCCTTTACTCGAGCGGGTCGCTTGCTGGAACCACCGCAAAGAGTATCAAGCATGGTTAGTGGCTCCTTGAATCAATGATCCATTTATCATTATAATTTCCTACCAAACAAGCCTCAAATAAATATTTATACTACCCATTACCAGTTTTAAGTAATCCTTCTTCAATGACCTTCTGGTCCAAGACTTGAAACACTGCTCTTCGGGTTCATTGCAAAGCTTGGTTTGGAAATGGACCTTTTTCCTTCGCTTTTGTTCTTCTTTTCCGCCTTAGGTTTCTTTAGGTTTTGGAAGAACTTTCAGCATGATAAGCACTTCCTTTATTTCACGAGAGATCTTTCAAAGACTCTCAAGCTCGCATGTTCATTAGAGTAAGCTCATTGTTCATATTATAATTCAATTTGAACTAGACTTCAAGCTATTGCATGAGATCTTAGATCAAGTCACCTTCATCTCTTTGATCCAGCTAGGCCCCATCACTCCTCTCGCAAGATCGATGTGCCCCATCATTTTTAGACAATGGTCCCGCATTACTTCCTCCCACATACGTGAGTGTTCATTAGTGCCCCTATGGCTGCTTGTCTAGCAGTATTGCTACTTTTAGCAAACATCCCATCTAGAGTCTGAATTATTTCTAATACACTCTCCAGACTCACACTTGCTTTCTGCATGTTCTACAATCACGATAAGAATATAACAACAGCCATCAAAGATTTTGCCCGTTATTAACTGCAAATTGCTTCTTAGTTTCCTCCTGCGTATTTAGTAGTGGGCCCCTCAATGGAATATTTGTAATGAATTTTATTCTCTCAAAATCAAGGACAATGAAAAAGATTGGTTTTCCATAGGTCGAAGTTATTTCCATCCAATGGTTTTTAATCAAAACTGTGGAAGCTAGAGGATTAAATGATGTCATTTTCCTCGAAATTTAAAAACACATATATTAACACGTAATCCACACAACAAACATACAAATATGTATCCCTTTTAAACTACTTATTATTAATAATGTTTATTACAACAATAATTCTAGTTTCCATTGTTACAAATACTTACGCTGGGCAAGACATTTGTAATAAACTAAACCCTTGAACATGGAAAGAGGGCCAAGAATACACGCCTAAAACCGTTATAACGTAGTAATTTTAATAATCGTTTCATATAATAAATTATATTTATTATAAATAACCGGTTTATAATAAATTCTATTTATTATAATTTACTCCACTAATAAAATTATATTTATTATAAATAACCGTTTATAATAAATTCTATTTATTATAATTTACCCACTAAATTATATTTATTATAAATAACTGCTCATATAATAAATTATATATTTATTATAAATAACCGTTCTTATAATAAATTTTATTTATTATAATTTACCCACTCCATCAATATTCTTTTTGGGCCTTTAATAACATTGACAGAGCTTCGTTGGGAGGGTTATTAATATTATTAAAATTGAATGTAATAACTATTAATTTTAATTTCAAAAATTATCTTTAATAACTAAGTATTGCCGACGCTGGGGCTCACAATCTTATTAAAATTTTGAAATTATTTTAGATCAAATCCACAAAATCCCCACAGCTTATCCGTTGGGGTATCACATAACCATTTTATTATTGACTCCTGATTTGAGCTCCTCACAGGTGTTTCAAAATTAATAAATTAATTTTTTAACCTTCACCCATTCATTTTTTATTATTAATTAATTAGGTTTTCCATAATAATATTATCTAGATAAAAACAAATATTATTATGCACATGTATGTATCAAATGATGCAATTATAAGGTACCACCTATTCTAAATGGCATGTTAAGCGCATATCACATGTTATATCCATATAATTTAAACAATTATAAATATAGAATAATTAATAGGCCATAATCCATGGTTTCCTAGAAAAGAAAATTACAAGCCCAATAGGGCCAAGAAGCCCAACTTGATATCTAGCCTGTACATCTTCTTTTCTTCAGGTCTTGTAAGTCCATGGGAAAGTGGGCTGCTAGAATTAGCTTTTAGGGTTTCAACAAAAAACACAAAACTCCCTAATCCGTCTCCCATTGAATCCGAGCATCAAACGTCACGACCGCCACACAAACCCCGGATTGCCACGAACAACAGCTCATTGTGTGAGAAACCACACTACCAAAAATCCTGCCCCATTCTGACAACGCAGCGCCCCTTTTACATTTTTTTTTTATAATAAATCCGAATTTACATATAAAAAAAAATGTAGGAAAAATAAATCAAGGAGGAAACCTAATCTTATGATTAGCCTCCTTGTTACAACCCCAAAAAAAATACAAGCAAAAACTATCATGGATTAAGGCCAAAACCAAATCATTCATTCATAATACAAAAAAATTATAAATAACATAAATAATATAACTTTAGGGAAAAAAAAAAAAAAAAAAAAACATATAGATCTAATGTGTACATCATATATATACGAAATAAAATTATGATTCACCTTATCAATATTAATCGATTCAACCGGTGCTGCTCGATACCAATTGAAGGAATCAAAACAGCGGAAGCCGTGAATCGTGATAGTTAAATACAATGTATGATCGATATATTTTCATCACCCATTACTAACCCGTAGTGCGTAAAATTCTTCTTAATCCACAGACCTTCCAAGCTATTCTCTACGCGGATGTGACCAAGGTGTGGGCGCACCCGATCACAAAGAAACTAGGATCTGAACACTCAAACCTTCGGTTTCAAGCTTTCTCAAGGTGTTTTCATAAACCTCGGAGGCTAATAAACTCTCTATTTCTGAGGCTAGAAGCAGTAGATGATATAGATCGCTAACTCCTAACCCCATTAAAGGTTTTGCAACACTGGGTTTTATACCTCGGGGCCCAATAAATGGGCTCCATCTTGTATCTTAATAATCAAGAAATGGGCTCATCTAACGAGCTAGCTTGGGGGATCCTATGGCCCATTATTAATTGAAGGCTCTTGATCAACGGCCTAGGATTACTCGAGCATAACCAACACTATCACCATGGGCAAATCCCAATTGTACACTTCAAAAACATTGTTTTTCTATCTCCAACTGCCTTCCTTAGATTTTTCTACATTTCTTAAACTTCTAATTTCCATATGAAATCAAATTTTATTCGAGCATTTCAGTCTCAGTAGCTACTGTTTGAATCATTTCTAGGGTTTCCTTTTTTTTTTTTTCCCTAGAAGTTTGTAATGTTATTGATTTATGACTTGATGTTTGGGGATGTTTTGAGAGGTGTATTCCTTTTTTTATGGTTGTGATTTATGGAACTAGAATTTCTTAGCAGGAAATGGAATGCGTGTGTTTTGGGACGTTGCAGTTATTTGCTTGTGCCATGTTTGGTTGCTGAGAAAGAGTTGGAAAGAGGATGGAGAATTGAATAATTTTCAATCTAATAAATGAGAAACTTAGATTTAAATATTTGGGAATTGTTATTTTTGCTATTATATAGTTTGGTTTTCAGGAAACTGCCGGGAAAGCATGGAAAATAAATAATTATTTAATTGAGGAAAATGAAATGGGAATATTTTGGGGTACCGTACGTAGTTATTTGCCTGCACTCTTTTTGGTCCCCAGTAAGGTTGGGAAAAAAAAGAAAACAAATTATTTTATTTGTTGAATTTATCTACCATGAAATGAAATGTATTTATTTGTCTTTTTATGGAATTTGAGTTATTTGCTTATGGTTGTCAAGAATATGTAAATTTAAAAATATGTAATCTATTAAATATGTAATCTAGTCTTGATAATTTAATAATAGCTACATTATCAGATATGACCATGGGTGACAATTGAGCAACAACAGGCCATGACAAATAGCAAGCAAGGTAAAACCCATCAAAACGAAGTTGCTCGTCAAAGTTGAATCGCCCCACAATCTTCAGGTTGCCAAAGGGCTTGATTCGAAGTTGGTATGGGAGGTCATCTTCCGATATGGGAGGTCATCTCTGATTGAAGTACACAAAGTCAGCGTTTGCCACTCCGGTGCTATGATTGTGATCGATGAGGCCAAATAGCCGTTGACCATAGAAAAGGAGACGAGTGACATCGAAGTGACCATGGAGTACGCCTATCGCCTTGGAGAACACCGGTCGGCTGAGCTTCCACTCTTGGACCACTCTTTTAGTTTCGAAGAAGAGGCTTTCCGCAAAAAACTCCACTGTTGACCCTTGGATTTTCTAATTCTCAATCGGGCCTACAATCGAGGCGAGGCGGGATTTGGGGAGCTTGTTGAAGTGTGGGCCCCACTCTTAAGGTAATTTTGAAAGCTCTCACAATATACTGTATGTGAGCATACATTTGGGAGAGGAGCTCAAATAATTGTCATACCTTTGAATAACCCAAGCTTTAATTTATTTCCATCCCTTTAAGGGAGGTTAACATAATGGGTATGGCTGAAAAAGGCTCGAGCTTATATAAGCTTTAATTTATTTCCCTCCCTTTAATGGAGGTTAACATAATGGGTATGGCTGAAAAAAGCTCGAGCTTATATAAGCTTAAGCTTTTCAGCCATTGGATCAAAATATTTTGGCATCGTTTTTATGGACCTCATTCCAAAAAGTGATAAGAATCTGGATATAACGGTCAAAAACTCGAGCTTATATAAGCTTGAACTTACTATAGCTCTTTCCTAATTACATTCCAGCATTTCAATCTTTGTAGCTACTGTTTGAATCATTTCTAGGATTTCTTTTTTCTGGAAGTTTGTAATGTTATTAATTTAGACTTGATGTTTGGGGATGTTTTGAGAGGTTTATTCATTTTTTTTTAATGGTGGTGATGCATGGAACCTGAGCTTCTTAGCATGAAACAGAATGTGTGTTTTGGGACATTGGAGTTATTTGCTCGTGCCCTTTGCTCGTGCCCTATTTGGTTACTAAGAAAGAATTGGAAGGAGGATGGTGAATTAAATAATTTTCAATCTCATAAATGATAATAAACTATATTTAGGTGTTTTGGGGAATTGAGTTATTTATGAAAATAAATAATTTTTTGTACTAAATAGAGGAAAATAAAATAGGTATAATTTGGGAATCAAAATTATTATTTGCTCGCGCCTTTGTTACTCCGTACCTAGCATGGGAAAAAATAGAAAACAAAAGATTTTATTTTTTAAAATTTATTTGCTAGGAAATGAAATGTATTTATTTGTCTTTTTGGGGAATTAGAGTTATTTGGCCAGGTTGTGGTTGTTGAAAAGCATGGCAACACAAGTTTTATTTATCATTCAAGAAGAGTAGTTTTTGTTGTGACTTTTTAATGCTCGATCTGTTCCGAATCTCATGAGGTTGTGTTGTTTTTCTTATTCCTTGTCATATTCCATTTGTTGTTTGTCAAATATGTTGTATCTTATATTATGGTTTAACATGTCGACTAAGCTTGTGTAGTGCAAAGATGAATGATAAGATTAAAAGTATGAAAAGTGAATTGTCATGTTAATTCCTATTGGCATTGGCGGCAGCTTTTTTCTTGAAGAATATATATGGTTGTTGTTTTAGAATTTCAAAATTACTTAGCATCACATAACTCAAAACTTGGTATTTGGATTGAGGACCATAATAATCATTAGAGAGTGTATGGAGAATGAATTTTAGAGTAAGACAGGTTGACTGATGAAAGAGCTTCCAAAAAAGACGAATGCCCCATCCTAGAGTTCTTTGAATAATTACAGGATTTTAAAAATAACTTTGGACTTCTTACATTGTTCTGGATTGTTGAATAATGTATAGAATAAATATATATATTTTGAATAAACTTTGGCCAATTCATTTCAATGCTGCCACATTTCCATGCCACAACCATAATAGTGGACTTTTAAATAGTGTGATTGGCCATAAGTTTGGTAAGGCTCTCAAGTGTTTCTTTTCAATCCAAAGAGGGTAGCTGCAAAGGAAAGGAGTCTTGATTTTTTATTTCGCTCAATAAATATCGTGGGATACAATTTTACGTATCTACATTATGTTTTTATTTGGTTATATACATGAATGAGTTAGTTATCACAAATTATTCATATTATTGGCTTTCTTGGGAAAAGATCAACAATTTTCATGATTTACTTAATAAATTTAAAATGCTTTGTTATTCGCTTAATGATCATCGTATTTCACATATGATAAATGTATTATGGTGCTCTTAATATTTGATCAATATGATAATCGTTATGTATCTATTAAAGAAATAACACATTATTAAGAATTTTAAAATGTTTTGATTTATTGATTATTTGGTCTTTGCATTATAATTTGGGTGGAAGTATAGATAGTCAAAGACAAAGAATAGGCCGCACCATGTTGATCTCTATGCTCTAAAGGATGCTCTTACAAAGAGTGATGGAAGAATAGAGGTCCCAAATGTCTACAAGGTTCTACTCCAGCTTTGACTTCTTCGTGAGATCTTGTACTAGTTCCTTTGGGTGACTAATTTTGGTTATTATAAATCTAATTCAGATATGCAATGATAAACATCACTTGATGTTTGAATTGTGATCTATGAAAATTGTAATATTTAAAATTTGTGGATTAAGCCACTAGAAAAGCATTGATGGATGTAATTCCTATTGAGAACAATACAATTGAAACTAGACACCCAATAGAGGAACTTTCATGAAGAAATTATGGTCGCATAATGTCTCTATTGTTCCCAGAAATTCGTCCAATTGAGAACACAATACTGTCCCTAGAAACTGTTCAGGAGCATTCTAGAATGTTTTAGTCATATCTCATAATTTAAAGGTCCAAATGACCTAATCTATGAGCCTTTGGAAACTTAAGACATATGTGAACATTTTGTTAGAAGATCACTTTGTCTAAAACCTCTACTAGGCTCAAATCTGTAGCTGGAAATGGACTGGGATGTGTTAGTTAATATTCCGGGAGTTACACACTGTAAGTGACTATTACTAGAAGGAACAAAGGACTGTATACGCTCACAAGATACACGTTACATTGCTACATAGAATGCATGCGATACAGAACATTTTGAGATGTACGAGGAAAAATATAGTCATAAGAATTGATTAAGAGTATCACATGAATGTTATTAAGACTAGTATAAAATGCTCCGAAACACATAATTGTATGCCTACTTAAGATTGGATAGTGAATAAATAGGGACTAGTGCTATCACTGATTTGAATCCGTACTAATCAAGACGTCTGGCTCTCGCTACTTAGCATCCGCTCGTTATTCAGCACTCCCCGCTATATTGGCGCCATTAAGTGGACTCCGTTTGTGGCCAATTTCTTGTTCTCAGACAAATACCTGGCATCTACGTATCTATCGTAGACAAAGGTCCCTATTATTCATTTTTACTGGTTTATGCAGACAAACATTTATATGAAATGTATCTGAATAATTAACAATATGAACACAAAAGTAATCAGCTTATATGCTAAGGCATACCTTTGTTATGTACTGTAGTGTACCCACGAGTGCCTTCTATTATGAACTCCTACGGGAGAGATGAATAATATGATATGTGAAATAATTATATGTATGCACATATACTGTAATTGAGGATCACTGTAAGTGGTCATATATGTTATTATGTTTTCCCGTTAAGTTATATGCTTAGCACGGGTGTTTCATCCGTGTAGGTTCAAAAGAAGTCGCCAGGGACATCCCGCACTCGTCAAGGCCAACTCAACAGTAGAAGTCTCCCTTATGTGGGTCCTCTACATTCTCTTTTGTAATAGAAATGTAAATGTAACATTTGAGGTAGTGAAACTTGCAAGAATATAAGTAGTTAGAGACTCAATCATATATGTACTGGATATTTTAATCACCACTATAGTGGTAATTCCACAAGGTTATGGTTTGTAGTCTAGAATTTTTAGAATTCTGGCATTTTTAAAACAAATTTATATCAGTTATGAATCTATGCTTGAAATGGTCTCAAATAATGTCAGAAAATAGGTTAACAAGTCTCAACTTTATGTAGTGTCCCCTCACTTGTCGCAATCAGGGGGGCGCTACATGTGGTGTGTTTGTAGGAGACTAAGATTAAAAAGACAAATCGGGAAATGGCCCTTTCCTAGGGGGTTAGAAGATATATGGGCTAGGGAGTAGTCAATGATCTAGGGGCCTCTGGGGGTATAGTTGTTCTGTTGGACACTAGAGTGCTCTAGTTATTAGAAATGGAAGAGGGCACATTTACAATTTCCTGTCTCTTCAAGAATGTGGAGGATGGGGGTGCAATGGTCATTCACAGGGGTGTATGGCCCTTGTCTGGGCAGTTCCAGAGAAAGTTTATGGGATGTGTTGGAGGGCATTTCAATGTCTTAAGGTTTTCGTATGAATGTATTAGGGAAGGAAGGTTGTCCCAAGCGATGAGAAGATTCTCATAGGTGATAGATGATCTGGTCCTAAAAGACCTTCCAACCCAGGGTGGTCATTTCACTTAGAGTGGAGGGTTAAACATTCAAAGGAGGGCAAGGTTGGATCGTTTCTTGATAAATAACGAGTAGGATAATTTATTTAGCAATGTAATACAAAATGTGCTTCCAAGACCTATCTCTGACCATTTCCCAATCGCGCTAGAAGGGGGTCATGGTATGGTTAAGGGCCCATCCCCATTCCGTTTTGAGAACATGTGGCTAAAAGAGGAAGGGTTCAAGATGTTGATTAAAGAGTGGTTGCAATGCCTGTCTTTTAGAGGTTCTTATAATTTTATCTTGGCTCAAAATTTGAAGGCTTCAAAAACAAATATTAAAGTCTGGAATGAGGAGGTATTTGGGAGAGTGGATACAAGTAAGGCTTTAGCTCTTAGTAGGGTAAAATTTTGGGATGATCGGGAAAGCCTGAGGCCTTTGAGTCTTTCTAAGAAGGAGGAAAGGCAAAAGGCAAAAGAGGACTTTAAAAAATGTGCCATAACGGAGGAAATTTCCTAGAGACAAAGGTCAAGGCAAATTTGGCTTAAAGGAAGGGGATCGTAATATAAGTTTCTTTCATAGAATGGCCAACTCCTGTAGGAGAAAAAAAAATTCTATGCAAAGAATCAAGGTGGGTGGTGAATGGTTGATAGAGGAAGCTAAGATAAAGCAGGGTATTGTTAAGGAATTTCAATTACAATTTATGGACCTAAGGAGCTAGTGTCCCTCTATCTTAGGGATATAGTTTGCTACATTGGAAAGGTTTGAGGTTGCCAAATTGGAAGGAATGTTCACCAAAGAGGAGGTGTTAGTAGCCTTGAAGGATATGAATGGGGATAAGGTCCTTAGGCCATATGGGTTTACAGTAATCCTCTTGGGATATTGTTAGAGGTGAAGTCATGAGGATGTTTAGAGACTTCTTTGCAACTGGGAAATTTGTCCCTAACATCAACTGCACTTTCTTAGTTCTCATCCCAAAGAAAGGGGGCATAGAGGACCTAATGGATTTTAGGCCTATCAGCTTAGTAGGAAGTTTGTACAAATTTCTATCTAAGGTATTAGCAAACAATTAAAGAAGATGATAAGAAAAGTGATCTCCCTTGCCTAAAATGCTTTTGTGGAGGGAAGACAAATTTTGGATGACTCTCTTATTGCTAATGAAGTACTTGACTCAACCTTGAAAAGTAAGGATAAGGGTGTGTTGTGCAAGTTGGACATAGAAAAGGTGTATGATCATTTAAATCAGACATTTCTATTTTCAGTCATAGATGGGATGGGCTTTGGGAAAAAATGGATTGATTGGATCAAATGGTGCTTTACTTCAGCTTCTTTCTCGATGCTTGTAAATGGAAGTCCTATAGGCTTTTTCCAAAGCTCAAGGGGTTGGAGGCTAGGGGACCCTATCCACTTTGTTTCAGGCCGAATGGAGACTCCATTCCGCACTACCGATAAAAATGTTGAGGGGTGGAAGGGATTCTCTTTGGTTTTAGGTTCAAGTCAAGAAGGGGACAGGAAGTTTGTGTTTCACACCTGTTGTTTGCTGATGACACACTTATCTTTTGCAAGGATAATAGAGAGTAAATGGCTTACTTGAGCTGGACCTTGATGTGGTTTGAAGCAGCCTGTGGTTTAAGAATCAATATGAGAAAGAGTTCCATCATTCAAATGGGAAGATTGGAATATGTTGAGAGCTTGGCGAGGGAAGTGGGATGCAAGGTTGGTAAGCTCCCCACGGCCTATCTAGGTTTACTGTTGGTTGCCAACTATAAGATGGAATCCGCCTGGGATGTTGTTGATGAGAGACACGGAAGAGGTTAGCTTTGTGGAAGTGTCATTACATTTCAAAAGGCGGGAGACTAACCCTTATAAAGAGTACTTTGTCCAATATGCTTATTTATTTTTTGTCTCTCCTACGAATCCCAAGAAAGGTAAAAATGAGATCGGAGAAAATTCAAAGGGAGTTCCTGTGGGGGAGGAGGGGCTTAGAAAGGAAAATTCACCTTGTGAAGTGGAAGACTTTTTGTTCCAATAAGGACAAGGAAGGCCTAGGTGTTAAATGTCTTGGGACTCTAAATAAAGCCCTTCTTGCTAAATGGGCTTGGAGGTTTCCAAGTGAGGATAGCCCCACAGGAATAACATCAATACCCCAAATATGGTGGACAGTGGTCAGGTTCACCAAAAATGGCAGAGGTGCTTTTGGTGTGGGTTTATGGAAAGATATTAGTAAGGAAGCAGCAATACTAAAACAGTTCAACAATCTTGTTGTTGGGAATGGGAAGCTCTTTCGCTTTTGGAAAGACATTTGGTGTGGAACGGAACATTTAAGTGAAACGTTTCACAACATTTACACAATGGCTACTAGAAAGGATGCTTATCTTGAAGATCTTTGAGACTGATTAAGGGAAGAGGGGGGATGGAATCCAACTTTTCAGCGGTCTTTTAATGACTGGGAGATCAATGATGTCATTAACCTCTTGGCCACCATCTACGGAGTAAGGCTATATCTTGATAGGAAAGACATTTTGGTTTGGAGCTTATCCAAGAGTGGCATTTTTACTGTCAAGTCCTATTATGGCAAGCTAATGGGAGGGAATGTGGAGAACTTCCCCAGAAAGCTGATTTGGAACAATTGTATCCCCATAAAGATTAATTTCTTTGCTTGGGAAGTTTGGTAAGGTAAGATCTTAACTATGGAGCAGCTCAAAAAAAGGGAAGACACCTTGCCAGTAGATGCCATTTGTGTGGTAAGGATGAGGAGAGTTTGGACCATCTGCTACTGCACTACCCTAAGGTTCACAATCTTTGGGCTTTTATTTTTACGATATTTAGGGTTTACTGGGTTCTCCCAAGATCCATAAAGGATACTCTGGCAGGATGGAAGGGTCCATCATCCAGAAAACCCCTGAGGAAAGTTTGGATGGCTGCCCCATTAACCTTGTTTTAGACAATTTGGAGAGAAAGAAATGGGGTTGTTTTTTAGGATAGGGTTCCTTCAACCCAAAGGATGAAGAACTCTTTGATGTTCGCTCTATGGTCTTGGATTACAACCAATTCAAATGTGCAGGCCATGAATGTAATAGATTTTTTAGATTTTTTGGTCACTATGTAGGGGTTGGGTTGGGCTGGTTTGTTTCTTTCTTTTTCTTTGGCTCATTTCTCTTTTCTTTTTTTTGAGCCTTTGTATATTTCTTGTATACTTTCGGGCTCGTCCCTTCTTCTCTAATATATGCTTTTTGTGTGACGCCCCGACCTGGGGGTCCGTGACCGTCAACTCCAGAAACCTCGTGTGTCCCACATCATGAGACCCATACATGAGTGGGACCCAATAGGGCCCATCATCCATACTACCATACAAGCTACAAACCATACCTTTCTATAGATTCAAGAGTTATTACATCACTTTAATACAAAACATATTAAAACTAGACAATTCTAATATATATACACAAACATGAATCATGCTACAGTCCGTCCCGCCTATAATCCCGGGGTCTCTCTAGCACCATTCGCCCCGACCAAAGGGGATCTCACGATGTAGCGAGCAGCTTCTCCACAGCTGGAGCACTCCTACTGTGCATATTTCCCACCCAAGTTGCTCATGTAATGGAAAACACACACATTCAAGTGAATTCATGATTCCTACCGAATGTCTACACGCTTAATCCCATGGCTCGAGCCTCACCGACTCTCACGACGCTCTAAGCCAATCAGGAGAAATAACAAGCCAAAACAAAAGGCTTTTGTTCCCGAAAAACATAATACCACTTTTTTTCCAATAAAATTCTATCGACAACCCTCTCGAGGTGAATTACCGGATAACTCTCCGAAACAGTCATGGGTCCTCCTCCGATATGAAATGTTGGACAACTCTCCAAGGCAAGGAAAATCTTTCCATGAAATTCATTTGACAACCATGTTTTTCATGTCATTCACTCATACCTATTATTCTAGGTTACCCCGGTGCATATGAAATGCAATATGCCATTTCACCATAAATCATGTTAATATATCACGCATGCATATATTAACGAAAGTCATACACAAACAACATGTTATTCGCTCATAGCATTAACACCCAAATTTACCACATGGGAGTGACAAACCAACCGACAACACTGCTGGGACTCCGCCTTAAAGCATCACACAAAACAACACAAACATATCAACACACAAAGCGTATTGTATTAGCAACACATACAAATTCACGTTTCATTCGGATCGGGTCTAAAACACTTAGGGATTTCTTCACTTAGTCTCAAATCTTGAATTTAAACACGTAATTATCCAGCCTCAAGATATCCATATCCATTAAAATGGCTCTTAAATTAAAGAATAAACAAAGTATATAAAACCCCCTTACCTCCCGAGCCATTAACCCACAAAAACCTGCACTCCACGCCAGAAATTTTGCAAAGGGGATCAACTTTGCCTCTTGTCTCACGAAGCTCACCTGTCGATCGCCTAGTCTCCAGAGAGTAAGCTGGAGAGCTTCACTCCCTGCACTTCTCCTCTCTTTCCTCTTTCTTTCTCTCTCTATTTTCCCTCTCTTTCTCCCCCATCCACCGGTCGGGTCAAGCCAATAAGAGGACTTGGTCCCTCCACGCCACATGTCCATTTCTCATTGATTCCTTGGATTACACCATATCCACTTATCCATCTAACAAAGATTTCAACCCAATCACATGTTGCCACATGTCTCTCATGGGTCCTATTTGAGCTCATGTTTGACTAGCTCTCCAGTTGACACGTGTCTCATCTTGAGCCACTCAAAATGTGTCAATCCCACACTACCCTCAATACCTCGAAAAACGTGAAATTTCGACTATCTCGGAATCGACAAAATTCATTGTATGCTAGATTTCATGAGACGATTCCAACTATGAAGGTCCCGCCGTCACCCATATCGCCCAAAAACTTATTTCAATTCAAACAACATTTTAATCTTTTCAAAATTTAATTTTCCTGGGCTCTTACCTTGAATTGTTTTGCACTTTAAAAAAATTCAGAAATAAATTTCATATTTATGGTTATTTATACTCATAAATAAAATTTTATGGTTATAACCATGAATAAAAATAATATCATTTATAACCATAAAAATATTATTTATTTCATATATAATTTTTTATGGTGCTAAATTTTTCATATTATTTCATATATAACAATAAATAAATTTTATAAATTTATAACCATATAAAAATTTATAATATTTCATATTATTTATAATTTATGAATAAATTTATAATATTATTCCATAAATAAAAAAATAATATTAAATTATAAAAATTTAACCATAAATAATATTTTTTTAATGGAACCATAAATAATATTATATAATAATAAAAAAAAATTTATGGTTATAAATTTTATAATTTCATATTTTTATGAATCTAATATGAAATAAATTTATAACTTATAAAAATTCATATTATTTCATATAATTTATAATTATAAATTTATGAAAACTTAAAATCACATAAATATGAAGAGAATGATAAAAAAGGGAAATTCTTGTTATTTTAATAAAATGATTTTCAGAAAAGCTACTATTTGTAGCTTTTTCCCATCCAAAGTTGTTACACGTAATCAACTATCAATTAAGAGTTTTTAATAAGTAGCCTATAAAAGCAGATTGAGGGTGAATAACCTAATAGTTCCCAGAATAGACCAAATTTATCCAAAAAAAAGTACTTAAAATCTTGATTAAAATTTTTTTTTTGAACAATTCACTACATTTTTATTTTTAAAAAATTTATGTTTTTTGAAAGAAATATATGTTTAATATAAAGAAAATAAATTATATATTTTAATGTATTTTATATTAAAAACTAATGTATTTTAACGTAGTAAGTTGATACAAAATTTTAATAAAATTAATGGATAAGAGTTATTTAAAAATTTATAAAAAATTTTTTACATTCAATTTTAATATTTATTTATTTTATTAGATTATTAATTATTATGGATAAATATATTTTTATATTAGAGATTAATTTATTTTAATGTATTAAAAAATTTAAACTGGTGTCAGGGATATTTCCTTTCAAAGATGACAAAAGAGCTAGCCAACTACCCTGACATTTTCTTTTTCTTTTTGCTACAAAAAGGCCGACTCCATAGTCCATATTAATCCGAACGTGACGAATTCCACCACTTCCAAAGTTACAGAAGTAAAATTTTCAAATTAGATAGAAAATGTAAAAACATAATAGAAGATGAGGAGAAAAACAAATGGAAAATATGGGCATCCGCCCAACTCAATCGTCATCTATCTTGTTGTTTTTACCCAGAAAATGGATTCTTCAAGCACCAGAGACCCGATTCGTCAGCTCCTTTGCTGTAATATAACTTTGAGTTTCACAGGTCAATTTGGATGGAGAGGATAAATTCAGAAGAGGAGAAGAGATCACTAGCTGTTTGATGAAATGCAGGAGAGAATTATTATTGCTTGCAATGTTTTTGTTTCATCTGGGTCTCACCTTATCATGCCCATTCTTCATCTTTGAGACGATGGTTACTGACTGTATGGCTCACCCCATGAGATCTCTGAGTGTAATTTAGATTTGACTGTGGCTTTTGAGGGAAAAAAGAAACCTGAAAAGGAAAAAGTAAGGACAAAGATGAACGTTTGAGACCCACAAGACTAGCAGTCGCAGGCGGCTCAGCTTCGTGGTGAGAGTCAGAGATAACGCTGCTGCCCTGTCTTGAACCTTCCATCTATCTTCCACACCATCCAGCCTGTCCTTCCCTCCTTCCTCGAATTTTTTCACCCACTCACCCAGCGCTACTGCTAATTGTTTGCTTATTCCTCCCTTAACCCAGTTCATCGACAGCCACCCTGAGCCCTCCCTCATCATCTTCAACTGAAGCAGAGATGCGTATCTCCCAGAAGGTAAAGAATATGTGTGAGTTTCTCATGAATTTGTCATCTCCTGCCACTCGATTTCACACACAAGACACAGAAAATTTATCGAAGAAACCTTATTTATATTTTCAATGTTTGCAGACGAAGCTTCTCAGATGCCACTTCCCTCGGCTTGTCCATGATGAAGAGGGTAGAAACTAGGAACTAGTAGCCGTGAGCATCCGAAGACGCTTCTTTTTTTCCCGCGAACTCTTTGGTAGCATTGGTAAAAGCACACCAAAATGGCTTCGACCAGCACCCATGAAGCCTCTTATACTTCTTCTAATCCTCTTAGTTACATGTGTTCTTGAGTTTTATAGGTTGACATCAGAAGAGGTTTTCACCGATCATCTCTATACCACTTTGCTACGCATGGAAATCATAATGCTTAGACATGATGAAGAACTTGAGAGAAATGAGGAAATATTTGTTGGGAAATAAACACAATATCGACATTTTCCTTTATCGGGTTTAACCCAAGCAGAGTCAATAAAATGGAGCCAAGAAAAAATATGCCAAGGAGATAATAAAAAAATGTAGAGAATTTTAACGTGAAAACCTCCTCCAAAGTGAGAAGAAGAAAAACCACTGACCTTGTCTGAGTCCACCCAAATATCCACTATAATAATTTAGGGTAATAAACCTAATTCTAAACTAGGTTCAACACTAGCTTTCAACACAATCGAAGATGCACTTCAAGATCCCAAAAACAATGAAATTTCATCTAAATATAGTGTGAATAAAATTAATAGTAAATTCAGCCTCAAATCAAGACAGATTGATGAAGATCCACCTCAAACCGGTCCTCCGAACTGACCGAATAAGAAAACCTTCAGAAAAGTATACCTAAAATAGACATTATCCGTCGCTCTTTTCTCACGCAAAACTGATTATCTCGGTCGCCTTTTTTTTCTCACAGAAAAAGAACCAAAACTCGCTGAATTTATTTTCTTTCAGACATCAATCACACACTCCACTGACGCTCCTTCGTGCCTTATTATAAAAACCCGTAGCCCCACCGGGCTTAAGAGAGGAAAACGATCGCCTAAATTCGGGTCGAACCTACATTACAATCTCCCTCCACCTAACATAAGGAGGATTACACTCTAACATCTCGCAGAGTCCATGCCGCACTAATTCCTAGCACAAAGCTTCACTTCTCTTCAGAATAACTTTTGTCATCATATCGTAGGATTAAAAATCGCGTGAATCTTCTTAAGCTTCATAAGCTCTTTCCAATGACATCTCAGAATCCAATGATATCTCACATCAATGTGCTTTCTAGACCGAATGGTAATGGCATTCTCGTCAAGTCCATAAGATCGACCATCACAAAACACAAATATACTCATCTTGCATCAAAACCCACTTGACAAATCTCTTCATCCATAACATCTCTTTGGCCGCTTCACTGGCCGCTATATATATTCGCCGCAGCACAAAGCCGGCACACTTCCCAGAATCTTAGACCGCCATGAAATACTTCCCAAAGAAAAGTGAATAAAACCCGTGTCAACTTTTCTACCATCAAGGTCACCGCCATCGATCCGTAAACCTTCTAACATTGGTTGTTTCTAACCCCCAAACTCAAACACAATTCTCAGCGCCCCTAAATATTCAAGATCCATTTCACCCGCTTCCCAATGCTCCTCTCCCGGATTTGAGAGAAATCTACTCACCGTACTAACAAAGATGCAATATCAGGCCTCAGACAAACTATACAATACATAAGACTCCCCATCAAGTAAGGAGTAAGGAATGTAGGCCATCTTTTCCTTTTCATCTGTCGTAGTAGGCATAAGCTTCTCGCTAAGCTAAAGTGATTCGCTGTAGGTGTGCTAATCGACTTAGCATCTTTCTCATATTGAACCTTTCAAGCACACGCTCAACATACTTTCCCTGCGACAAACTACAATCCCCTTTTCGCTTTCTATCTCGAAGTACTCGTGATACTCCAACATTTGTTTCAGCCCTAAGTCCTTCATGTCTGACTCGAACAACTTCCCTTCAACTCTGGCCAATCAATTTTGAATCATTCCCCAGTTATTAACATATCATCAACATAAAGTAAGAATAATGGCAAAGTCACATCCAAAGAACTTCTTAAATAAACACAATGATCTCGCATTCTGCCCTCTTATACTGCAAGGGCCTTTGCACTCATAAAAAGAATCAAACTGGACACTCGCTTCGCCATTTCCTCAGTTCTTCATAAAACACTTTCTCTTTTAATTTTCAAACTATGTGCCCTTTACCTTTACTAAACCCTTTCAGTTGTATTACTGTAAATTTCTTCTATCCAAACTGGTCACCATGAAGAAAAGTGTACCTTCACATCTAACTGCTTCAAGCCCTCGAGGTCTAAACTAGGCAAACAGTTCCTTAAATAACTCGACATAAGACATTTTCACAACCCGGAGAGAACATCTCATCAAAGTCAATACTTTTCACCAAACGAGCTTTTATTACTTCAAAGAATTTCCCATCACTAATCTTTCTCTTCAACTCAACACCCATTTGTTCCTTTAATGCCCTCTCGCCTCTGAAGTTCCACTTAACTCATGTCATTCTTTAACAAAGAATGCATTTCTTCCGCATAGCTTATCCAAATTACCTTATCCGGCATGAGTCTCGTACTTTTGAAAATTCTCCGGCTCTCATCAAGAATCAACACATACTGGCGAGGATACTGGATTTATGAATTTTACTCTCCCCTCATAGTCCTCTTCAATCTTGATGTTCGAATGACTTGCTTATGAGGTCAAGCCCTCAAGCCAATGTTTCACTCACTTCCGCAACTCACTATCACCATCGTCTCGTGCTTCATCACTACCATCTCGCTTCCCATCTATAGTAATGCCGCAAAGGAAATGAATAACTATAGGATCAATAATACCATCACCGATAGCTTTAACCTTTCATTTTCTCATTAACTAAATAGTCTCGATCTTCATAAATATCACATCTCTACTTCCTCGAAAAGCTTCTTTTTCATCATCCCATAACTGCACTCCAAACTCTTCATTTCATAGCCAAACAAGGATACATGAAAAGCTTTGTCATCAAGCTGACCTCGTTTCTTTAGGTACATGTGCAAAAGCCTTGCACTCCAAAAACCTTAAGATGATTGTAAACAACATCTTTCCCGTTTCCATACCTTCTCCGAATGTCAAACTCCAAAGGAACTCAGCTATTTACTGGCAACAAGCAGTACGAATAGCTTCACCCCAAAACACTTTGGGTAGATTTGCCATTTTTAGCATGCATCTGACCTTCTCAACAATAGTGCGGTTCATCCTCTCTGCAACACCATTGTGCTGTGGAGTACCAGAACCTTCTCTCATGTCTAATACCATGTAGCCAGCAAAAGAGTTTCTAAACCCTTGATGTATACTCACCTCCATTGTCACAGAGACGTAAGACACTTCAAAAACTTTCCTGTTTCTCTTTCAACTAAGGCATGAAATTTCGGGAAAAACTGATATACTTGATCTTTGGCCTTCAACAGATAAATCCACACCTTTCTTGATGCATCATCAATGAATGTGACAAAATATCTATTTCCACCTGGGCGACTCCACTCATGACCACAAACATCGAATAAACTAATTCCAAAATATTGTGATTTTCTTTTTCAAGATTTAGAAAAAGAAACTCTAAGGATGTTTTCCAAATAAACAATAATCACAAGGGTTAAGACTGCTTCCTTTAGTAAAAGGAATGAGAGCCTTTGTGGCGAATATGTAAACCCTTTCTCACTATGTGACCTAATCTTTGTGCTATAAACTCAGGAGGAACCATCTTCGCCTGCATTCAATTCATCTCCACATATTTTCTGTTAAATTGTCCTCAGAAAGTGTGCTTCTTAACCTGCCTCAAAGTGAAATGCATTAAAGAACCTTTTGGTAAGCTTCCATTTACCGTTATCAAGTAATTCATTATTATCCTTCCCGATCCAAGGCAACTCCAAATAAGATTAAGACGTAAAGTCGAGTCATGCCGCATTAATTCCTTCAAAGCCAACTAATAATCAACGTCCTGTTCGTATGCAAACATCACCACACCCAGCCAACTGGGAGTAGCTATCGTGTTACCGATCTCACAAAGTACTAAAGTCTCCGGCTCAGATTTGATAAAGGAACCCTTATTAGGAGTACACTTTGATAAGAGGTCGTCAGACAATAATCCACTCAACCTCATTATTATCTCGTAATGTGCAAACATTTTTCATCTCCAAAATAACTTCCACATCTTCGATAAAGCAACCGTGGCGGTCTTTATTTCATCTTTCCTCCGATTTTTACTCTTCTTTTGTTCCGTTTCCAAGCATAACAATTTCTTTTCATATGTCCTTCCTACCACAATGATGTAATAATTTCTTCTTCAAATTAGACTTTCTCCTGATTGCACCCCGCCTTGGATTTACCACGACTCCTTAGGTTCTCTTATTTACTCTCTTCCTCGTTTCTGTGACAAGAGCTCGGTCTTTAAGATATTCTCGTTCTTCCTTTTCCTCGCTTCTTCATTAAACAAATCGTTTTACCATATTCATGGTTAAAATCGCCATTAGAGCTTGAAAGCTACCATGAGATAACTAGAAAGATCCCAAATATCCCGGCAAAGAACTAACAATGTTGCAACTCATCTTCAATCTTCATCTTCATGCATTTAATCGTTCACTAACTTTGAAAGTCACCGCGGTGCTCGGCTACACGGCCCATTTTTATACTTCGGGATGCATTCAGCCTTCTGACCAAAGTGGCTTTATTCCCTCGCGCGCTGCTCAGACATGGATTCTAATTTTTTTTCAAATCTCGCATCGCCCTCCCTATGAGACACGTGATGAAACACACTGGGTCTACCCAACGTCCCATTAGAGCCACGATTTTTCTATGCATGATCACCCCATTCTCGCCTCGACATATTCGTTTACTTATCTCCATCAATAGGAAGCATATATAAACTTTTGCAATAAAGAATATCTTCCCATTCTGCTTCCAGATATACAATTAGACGAGGTTAGTCTAATCATAGCGGTTCCGGATTCCTCCATTTTTAAACCAACACCAACCACAATACCTGCACATAGAACCTCGCTCGATACCACCGTTAGGTGATTCTCTAGCTCTCAATCCCAAAATAGCTCTACAGAGCAAGGCTTCTCATGCACCTCATGAATTCACCCAACAACCCCTTTCCACAACTGATGGATAACCAAACAATCTTCTCAGCCAACATCAGCCTTTCGGATCGAGTGACACAATCCACTTTTCCGATGGGCCAAGACGCCAGATAACCCAGTTCTGATAACACTCTATCTGGAAATAAAACAATAATGATCATATTTTCCCCTCGCCGATTAACCTCGTTAGGAGTCATAATGCAAAAACATGTTAAGAAAAAGAATATGCCAAGGAGATAATAAAAACAGAGAATTTGAACTGGAAACCTCCTCCAGCGAGAAGTGAAGAAAAACCACTTTGTCTGGGCCTCGAGTCCAAATTCAATATCCACTATAATAATTTCAGTATTAAAATTTAATTCTAAACCAGTTCAACACCTTAGTTTTCAACACAACTGTAAAGATGCACTTTAAGATCCCAAAAACAAATGTAGAAATCATTCCAAATATAAAGTGAATAAAATTAATAGGCAATTTAGCCTCAAATCAAGATGTATTGATGAAGATCTCACTCAAAAACTGGTTCTTCAATCCCATCTCAATAAGAAAACCCTTTCTGTAAAGTATACCAAAATGTATTATTCACGCTTCGCCAAAGAAAACCTGGATTATCTCCCATCAGTTTTTCACGCAAAGAACCGTGAAAAAATCGCCGCTGAATTGGCTTTTCTGTAACAATTAACCACATACCGCCACTACGCCCCGTTTTATTATAAACCTCGTGAGCCCTAATGGGCTTAAGAGATAAAAATGGCTGCCTGAATTCAAGCGCGTTGGACCCACACACAATGAGCTGCGTCGATCTCTCAAGAGCCATAAAGAACCGCGACTACGTTACTTTCTCAAAGAATTATGCCTACTCCACTTGGTGTTTGAATGAACTTCTAAAGATCATTGATTCCCGAAAAGAATCAATTGTTGTACCAATTTTCTATCATGTGCCTCCATCATATGTACGAAATCAATTGGGATGTTTCGATGATTCGTTCACCTTCCATGAAAAAGATTCTGATCAAAAGAAGAAGGAGATGGTCCAAAAGTGGAATTGCCTGAGGAAAGTAAATGATCCGTTTTGGATGGTAATATGGAAAAACTTAGTAACTATACTTTCCTTTTCTTTCATGTTAGAAATTCTATTCCTTGTTTTTTGGTTAGAAAACAATTATTTGCCTCTTCATATAAAGATTTTGATCTTCCTAAAATCACTTAAATTTTACCATGTTAAATACAAGATTACATTTGAAAGTGATTTAGAAAGTATTTCTAGTAGCAACAGATTTGTCTTGTTGAGGCTCGGGACCACCTGCAGCCATAAACTTCAACTATTCAGTGCCAGGAGTATCTCTCTCTCTCTCTCTCTCCCTCTCTCTCTCTCTCTCTCTCTCTCTCTCTTATATATATATATATATATTCATTCATTTTTCTTTTTGCAGGGACGGCTAGCTTTTCCTATAAATTGGCATTAAATTTTAGTGAATATAACTATCTAGTTTCAGGATAATGAGTTTTATTATACATTATAATTGATAGGTATAAGTCAAAGGTTATTGGACAAATCATTGAGGAAATCCTTCGAAAATTGGGACCTACACATTTATATGTTGGCAAGAACATTGTTGGAATGGATTATCATTTGGAACAACTCAAGGCATTGATAAATACAGCAAATGATGTCTAAGGATTGGAATTTATGGAATCGTGGAATTGAAAGACTACCATCATAAAGCCATTTACAATGAAATTTCAGAATTTGAGGGTAGTAGCCTTCTCTTGCATGTTCGAGAGCAAATTATCGTGCAAGTAATATTCATGAAGAAACCCATGAGATAAGTGATAAACTCTATGAAAAGGGTTCTTGTTATTCTTGACGATGTAGACAACAAAGGCAATTGTGACTACTTAACCGAGACTCAATGGCTCGTTCAGAAATCGGATCATTATAACAAGTAGGCATAAAAATTGGTAGCTTAGGATGGAGCAAATCAATCATATGAGCCTAGAAAGCTAAATGATGAAGACACCATCAAGTCAGTCAATAGATGTTTAAAACAAATTGTTCCAAAATAAAATTATAAAATCTTTGTGATAATGCAATAAAATATGCCCATTTGCCTTCCACTAGCACTTGCGCTTTGGTTCTACCTTATCTAGCAAGAGAGGATCACATGAATGGGAAAATGAATACATAAATTGGAAAAAAAGATCATGATGGAAATTTATCATGTGCTTAGAATAAGTTTTGACGGATTACGTCGTGTAGAAGGAGAAATATTCCTTGACATCACATGTTTCTTTAAAGGAAAAGATAGAGATTTTGTTTCAAGAATATTGGATGGTGATAAAGGTGAAATAAGTAATTTGTGTGTATCTCAGTGAAACTAATATCCATAGCATGCCTGCTACCATCAACCATCTTTCTAAGTTGAAATTCCTTAGGTTGAGTCACTATAAGTAGCTTCGAGGAAGTCTAGAGCTTCCATTGAGTGTACGGTTTTTAGATGCCCTTGATTGCTTCATATCACCATCATGGCAGAGGTGGCTATGGGGTTTCCTACTCACTGTTTCCAAATCAGAAATCTGTGTATGATGTTCATGGCAATAGCCTTTATACAGCACATGATTTATAAGTCACATTTATTTTTTTCGTAAGTGACGAGAGTAAGGTGGTTGGCATGACATACAATTTGGTCATTAACTGATTTTTTGGCAAATCTAGTTTTTAGTTCTTGAATGTTGCTTGACTTAAACCAAAACATCTCCTAGAGTAAATCATTTCTCTGTTTTCGCCTATCATACCGCAAGTGCACAGTCGACAAGTAATAAATCGGATTTAAGTCTGTATATCTAGATCCTCACGAGATCTCAAGAATTTAGATCAACTACCCTGATTTCACTCAAGCTCCATACTATTTGGACTATAAAATGACATTGTGTTCCACTAATAGGTTTAAAATATACAAGTATATAATAAAAGAATGAACAATCAATAAACTCAATCTAGAGAATAATGCAATAACAATAGTTAAGAAAATAAATGAATCATAATATCGTTTTAGTACACATTAAGATCAATGCTATTGTGAAGTATCAATTCCTCAAGTGTTAACACGTTAATTTTGCTTTGTGTATTTCAGTTTTAAACTGGCCCAAGGTAGTGACAAACTGATCTCTCCACACTCCACACTTCATTATCTACTTTACCCGATCCTCAATACAGGAATGAGGAGCAACTACTTTTAAAAGGACTTCCTAAATCCGGGTATTTTTCTTTTGAAATATCACCCATTTTATGGACTAAACCTTAGCTCCTACATCGGTCAAGCAAGGATATACAACCTGTGTTACTTTCCAAAAATTAGAATAGATCACCCTTTCCCTTGATTAGATCTCACTAACACGGATTCGCCTCACTATTCAATTGAGGTAGACTCGCTTGTTTAAATTGATAACCATTCACCTATTCTTTATTTCAGTAGCAGATTTACTGGCAAACTTACAAAGCCTATTAGATCTCTACTAGCAGTTAATATACCTTCAAAGAAATACCATAACTCCGTGATTGTCATCTCTCAAGGTCACTAGAGACCTCCTTGAAATCAGAGCAATGAAACAATTCTTAACGGGTATAAGAAACTGATATTCAGATCAAAGATAATAAACTGCATAACTTAAAAGTAAATTCATAAATCAAATTAGCAATTTGTCGGGAAACAACTGATGCAGAAAGATAATTTCCTCTCACAACAGCATTCACTTAATGAAGGCCGGGTTCTCACCACTCGAATTACACACTCACAAAGATTCCTCCTCTGATCATAAGGAATGACCATTATAAATCGGAGGAGCTTAATCTAGAAATTTCCATCAATCTCAAACATTCCAGTGGTAATTTGAAAAGACTCGCATTCACTTCGCTTCAAACGAGCACATCTAGCTAAAACTAAAACGATAAATCTAATCTAATTTCTAACTATCAACATTGAAGAAAAGAAAAAAAAAAGAAAATAAAAGAAAACTAAAAGAAAATAAAGAAAATGAGCCTTCACCCACCTGCACCTCCTCTCGTCGTGTCGCCTAAGCTACCGTTATGAGCCAGAAGGCCGCGCATTTACAGGTTTCACAAATCTGCATCCCAACGCACTTTCAGGATTTCCAAGTGATCTGGCTCACAAAGAATGTGTCCCAGGTCACACTTCAAACTTTGCTCATGACATCATCCAGCTGTCGGGATCATCTCACGTCGCAACATCAACCGGTGCCCTCCAGAGCCTTCCAATCAGGCACACCTCGTCGCGACCGAATCCTCGGTCGCCGGCTATCACCATTGCTTTCAGTTTCAATCGGGTCTCCCCCGATGTCGCTACATCGACATCTTGTCGCACTCCTCAAGTCATCTCGCATCTTCAACTTGATGTCTTCTGATGTCACTACCAGTCTCTTGCAGCGACATCGCCTATGGTTCACAGGGCTTCAACTGTCGTCATAATGTCGCGACATCAATCTTTGTCAGCACAAATAAATTTATGTTCTGTAATCCTCTCAACCAGCTCCATGTCGCGCCAACAACCTATTGTCGTGATACATCAACAGATCACCGCAGATGGCTTCAATCTTGTCACTCTGTATCTTCAATCAGTTGCCTTTGATGTTGCGACATCATCTTTGGTCACGACAAGATCCCATGTGTTTCCAGAAATTTTCATCCGGTCGCCATGATGTCGCGGTGATCAACTTCGTCGCTGACCTCGCACTTAAAGAACTTACGCTCCATCACTTATCTCAGGTCGACATCAATCCTTCGTCACATCGCACTTTATGGCCTGAGTTTCACTTGATGAGTTCCCGTTGTCGCACATCAATCTCTTGTCATGACATCACTCTATGACTCCACGTGTCTCACCCAGTTGCTCTGATGCCGCGACATCACCGTCGCACATCACTTACGCTTCCAGCTTAATCCAGCCCTTTTAGTGTCGCGACATCACTTTGTCGCAACATCATCCTTCTTAGCCCTCGAGGCTTCAACTAGTGTGCCCTTCGGATGGCGTCGACCTCAACCCTCGCAACATCACTCTTACATGAACCGCAATCCTTCAACCTGAGAAGTCTCATGTCGCCACCCTCGATCTCTTGTCGCGACATCACTTCATGTCTCGGCGCTTCAACCGGTTGCTTTGTGTCGAACGCCATTCCTCCGCGCGGACAACAGCCTCAAGTCACAACAGCCATCTTTCACATCCGCCATAGCGCTCCTGAAAGCTCTTCTCACGCTGCACTCCGTCATTTTCGACATATCAACCTTGTCGCTGACATAACGACATGTTGTCGCACATCATTTTTAAGCCAATAATCTTCAACAGTTTATCTTGTGATCCCCTGTCGAATTGCATCAAGTTTTCTAATTTTCCCGAGATGTGGCTAATTTATATCGATCAGGTAAACCCAAAATCGCAACATTAGTTAACCATTAGTTTATTTCTTCTCTATTTTCTGCATTTTAACTCCGCCAGTTGCTGCATTTTTCCATCAGATTTTTTCTTTTTATACTCCCGCAAATAATAAATTTGGTAGTTTCTTCATACATTCAGATCTCAATTATTCTTTTACATTAAAATCAAACAGAAAATTGATTTCAAAATAGATGACTTTAAGCTCATCAAACCTCCAAACTTAAATTTTGCTTGTCCTAAAGCAAGAAAAGAGAGATTTGTTTGTCCTCAAACAAAATAAAGAAAATTTTTATGACATTTTTCTGATTATTCATAAAGGGCATTCAATTCTGAATTTGAATACAATACTGATTACGACATCTAAATTTCTTCAAGTCTATTCATATTACTTAATTTTTACAGTATACAAAACTAATCAAGCGAATTGTTTTTACAAATAAATATAACTACTAGATCCCGTTGAAAATAAATTGTTTTCCTTTCTCATCTTCATAATCGAAATACTTAACTCCCTAAAGTCCTTCGCGCTTGATTGTTTCATATTTCCAAATTCCATAAGTTTGTTTCTTTCATATTGATCTCCATCAATGGTGATTTCCCAGCCTTCAAGATCAATCAAAGCCTTTGGGCTTATACAAAGAAGTCAGTAATGGGTAGATTAGATGGAAAGAATTTTGTGTTACATTTGCCTCTAACCTTTCTCTCCTCTTCATTCTTTCTTTCTGTAGTCTTCCCTAATAAACCCTACCATGTTGGGCTACTTTGATTTCTTCACCAGAACCGTATGCCTCTTATCACTCTTGTAATTCACTGGGAAATTTCTTGTTTGTCACTATTCAGTGGATAGTAAATGTTTTAACTTTAGGCTTTCTCAACACTCTTAGCTAACTTCACAGAGCTCCATACCAGATGGCATTAGGTACTAGGTGTTGAAACACCCTAAGAACTTAATCTGTTCAAGAGAGTTAGGCCACAAGATAAAACTTATCCCTATGTTTCTTTTCTATTGCATTTCCTTCGCTTTTGCCTTTTCTTTTCATTCCCTTTTCGAAGTTCAAAAACATATACTTCAAACTTCATTTCTTTCTTCCTCGGGCCCCAAATCAGGTTCCATCAAGGAGTGATTTTTAGGATGAGTTTGGGTTTATTGGTCTATTTTTTTGAAAATAAGCTTGCTGGGCTCAATTTGAATCAGCATATGCATCAAAGATATGAATAGGATGGCTAGAATGGCTCGTAAACTATCCAAGAATGGCTCGCATCATCTCGTCAAATGATCACCTAGGATTCGCCCCACCACAATCAATAAATTTTAATCTGACTGAATAAAGCAGACTAACCATAAGGAGTACCTTGACTCATTTTTGCTGGATGAGTAGTTAAATACCACTGATATTCAATGTGTTCCTTGACTTATTGCTCATACCACAAACTCTAAAAATATACTTGTTCCTCTATCAGATACTTCAATATTCGACTTATCAATGATTCTAAGTAACTTTATGAATCTTGTGTTTCAATTCAAATCAGATTCATGAAGCCCTTGTCTCCAATTTTCCCCGCATTTCACTATTCCTATCTAATCGCTTTCATTCAATTCAAATTTCACTTACATCTCGGCGCTTTTATTCTGAACTAATTCCTACTTTAATTTCCTAATCATAACCACACAAAGCAACACAACATTGAACAAATAAATTCAAAATAGCACACAATACCCAATTTAAATTCTCATTTCTATTTCTCCGATTCATTTGCAATTGTTGGATACAACAGCATTGGTTAAGGAGGTAAGGAAGGTTAGGCAGTGAGAAGGTCTTATTTTTTTCTTTTCTGAAGAGGTATAAAAATATTAGGGGATCCTGTGTCTAAAGTATTCAAATGAGCTGGGAATGAAGGAATTCTCATTTCCCTTCTTCCTTTCTTTCGGTTTCCTCCTCAATTTGTTCTTCAATGAAAACTAATAGAGAGATCAACTTTCTTGTTCAAATTTCATCCCCGCCTTCCCAAGCCATTCATTGTATCTCTCCATTTCCCCAAATTTCATGATCTCTACAAATCGAGAGGTTGTTGCTGATCAAATCCAAGTTCTCCAAAATTATATTCTTTTCATTTCGGTAGGACTGGTCTCTTTGCTTCTGTCTCATCACCCACTTATTTTCAAAACCCTCCCAGAAGACTTGTATAGGAACTGGGCCCTGAGATCTGTCTCCCCAAATTCCGCTTCAAGCTCAGATCTCTTTTCTTTATCAATGTTAGTTACTTTGAGAGTCCACTTTTTTCCAAACATTGTTATAAAAAGCTTCAGACTTAGTTCTTTCTGAGTTTCTAATGTGATTGTGATCTCTTTCCTTCATTTCTTCTTAAATCCTTCCCCTTGTCAGTCTTCAAAATTTTTCCCATCCTGCTCCTCTTTCTGCCTGTACCTCCTTCTCTCCACTACCGGTTTCTCCCAGAGCTCCATCTCATGCTCCTTTCTTCTGCTTAGCTCTTCCTCCCACCGGTCTCTTCTTTTCAATTCTTTCATACATGCCTTCTTTGAATTCTCCCGTCAGAGGTTCCACTCCTTCTTCTGACTGATTTCTGCACTGCATCGAGCCCAAAGATCGAACTCCAGCCTTCAGCTCCTCTGCTTTCCGACAAGCTGGGTACTCCCTGTCGCACGTGAGGAGAACTTGGCCAAGGGACATAGCCCATTACTGCCTTCATCCCCGCCTTCATTGTCCCAAGGTAGAAACATGTAATCATTGTTGTCGTGAGTTTTCAGTGCTCGCTTCCTTGACAAGAACTCCTCCGAGTCTCATTTTTCGGGTCCTTCAAATTGGCCTTCATCTCCGTTCTCTACCAAAGACTCTTCTTCTGGTTTCGTCCTTTGCTAACTCCCGTCAAGGAGTGGTGAAGCCTGGTACTTCTTCTTCCGATTCCCATATCTTTTCACCTCAGCCTTCATAGAACAAAGGATTGTCATCAAGCAGGAATAAGACTCCTTGTTCCTCATGACACCTCAAGATAGAATTCTCACTGATAACTGAAATGACCTTATCCTTTAGGATGGCATACAAAGAACACAAACTTCTCCCCTGTTTCACACCAGGCACACATGTTTTGATGGGAACCAAATGTGTTTCAGAAGTAAAACCATACCTTCGCTTCCTCAAACGAGGCTCCCCGCTTCACGGTTTCGCCTTCCTTCTTCTTGGTTTGTACACAATTTTACCATTAGTGAGAGCTCTTTAAATCTTCCAAAATTTGTTTTTCAAAGTTTCTTAAATTTGAACCATGCTTTTCTGTGCATCACATGCCACATAGCCCTGATGTCTTACGCTTCATATGAACCCACTCCTAACAACAAAAACCGCCTCCATCCTTCCTTCCCTGGTACTCAAATTCTTTGAACAGTCCCTCTCGCCTGGGTCAGAGGCCCCGATTTGGTGCCGCAGAGACTCCTGCACCCTCTCCGCTCTATCTCTCCTGAAAGGCGAATGTGATTTTGAATTTCGCTGCATGTAAACCCTTGTTAGCATAATATTTCTTCCATCGAGTACGCTCTGTCTCGACACGGGTTCCTTATTTTCTTCTTCATCTTTCCTTTCCTTTTCGTCTTTCGGTAGAAGGTTTGAGCTGGTATGCTCGACAACTCTCCTCGCGCTTGTTCTTCCCGACGAATCTCATCTAACTGCTCTTCAAGGTAGCTTCTTCTTCCTGTCAGCTCATGTTCCTCATAATCTCGCCTAGGTTAGGGACTAGAGTGGGATTTCAGCCATTGGAAATCTGAAGAAAAGCTTTTCTTTAAGGTTTGGAAAGCTAGGTTTTCGTGGGTTGAGATTCTGTAAGGAGGAAGAAGGCAGAATACTATGTGGTTCGAGGAACGAGAAAGCCTAACAATAATTCAATCAATGTCACATGCTAATTATCATTTTATTAAAAACACGCCGCACTTCAATTCTGTTTTATTTGAGATCATTGAATTAGGCTTGTAGCGAGTGAGTGGCACTGTCTGCGTCTACATACTAAGCTTGTCGCTACATAACTAGGTTTCTAGGAATTGTCGATTTTCATGTTGCTACATCTATTTTTCTAGCCTTGAAATTTAATTTTCTCACACTCTACGGGTGTCGTGACATTACACCTTCTTCCTAATTACCTTCACTTCAGTTTCCTTCAAAACAAAAGTCACGACATCAATGTTTTGTCGCGATATCACTTATGTCGCGATATATAACCTTTCAGCGCGACTCAGTTCTCGGACCCCAATTATCTCCTAAGAACCTTTTTCTTATTATTCCTAACCCTTTTTACATTACCAGCATCTCCTGCCAGATTTTAACAAACAATTCAAGTATATCTACGACTGGGTTAGGATAAAGTTACTCCCCTTTTCCTCATGTTGTGACTCTCTGTTACTGAATTGTTCCCTGATTGCCTTGCTATCTCATGTCTTTGAACCTTGCGTAACCTCATCAATATTCAAGAAAAATCTAATTAAACTACAATTGATTTCTAAAATTAAATCTATCCTTATAAAAAACAAATCCACCTTAATTTCCTAAGCAACTAAAAGAAAAAAAATATTTCAAATTTAAAACTTAAATTAAATCTTTGATGGTTGCCTCCATTAATTTCGCTTGAAACCTTATTTGACTTGGCTGCTGGTATTCTTCTTTCCTCAAGAACTACTGAGTTCTTCTTATTTTCCTTCCCTGCTGATAATGCTTTAATGTCTCCATTCATTGATCTTGAATTCTTCTCCACGCCTCCTCAATATCACTGCCCAAAATGTAGTACTTGGATAATCGCATGGCCCACACCATTGATTTTAATTTCTCGAAACAATTTCGCCTAGAGAATTGTAAAATAGCACCTGCTCCTCGTCCTAACTCTTCTTTCTCAAAATCTGATCATGCCATTTCTTTGTCTCTATCTTTGTATATTCTAGTTACTTATCATAGGCTTCATTTCTGGCCCCAATCTCGCACAAATGGAGCAATCTTTTCTTCCCTGTACCTTAAAATCGGTTTTAACTTCACGGGCCCACATCAGCCAGATTTTAATTCAAGAGGTAGATGACATGGTTTTGCCAAAACAACCTTGTACTGGGACATTCCAATGGGGTTTTGCATCTGTAGAAGTCTAAAGTGCATCATCAAGCTCTGGAAGACCAATCCTTCCCGCTGAGCTCACACGTTTTTCTGCAAGGGCCTTTTGACTCTGCTGAAAATTTCTCTTTTGTCCATCGGTTCCGGGGATGATGCCAAACTCATTACATGCTTAATCCCATAATTGGCCATGATTTTGCAACATTTTGTTTGGCAAAGGGGTTCCCCCATCACTAACAATGTGATAGTTCTCAAGTTCCAAACCGCTCAAAATATTCTTTCAAGCAAACCTTCACAACTGATAACAGGCACTATCTGACAACATCAAGTTCACCATTTGGAACGTAATCTACCGCTAGCAAGATGTATACTCTTCTAAATGATGGTGGGAAGGGTCCCAAAATCTATTCCCCATACATCAAAATTTGTATCACCATAATACTACAGGGGCATTTCATTCCTCCTCGTCACGATATTTCCAATCTGGGCATCTATCACACAATTTAACCCACTGAAGACAATCTCAAGATAGTGGGCCAATAAATCCTATTTGAGTGATCTTGCGGCTGTTCTTTCTCTAGAAAATGTCCTCATATATGGTGGATGCATGGCATTCATTTATACGTTGCCTTGTTCACTCGCACACACTTTATGGTATTATCATGTCAGCACCTCTCTCACACTGAAATGGTCATCCCAAATATAATACCCGCCGCCCCGAGTTTCCTCTTCTGGTAGCTGAACTCACAGTATTGTCCACAGTTTATAATTCACACATCGCATACCATGGAAGTTGGAAGGAAACCTAAACAATTGCTCATCTCGAAGTTCTCTGCACATCATTTTCCTCTTCATCATCGCTACTTCGATAAGTGATCGCCTATCACATTGTTGTCACATCCCTTTATCCTTGATTTAATCAAACTCCCAAATAAATAAAGACCCCACTATCAATCTCGACTTAGCTTCCCCTTTTTTTCGACATCAAGATTGATTGTTGCAAAGATCAGAAATTACCACATGAGATCCTAAATGTAGTCTGCTTAGTTTTTTCACAAATACTATGGCTAGCATTTCCTTTTCATTGTTTATAGTTCTCTTGTGCTTCAATAGTGTTCCACTAGCATACACATATGGCACCTAATACTTTCTCCTTTCTTGCCCCAACACAAATCCCATGGCAAAATCACCGTATCACACATTATTTTAAATCCGATTCCATTCTAAAGGTGCACCCATTATGTGTGCTTTTTACTGACCGATCTTGATTTTCAAAAGGCATCTCTTGGTGTGAGTCATCAAAATTGAACTAGATCTTTTTTCCGCAATCGTATAGTGGTCTCCGCTGGCTTTGAAAAGTCTTTGATGAATCTTGTAAAATCCAAGATGCCCAAGAAGCTTCTTACTCCTTTATCGTGGTAGGCAGGGGCAAGAGTCTTGATGACGTGATACTTGATCAATAACTTTACCAAAGAGCTGGTAAATTTTATGCCCAAGAACAATACTTCATTACCATAAATGGCATTTTTCCCAACGCTATTAGCCGCTTGTCTTGGCATCTTTGAAGTACTGTTTCTAGATTGTTTAAACATTGTCTCAAAGTCGATCCATACACAGAAAGTCATCATCCATGAAAATTTCCATCACTTTCAAATCAAATCAGAATATAGACATCATACACCTCCGAATGTAGTCGAGATTATATAGCCCAAATGGCATCCTTCTAAAGGCAAGGTGCCATAAGGGCATGTGAATGGTCTTCTCTGATCCTCAAAGTAATATAATCTGATTACCCTCGAGTACTCCATCTTCGTAGTAAACAAAAGTGAGGGTGTCCCGGCTTAACCGTCCAACATCCGATCAACGAAGGGCAAAGGAAATGATCTTTTCTCGTGGCTGTGTTCACTTCCTCGTAATCAATGCATACCCTCCATCCCTACACCGTTTTGGCACCACCCATTTTTCTCATTGCTAATCACAAGAAACCCCTTTCTTTGGAACTACATGGATCGGGCTCACCTATGATCATTCAATAGCATAGATAAAACCAAGATTCAGCCACCTGAGTACTCTTCGACTACTTCCTTCATCATCGATTCACTTCTCTTTGGTGTGTTCCACAGATGGTTTTTAAGTTCTTCTAAATAGAACTGAAAAAGTAAAATTGACGGACTGATATCTTCAGCCTTTCAATACTGTTGTAAAGTATTCTTTATGCTTTTAATATTTTCGCACCTTTGCCCCTCATCACGTCTGAGTCCGGGCTTAAATGATCACCTGTTTTTCTTTTGGTAATTCTAAGTAAGAATACTTTTAAATGACATGGCAACTCTTTTCTAAAATGGGGTCTTTCGTGACTGTTTTTGACGAATTTCCTTTTCAATATTTTCCATTATCGCTTCTCGTTGTTTGCTTCTCAACACAGCCTTCTATAGAATGAACCGCCGCTTTGGAAATTCGACAGACATCTTCTGATATCGAATTCTATCTTCTTTCATTGATAAAACTGAGTGTTACAATCATTGTTAACATCAGTGTTTAAAGTTTTTTGATAGATAAAATCACTTTTTCTATACTGCAACTTTCTTGTCTCAATATTTTGTATTTTCATACTTTTATCAAGTTAAAAGTGAATGCTTCTTCTCCGTTAACCTGCAGTAGCCCAAGTGATAAGAATGGTCTTCCCAATAGCGTGGGTACTTTAATCTTCTTCCATGTCCAGAATGATGGTAGTTTCACCTGGAAAACAAACTTCCCAACAAAGGACTGGCAGACATCTTCAATGACCTTCTTCAGGTTTTACCGCTTCATCGACTGCTCGCTATTTACAGGCACACTGGTGGGAGTAAGCTCCCCAAACTTAGTTTCTTGGCAACGTAAAAGAGGCATCAATTCGGGATACTAGCTCCCAGTCACAGAGAGCCTCGAACTAATTCCTCCAATACAAGGAATCGTGGAGCTCCTCGGCCTCTTCGTCTTTACTAGTAGTTCTTTTCGACATCGGATCATAAGTGGCAAGTGAGATTCAATTATTCCTTCCTACTATTTTTCTTTCTTGTCAAGAGATAAGTCCTTCAGAAATTTTGCATAGAGTGGCATTTGAGTCACCACTTCCACAGGTGTATACCGATCTCCTTCCAAATTTTCTCTAGAAAGTTTTCAAGAACTCAGAACTCATTCCTCCATTTCGACAGAACCTTTGTGGAAATGGGATCATGTTGTGTTTTGATCCTTGGATGTTCTTCCTTCTCTACTCTTTCTTTTTCATTCTCCAAGACTCTTCCCTTCTCGGGCTTGCTTCTTTGGTCTGTCATTTTTCTCTTTCATCTCTTCTAACTCCTTCCCACTCCCAAGCCGCACCCATGCACTGGGTTTTCTCGTGTCACTGGGGAAGGCATCTTCCTCCGCTTTGCAGGTGGTTGGGTGGCGGCCCTACTTGTGTCTCCAAAAGTTCTTCAGGATGACAGAGGCTCAAAATTTGAGAATTGCAGCGCCTGCTCTCCAACTCTGCAAACTTTCGTCACGGAGGTCAGCCTTATTATCCCCATGAACCTCAAGCAAAGACTTCAAAAGATCGGGCCCTCCTCCGAATCGATATTCATTTCCCTCGTGTTCACTTCACACACTGAACCTTGGTGGTCGCTTTGGATAACCCTGAGGGTTCTCTGTCTATGCCTCGGGCCTGCATTCTCCAACATAAGAAATTCCTACGGTTCCTCAATGCCGGGTGATAATGTGTCGGGCAAAGGTATTGGGTTTAAAATGGTAGTTTCTGGCTCACCCGCATAACGTTCAACCTCTTCAAAGATCATAGAATTGTTCTCGCCTGCCCTCTCATCACTTCCTTCAATAATCCTCTTCAATTGTAGTTCTGTATTTCATGAGCAAGGTGTGTCTTTCTTCTCGCTTGTCCAACCCCATTATAACACCAACCTGGGCTCCACGGTCACATCTCGTCACCCATGATCCCCTTCTCCCCGCTGTTTCCTTTGAAAGCTGTATGAGTTTCTCATGTTACATTTACTGTGCGTCTTCAATAAGCTCTTTGCCTCCTCACTGACTTTTCGTCATTAATGCCCACAAGATGAAGCATCAATGACCTTGGATATATCATTCAGCATGATATTACAATGTCCATCCTAGCTCGATCTATCCCATGCACTGACATCTTCTCAAAGAACCGCTTGAATCTTCCCTGCAGTTTGATAGACAAAGTTTACCTTCCCCCGTCGAACAATGATTTCCCTCCTTCTTTCGCTGGTGGGCGAGTCGGGGAAAGAATTCCATCACGTAGCTCAATCAACTCCCAAGTATCAATGTAACCATATGGTAAGGATTCGCTTCATGAAGGTCGATTCCCAGAGAATGGGAATAGATGAAATTTGATGACTTCAAGGTCTCACCCCCATTCAACTTCATCAGATACCATCCCTAGAAATCTTCCTAAGTGCTCGTTGGTCTGCGGATGACCAAGAACTGATGTCAGACCATTGTAATCATATGGCTTCGCCTCAAATTATTACACTAACTGCAGTCGCCCGATTGCCGAAGATTGGTCCCCAGATAATTGGTCTCCTTGTTCTCCATTGTATCACTGAGGTCTTCAGCTTCTTCTATATGTACCCTCATCCTGAGTCCCCGCTTTCATCCGCCATGGCTTGAAAGGTTTTCGCCTCTTTATCTTTCTCAAGCTTCCGAGTGTCCTCTCTAATTCGTGTCACTGAATCGACGTTGTTCCGTTTCATGCATTAAATTTTGTCCCCGAAATCAAAACACACTACATTAATAGATTTAGCTCGTCAACAAATATTTTCAATATGGTTGGTTAAAGGTTAGTGGCTAAAAATAACCACGCTTGAAAAGGTTATTTTGTTCTTTTCTTCAAATGTCCAAAATTAGTATTTCCTTCATTCGAATATTGATTTATATATTAAATTCTTTCTGATCCTAAGACCCGATAAAACTTTGGTTGACTTTAAACCAAAATATCTCCTGTGTGAGTAAATCATTTTCAATATTTGTTTACTTAATATACCGCAAGTGCCAGCTCTAATGGGCACAATGCTGGATTTAAGTCTAGATATCGATCCCACGTAGAGATCTCAAGAATTTGTAATCAACTACCCCATCACTCAAGCTCCATACTATTCGACTATAAATGACATCATGGTTCCAAATTTAAGTAGTCGTAAAATATACAAAGTATATAATAAAGAATGAACAATCAAATAAACTCAATCTAAAGAATAATGAATAATGAATAGTTAAGAAAATAAATGGAAACCTGAGTAATTATCATGCATAGTGATAATATTGATCAATGCTATTGTATATCAATTCCCGTTGTTAACACCGTTTAATTTTGTTTCAGGTATTTCTGTGTTTTAAAATCATTCAAGGCGTTAGTAGTGCACACCGATCTCTCCATTGTCTACATGTCATTATCTAATTTTACCGATCCTCTCGAATACAGAATGAGATAACTTACTTTTAAAAGGGACTTCCTAAATCGGGTATTTTTCTTTGCAATACATTTCATACTCCATTTTGGCGGATCAAACCTTAGCTCCAAGTTACTCATTGCTGATATACAACTTCCATGTTACTTTCATCAAAATTAGAATAGATCACCTTTCTCATTAGATCTCAAATAATACTGATTTACCTCACTATTCGAACACCGAGGTGACTCGTCACATAAATTGATAACTCATTCAACCTTACTCTTGATTTCAAGTGAGAAGAGGATTTATCAAGTAAACTTTATAAAGCTCATTAGATCTCAATAGCAAAGCACATACCTTCAAAGAAATGTTCATAACTCCCTGTAATTGTCATCTCTGGTGGTCACCGTATAATCTCCTTGAAATCGTATAATGAAAATAATTTTTTCGGGTATAAGAAACTGATATTCGCATCAAAGACATTAAACCCATAACCGAAAAGTAATTCATGAACCGAAATTCGAGAATTTGGTCGAAACAACTACAGAAAGATACTTCGACAATAGTACCCACTTAATGGAAGTCAATTTCACCATCGAATTACATACTACACAAAGATTCCTTCGATCATAAGAATAACTATGTATTATGAAACTGAGGGGGCTCTAATTCCATAAATCTGTCTTAACTCAAACATTCTGTGTAGTAATTTGAAAAGAATTGACTCGTGATTCAATGGCCAAAACGATAATATCCACTCCAAAACAAAACTAAAACGAGATAAATCTAATCTAATCTCAATCATCAACATCAAAAGAAAAGAAAAGAAAAGAAAAGAAAACTAAAAGAAAAATAAAGAAAACGAGTCAGCTACCTGCATTCCTCTGCCTCAGGTCGCTGCTTCATCGCTATGAGTCAGTAGTCGCATTTATAGTGGTTTCGGGCCATTTAACCTAATGCAACTAGATTTCCGCGATCACCTGGCAAAGACAAATTGTGCTCGCGACTTCCAACTTTGTCGCTGAAGATCATCTATGTCGCGACATCGATCTCACGTCGCGACATCAACTGATGTCTTCTGTAGCCTTCAACTGGTGTTCCTGATGTCGCGACCTCGATCTCTTGTCCCAGATCGCTTGCTTGTGCTCTAATCGTTCTCCGATGTCGGACATTGATATCTCACGCTGACTCCACTCGTCATCCGGCAGCTCCTTCAACCTGATATGTCTCTGGATGTCGCACATCAATCTCCTTTGTCGCTACATCACGCTTATGGTTCCCGCAGGCTCTTAACCGGTCGCTTCATAATGTCGCGAAGATCAATCTTTGTCACACAATGCCATGTTCGTAATTTTAAATCGAAGTCTTCCGACATGTTACGACAACAACCTATTGCACGCGTGGATATCAACCTGACACGCATGCTTCAATCTTGTCGCCATCGTCTTTCTTCAATCGTTGTTTTGATGTTGCGACATCAATTCTTCGTTTCACGATAACATCTCTTCATGTTTGCAAAATTTCATTCGTCAGCTTCATGATGTCACATCAATCTTGTCGCGACCACTTAAAGAACTGGCAAGTCAATTAATGGCTTTTGGTGTCGCTGGACATCAATCCTCGTTGGTCGCGGCACGCTTTATGGCTCGAGTTTCACTTTGATGAGCTCATTGTCGCGACATCAACTTTGGTCGACATCACCATGACTCACGTGTCTCAATCGCTCGCTCCCCGAAGGTCGCGAACATCAATCTCTTTGTCGCCATCACTTTTATGGCCTGGCAAATTTTGAATCGTTCTTCAGTGTCGACATCGATCTCTCACGCGACATCAACTTTAGTCTCCTTCGAGTCAAACTTAGTGTTCCCGGCGTCGACCAACTTCTTTGTCGCGATATCACTCTTAAGGAATCGCAACTTTCAACCGAGCAGTCTCATGTCGCCATTCTCGACTTTGTCGCACATCACTTCCATGTCTCCTCGAGGCTTCAACCGGCAGGTTTTCGTGTCGCGACGCCATTCCGCCGCCATTAAATGCCTCAAGTCGCCACCGCCATCTTTTCACATCCATTGATGGCCCGCAGCGCTCTCTCTCGCTTCACGAGACTTCGCCTTTGTCGCGACACATCAACCTTTGTCGCCATAACGATATTGTCGCGACATCATTTCTTAAGTCAAGCCAATCTTCACCATCTTAGATCCCCGGCCGCGACCGCATCAAATTTTTCACTTTCCTGATGTCGCGAATTCCTCATACCGGATCGGTAAAACCCAAAACTGCAACATTAGCAACTGCTTATCACTCGCTATTTTCCTCGCATTTTATCCGTCGCTGCCGTATTTTTCCACTCCGCATTTTCTTCTTTCTCTTTATACTCCCCGCAACAACAAATTTGGGTAGTTTCTTCATATTTCTCGTGCATCTCAATTATTCCTTTTTACATTAAAATCAAACAGAAAAATGGACTAAAAATAGATGACTTTTAAGCTCATCAAATGCCACATTGGATAAGATATCAAAATGTAGGGGATGAAATAAGAATTGAACTTCCTATGAATCGATAATGAGGATGTAATGAGACTGGGATTTGCTTTAGTGCGTTGTTTATAAACTCCACTGAGAACATTAAACTGCATACCTACAAAGGTCTTATGGATTAGGATGTCATTCGAAGCTCAGATGGAGATCACCTGGTTTCAGATCATATTTCCTTTATTTCACATTCAGAATGCTATTCAGCGTGAATCGTGAAGGGCATCACCCTATCCTCAGATTGTTGGTCCAAAGAGGAAGCATCGGGCCATAAGTGGAGGCATATTCTTTCATGGGCGGCACCGATCCTTTTAAAGTCATAAATCAGTCACACTTTATATGAATAAAGAGGAAGCTTCTATCAGTTGAGAATTTTAACTATTACCTGCTCGAGTGCCCAAGAAAACAGAGGATTTATGATGCCATGTTTTGAGGAGAGCTCATCAATGAACAACCCACTATTAAAGTATTTTTGAATTAAGATCTTATGTTCATGGGTTGCATACTAGAGTCTCTATGACATTTATAAGTTGAAATCTACTTGCAACTTTTCTTGCTTTGGTCGCTCAAACTCCAAAGTTTTCTTAAAAAATGACGGAAGATACAGTCAATTTAAGAGAGCTTCAATTGGATGGAACTGCTTTAAAAGAACTACCATCTTCAATTCAACGATTATGTACAATATTTGATCCAGAATCGCAGAAAATCTATTGAATATTCCAAATAGAATTTGTAACTTGAGATCCCTCAGAACTCACATTGTCTCTAGTTGTTCAAAACTCAACAAACTACCAGAGAACTTGGGGAGCCTTACACATCTACGATTTCCTTTTGTTGCACATTTAGATTCAATGAGTTGTCAATTGCCTTCTTTAAGTCTAGATCGATCAAATTTCAGGCATGCTGGGTAACTACAAAGTTATATATTTTCAATTTTGCACTCATTGAAAAAGTGGATCTAAGCTATTGCAATCTAGCTAAATGAGGAATTCCGATGTCATTTACTACCTACTTATCACCGGCAAAGCACTATAGACCAAAGTAACCATTTTTGCAGCATACCTTCCGGAATCACTGAACTCTAATATGGAGAAATCCTTGATCACTCAATCGTGAGAGGCCTGGCAGATTCCAGCTTCCACCAAGTTTGCAAAGCTCTTTGATGCCCATGGATTTATCCTCCTGCCCTGCAGTTTATTTTTCAGTCACAAAGTCTACTCTTGTCTTCTCTATTTAAATGCTTAAAATCATAAATTTAGGTATGATTTTGATTTCACTAAAACATCTTTAATGTGAGCAAAAGAGTTACATGGTACTTTTGTGCAGGAGTTGGAATGCAGGGTGGGTTCGTCTGGTCTATTTCTGCAAGGTTTTACCTATCATGAAGTGAATATTCGATTCCCAGCAAAGGAAACTTTAGGGACATTGTATCCTATGATCTCAACAAAAGAACTTCCCTCGGATTGGTATGAAAATAACAAATTCTTAGGATTTGCTTTATGCTCTACTTATTCTCCAATCTGATAATGAACAGGATGAGATGGAGATGGGGATGGATATATTCTGTACTGCAACATCCGTTTGGGCCTTTGACTTCTCGATAGCTAGTGATCCCATTGTATAAAACCAAAGATGCTGCCAAATAATATATGAAAAGGTCTTACATCAACACTTAGGACTTGAGCGTTTGGCTTCATGGTCATATTCATGGCAGCCGGGCCATGTAATTATGAACAAGACGGCCCATCGATGACTCATTGATCGCCGACGTTCCCGAGTCTCGGTTGTAGGCTTTGATCACAATTTCGAAAGAGACAGCAAAGGCAATGTGAACCTCGCAAAAATTCGGATCCGGTAAGGTGGGGTTGGCTACACTCCTCCGATGATTAAGTCAGAAAACGCCGGATATGAGAAAAGAACGGGTCCGCTTGAACAATTACATTTACCTTCCTGCCAGGGGATCTTTTACGTATAAGCTTAGTTCATGGAATCCCTCCTTCCTTCTCGGGCAGGATTTTATCTCCTCCTCGCTATGTGGAGGAAATCTTCTTTCCTATCAACCACTCCGCTTCTTCCTTTTCAGTGATTATTCTTCCTTTCCGTGATTATCTCTCGTGAGAAGAGATTCGTGCTTTAAAATTCCATTGATAATATCGCTTTTACGGATTTTCCTCTCCTAGATGCTTTTCAACAACTCCCATTATGATAGAATTCCTCATGGTGAATACACTGTGACTTGAATAGATGAGCCACCCTTGAAAGCTACGGAAGAGTTTGTCCTTGCTTTCCCGGGCGGCCTCCATAGATTATCACGTCTAAGTAGTGTCCGCTTAGTCTTAGTGAGGTGAGTGGAGTAGGGTCGTTTCACCACTTAGGCCCAACGGGCCCCGGGCCCATCGAGTAACGGATCCTAGAGATCATGGTACTCACTACTCCCACCATAAAAATTTGAAATTAATTACCTTCAACCTTCTTTCAACACTGTCTCTTCAAGCTTATAATTGTATGTGATACAAGATCCATGAAGCTCTGTCAGAAGCCTTTTTCATCATTTAGTGGTACATTACCTTCATTTCTCCTTTAAAATCATATACTGTAGGATTAAATTGCGGCATCACATTTTAATGCTTTACTCATGCTAGTTAATTTGTCCATTAGCCCTTATACTGGTCCCAAAGTATAAAGAAAGAAAATAGAGAGGAAAATAAAGAGGAAAAAGGGAAGTAAAGAAATTCAGGGAAAATATAATGGGGTTTAAACTAATAAATTAATTATATATGTTTATTCAAACCTACGAGATTTGTTTCTTCATCATATAAGGGCTAAGAAATTTAAAATTTTGTGCTAATTTTGATTATATTTAATTTTCTTTTATATTTTTCATACAGAAACCAAATATAAGAAAATTATTTTCTAAGTATTTTTTCTTTCTAGTACTTTCGGGTTCCAAAAGTGGTTTCTTAGTTTTTTAATCAATTACCGTCTTCTCTGTCTATACTAGCTTTTCTATGTCCTATTTAATATGTTGTTACACTATATTTTCTAGTTTCATAGGTCTTGAAGAAAGAGTAAGAAAGCTCAAAACCTTGGAGGGAGAAGACATCACCAATTAAAAGAATTGCTTTAGATGTATTGATATTTGGGTAAATATGTTCTCGTGATTCTGACTTGTGATTCACCACACTTTATAATAGTTTCCTCAGGGTTATCTCTTTGAAAGATTAAAATCTTGTTTTCATGGTCTATCTCCAGTAACGCTGTGAGTTTTAGAATGAGAGTTACTCATAAATGTTAAAACGAAATACATTTCTGCTACTATATTCTACTTTATAATACACGCATATTATATTATTTGGCTTTCATTGCTTTGTCTAGTACATAAGATATGTTTCCTTTCTAAATAAAACTAATAGCAATCTTTTTACTAACTTTGTCCTAAGACAATTTTTATGTTCATTGATAAATTTTGTTATTTCTAAAGCTTGCCATCAAATACTCATCTTAAATTCTCAAGTTACACTATTATTTTGAAGTTTTAATTGAATAATTTAAATTATTATTTCAATATCACAGGAGGAATAAAACACATTACAAATTTCAGCAAGTTATATTCCTCACACTTCAAATGTTGCTTTTATTATTCAAAGCTCTACCAATGCTGTTAAGAAACTCGAATATAAACTCTGGAGAAGAAAAATATTATCTTCGCTGCATCTTCATATGAAGGCCCTCTTACCTTGAGTCTTTGCAAACCAATTATATGAGATCAACTAATATGAGCACAATGTCTGCTTTTATCATATCCGAGCCTTAGTATCTTTAGGCAAGAATAACAAAAATTAATAAGCATTTTGATAGTTAATATAAGTAAATTATAAGAAATATCAAATATCATTTTTCTAAGAAAGCCACACATGAATAAATAAATAAAAACATAATTTATATGCAAAATTGTATGCCACAATATTTATTAAGGAAATAAAATCATACTCATTTCCACTCATACTCATCATCGATTTAAAAACTAAAGAGCCTTCCAGTAGTTCCTTTTTCTTCCTATCTAGTGCCTCCTTAACTTTACCTTTTCCCTCCAACAGATATCAGTTCTTCTCAATAATGGATGTTTCTTCCGCTCTTCTAATTCCTCCGTTTCCGGTTAGCTCCTTCCTTCTTTGTTGTCCCATTTTTGATTTGACCAAGACACACTAATTTATCATCTTCCCTCTTCACTTAGCAGGTAGCATTTGTTTTTTCTTGTTTCACAGTGGAGACTCCATGAATACTTCCAACAATTTATCTGCATGGACAAGATGGTTCTGTAAAAGGATGAAGAAGGAAATTAAAAAAATCTCCAACTTGTTAAATGAAAATTCATTTTACAAATTTTGCTTTAGATTTATTAATTTAGATAGTAATTACAAGTTATGTACCAGGGTTACAAAATTGTATGTAAGAGCAATTGAAACTTTATTGTCCTGCACTCCATTTAAGGGTACAAATGATATTTAAACTGCTTTCCTCAATATAATAAATGTAAGATCAAGCATTCGATGAATTATTAGTTAAAGACCGGTTGACCATTTGTCTCCTCGATGATCAAATAATAAAATTGCACTGGTCTCAAATTGGAAGTAGCTAGTACACTTCTAAGAATGGAATGCAAGCAAGAAATATGGAACACACCGTTGCATGCAAAGGTCGAGCAAACTTCTCTGTGTGGTGGCTTTGCTGTATGATACAGGAAGTGTCATCATTATATAAAAAGATAGTAAAAAGTATCATGAATACATGATATCATCAGGTATTAGTACCGCTAGCCACCATATATCACTTTGCTAATGTCAAGGGCTGCAAAACTAAAAAAAATTTAAAAGAAAGGAAAAATAAAGAAAGAAAAGCCAATCATGTGTATGATCACAGTAGATAGAGAAGAATACAATAAGACATTATTACCTGTGTTCTTTAAGTTTTTGATTCTTACAATATATATATATATATATATATATATATATATATATATATTCTATAAACTATTCAACAACTGCATCACAACGTAAGTAGTCTGTGTCATTTTCAAAACTCGTACTATTGAAAGAACTCTAGGATGAGACACATCCTCTTTTCATCAATCAACCCTGTCTTTACTCAAAATTCATTCTCATACACTCTAATGATTATGGTCCCTAATCCAAATACCAAGTTTTCTGAGTTGCGTGATGGGCATTTTGAAATTTAAAACAACAACCATATATATTCTCAAGAAAGAAAATCGGTTATAGTTTCAATCGTTTTTGTGAGACACAGTAGCACTCACTCCTTCAATTATCACAATAGAAATACCAAGTAGGAACCTGGTAAACCAAAATAAGGGTTGTAAAGATAATATAAAATCCAATGATATGATTAAAGGGTTAAGGATTTGCCTAAAAGCGGTTCGGTGTGTAGTCTCCATTTATATAGTAGTTCTATTCATCAATATCAACAGACTGCCCCATAAGATCTCGTTAAAAAAATAAAAAAGAAAAAGAAAAAATCGCGACAGATCGCTTGATAAATGAGGGTGATAAGAGTTATGATACAACTAAAAAGATTAGTTACAAAGGTAGCTGACACTGAAGATTTAATAGTCCACAGTCATCGGGCATGGAAACTATAGATCAGCGGATTTTAATATCAAACAATCCTCGTACATTTGAATGGACATGATAAACAAATTCCCCTTTTTGAAAAGACATAATTAAACTACTTTATAAGGCTTCTAGCTAAATAATTAATCTAACTCGTTTTGTAGAGTCAGACCACAAAAAAAGAGGGTATACAGAATCACACCAATGCCAATAGAATTACAACCAATAATGCTTTTCTAGGCTCCAATTCACCAAAATTTTAAATATTACGCTTTCATAGATCAATCTAAACAATCTCTTTATATTTGAAATGGACAAAGATAAACAAATTCCCTTTGAAAAGATGTGACTAACCATTTTATAAGGCTGTCGACTAAATAATGAATCTAACTTGTTTGTAGAGTCACATCTAATAAAAAGAGGGCATAGCTAAGAAGCACCATCAAGCTGAAAAATTACACACTCCCTATCTTCCGATTTATATGAGAGTGAGATGAATAAGTAAATCGTGACACACACAATATTTATGGTTCAAGACAAACCTGCTCTTCATAATTCATGTGCTACGCATCTTTCACTAAAGGAGAAGAAAGATAGTGTTTAACACCCAAGAAAATCTGCTTCAATTTTCTCTCTCTCACTAACTTCTTCCTTCAAAGATACCCCTTTCTTCCATTTAGATGTGTGTAGATGTGGGATGGGATGATTCTTCTTACACAAACATCTCATTTATAGCAAAATAAGAGGATGAGCCAAAGTTAGGCTACCTAACAAGAAGAAAAACAGGTCGGGTGGCCAAATTACGACACTGAAGCCTCCATTCTGACATCTGATTTCACGCCTGACACAATTTGAGCCTCCATCTTTTGACACCTCCCCACTTGAAGACCGATTTCCCCCAATCCGTCTCACACCTTGATCACGCAAGAGGGTCCTCCCATCTTGATACTATTTCAGCCAACCTGGCTTCAACACAACTTCGCTTTATCAATGGTCACTGCCTCTGCTCTGCTTCTGGTATGGTGACATATCTCGTCTGGGCCAGAGAGAAACCATCTTCTCGCACTGAGAACCCTAACTCCACTCGCACTCTAGAGCATAGACATGCTACCCTATAGTGCCTCTTCCTCGATGTCAACATTTCCTCGCTAAATCCAAAGATCTACTAACAACAATTTCGTTAGTATCAGATTCCCACTTTCAAACAAAGTGCTTTAATCTCTGTACCCCGTAGATATCCGAGGATCCATCTTCAATCGCCCCAACGTAACTTTTTGCCCCGGATTATTCATGTACTCGCTACCAGCCTCCCACTAACTTGGTAATATGTCTGTTTCATCGAATGGGTAGTTAGCATGAATGGTGCCAGGCCTCCAAGCCCCATGTAACCTCCTCCACTACTGGTGCGCCGCTACAAACACCTTTACTAGCCTCATAGTCTTACCTGTGAAACCCTGCTCCTGGCTGTCCATGATAATGCACTGTCCTTTCCTCGAAGGTCTCATCCCGCATCAACCATAAGCCTCCCCAATCCACCACGAGTCAGATCCGGTGTACTTCCGAGTATGGAGACATGAATACCGCTATGGCACACTCGACAAACTGCAGGCTCAACCGGATATGCAACCGTGCCCACCTGTGGATAACTGGGTAATTTCAGCCTTCTCTTACCGAGATCAATCCTTTCTCATGGGATTGTTCTCGACTTTCTTATAGTCATTCATCACGCCAACGCCGGGATCTCTTCAAGAAGCACCAACCCGCTAACTCCCAAGGCACTCCGACACTGCTTCACACATCTCACGTGCCTCCTGCGCTTTGCCACGACTCCCATGATCACACGGCAATGTAAATGCCTCTCGCGCCTCTCGCTACTGACCCTGCTACCAACTCCTTCACCATCCACACTGAGCAACCTGTTCTCTCACTGCCTGAGGTCCTTATCTCAATGGCCCTCTAGCATGCTCATTGCATAGGCCACCAAGGCCTGCACGCCGCTCGTGCATTACGCTCACCACTTGCCTCCACAAGGGTGTCTCTAATATTGTAAGTGCTGCAAACTCTCAAGGCAGCTTCGCCGCCGCTACTCATACGCCACTATCTACAAGACTCACACGATGCGTGATACCCGGAATGCATCTCTTCAATCACTGGCACCACATTACTTAGTGATGTCTCCGTCGAGACAAAGACTAAGACTCCACTCTCTTGCTCTGGTGATCTCTCATCCTACTTCACCGGTAGGAACTCCGTCCAGTTCTCTCAAGGCCTCATCCGGTCTGCTCAAATTAACATGCCCCGCCGGCCTCAACCATGATATAGTACATATGGGCTTACATACTGACACCATCCCATCCGCCCTCTCAGAGGGATCGTGTTCTTCATGCACTGGTGGTTGATCGGTTTCTCGCCTCGCCTGCCTCATCAGAGTGGCTTCCAAACTCTTCCAGATCCCCACCTCTCGAGAGGTAATCGATCAACCCACTCGTGGGTGGTCTCTTCCCACTCTCCATCCAACAAACCGAAGATCTATGGCTCTATACAAAGCCCATAGGCATCATCCGTATACTCGCCTCGATAACTGTTATTGCAAAGGCTAACTTTGTCAAGGGTGCGGTCATCTACCACTCCTTTGAAGTCCGTGATGATATATGTCGGGCAAGATGTCCTCCAAAACCTAGATACCCTCTTCGACCGGCCCGTCCGTCTACGATGAAAACACTATGCTCATCCTCATCTCTGTGGTCCCCATGGTCCTCTGAAACTCCTCCAAAATCGAGTCATGTAGAACTGGGATCCGATCCTGATATGATAGAGAGATCGACACTCCATATAATTGGACAATTTCCCGTATATACAACCTGTCGAACCCTCAAATGAAGGTCATCGTATCTACTGTGAAAGGACTTCAGAGCGGGTCCACACACCCACACCACGCTATGCCCCTACGATGTCCACATGGTGGCGCAATGCAAAGTCCCACCGGATGTGCTCCTTCCCATCACCCGCTACCTCAAAGCCCGGGAGTAGCTCTACCGGGCTCTGCATAGTTTTCACACTGGCCGACGTGAGACATCTCCTGCTCAAAGTCTCGAACGTGCTCTTCATTTCATTTAGCAAGAGATCGGCGACGTAGATCAAGTTATACATACATCTTCATGCCACTCTAGGTAGATGCAATCGAAAAATCAAGACAATGGAATTCCTTTAGGATCTCATCTCTCAACTCTAATGCAACTGGAACAACACCGGTCCCCCGACTAAGACTACCATTTATGTGAATAGCCTAGCTCTCATCAACACCGCAGTAGACCTAATCGCACTCCTCATTCCCCGACGACGACATCTCGTGTCCTTACCCTGACTCCCGATAACCTCGCTTCAGAGGGAAAGCTGCATACACTAAACTCCTTTTAAATACCATGAGTTCACTCAATCGTAGTATAACCCGAACTGTCTGACAGTCTCGAGCATGACTTGAAGGGCGCCATCATCTCAGATTTAACCCAGCGTGTCCTCCATCGCCTTTCACTCTTTCTCGATAAGGGTACCAGTGCTTTCCTTAGGACATTCCCTATCAAATGCGACCATCGTGACAGGAAGCACTTCAGTTTCGCGACTCCTCGTTGATCGCGCTTGTCTTTATCTCCAATGTGTGACACCTTGCCCTTCCTATGCCCGGCAAGATTTTCACTGGGCACCTCTTCTCTCCCATCCGTGTTGCAACTGCCTTCCCACTCGGGGACACCTCCCCACCCAGTCATAACCTCGAGCCCTCAAGTACAAAGACATGCTTTTCAGAATCTCATCAAGGATTCGGCGATCGCTCTTGGCATCCGTTTCCACTAACGTGTGTGGCTTTTGGCAATTTCACCCTTGTGCCTCGTGGAGGGCCATAACATGAGCCGGATAATGCTCTTATAAATGGCCACCTCGTCTCGCCTTCTCTTCATGCTCGGGGTCGACTCCACCGACTCTAAGCTAGCGAGCATACTCAAGAGACCCTCGTCGAAAGTCACAAACTCCACGTGACACCGCATGAATCGACGGCTTTGCATCCTCTGAAGGTCTTGGATCTCGGCACTCCTCAGATCCCTCCATGGCCTTCTCCATGCTTTGCCCAAGAAGCATCCCCTCCTCAGGTCTCGCACACCCAACTCTAGCCCGACTAATCATCCCTTAAGGCCAGAAATGGAATCACGAGAGACTTGTCCTTCCTACTCCTCGTGTAGAAGCGATCTCTATAATTCCACTTTCGCCTCAATCTTCCTCCACATGATCACCCTGCTCCATCTCTCAGACCGAACTTCCGAATCGCTTTCTCGAATTATCTGCTTAACCACCGTATTGTAAATCTCCGTCATTGAACCGGAACCGCCGACAAAATTTCACTACTCACAAAATTCACTATTTATGTGAATAGTAACTCGCCTGAAAATTGACAGAAGAATAAGGCTCAAGAAATATTCTTTCCGCGATGTGGTCGCTCAACGTCGCAACCACGCAGACATACCAAGTGAATCATCCTAGTCCCTATGCAACCACAAAAGCTCATTACTCACTTGTCGGGAAAATTACACACCCCTTATCTTCCGATTTATGAGAGGAGTATGAATAAGTAACCGTTTCTAATACTAATAATATTTACACGTAACAGCACAAACTCTGCCTACTCCATGTGCCTTCTTCACGCGATCTTCACTGCAAAGGAGAAGAAATATAGTGTTTATGAATACTCCAAGAAAATTTGCTCTCAATTTTCTCTTTCACTAACCTCTTCCTTCAAAGATATACTCCCTTTCTCTTCCATTTAGATGTGCAGTGGATGTGTGGGATGGGATGGATCTTCCTCTACAACAACATCTCTATTTATAGAAAAATAAGAGGGATGTAGCCAAAGTTAGGCTACCTAACAAGGAAGAAAATGGAGGGTTATGGCGAAATTATTGACACCTGAAGCCTCCTGATAATCGAGCCTCCATCTTAACAATCTTTACATCACTCTTGACCCAATAACACTACTGAGAATACACCCACAACTTGTAAGAAATTCACTCACACAAAATTTTAACATTACTATTTACATGGGTTATCACTCAACACAACTCAACCTTGCCTTTGAGTTGATCCACCTCCCTTTTTTTCTAAAAAATTGAAAATATTGAACTATATACTAATTGAAAACTACATCCACCTCTTTATACATTAACAAAAAGAGGAGTCCCATCTCTATTTCATCATGTTATTGGTTTTTAGAAATTTGCTTCAGGTTTTCAGGCACTAGGCATAAATACATACCCGGAGTAATTACGTAAAGTCGAGTACAACATGCTTCCAATTTTATCTTCATTGTTTCATATAACAAGATCTGGTACTGGTCTAGATACCAAAATCTTCTTCATATATAGCTAGGTAGTATCATTTTTACTTTTCATAGAAATCAAAGACTACTTTACCAACAGAATAAACAAAGAACAACTCTCCATTCTCTTAGAAGCTCTTCAAGTGCATCCATATGGTTACATTATCACAGAAAAGTGTGCAATCAATCAAATATTCGAATTTACGTTCTTTGTGATTGCAACCTACATCTGAGTTTCCTCAAGCATTGTTAGAACTAATTGAAACTAAAATGCTAACAATAGAGTCATTTTCACTACTCCTATTTCAATGAATGTGAAACCTTTAGGAAAAACATATATAGGTGTGGACATAATTTGTTTCCAACTCAAACATCACAACAATTTAATCTTAATAAGAAAATAAGAAAGTGTTTTTCATGGAAAACAAAAATCTATGAATATATTAGAAAATTTCTTTCAATAGGCATTTTTAGACACATTGAATTCATGTGCCATGAGAGTGGTTTAAGGAGAGATGAACTATTTTTGTTCACTTGCTTTTATGCATGATACAGCTGCATATCGTAGAATTCTTTCAAAGCAAGGATCATTAATATGAAAAAGTATCATTGTTCATATGTTTATCTCATAATTTGGTCCCCGATACTCAAGCCCCCAATTAACATGATAATTCACTTTTCATACTTTTAATCTTATCATTCATCTTTGCACTACACAAGCTTAGTTGACATGTTAAACCATAATATAAGAAACAACAAATTTGACAAATAACAAATGGAAAATGAAAATGAATAAGAAAAACAACACAACATCATGAGATTATAAACAAATCGAGCATTAAAGTCATAATAAAACTAATTCCTCTTCACAACAAAAAACTTACATATTTTCCCATGCTTTCACAACCACAACAACCACAAGCAAATAACTCTAATTCTCTAAAAGACAAATAAATACATTTTTGGGCTCTAGTAAATAAATTTTAAAAACAAAACTTTGTTTTATATTTTTCCCATACTCACTGGCAACAACAAAGAGCGTAGGCAAATAATTGCAGCCTTCCCAAATTATATAAATTTTATATTTTATTTTCCTTTATTTAATTACAAAAAATTATTTATTTTATGCAAATAACTCCAATTCCCAAAACACCTAAGCATAGTTTATTATCATTTATTAGATTTTAATTCACCACCCTCCTTCCAATTCTTTCTTAGTAACCAAACAGGGCATGAACTCCAACGTCCCAAAACACACACATTCCGTTTCATGCTAAGAAGCTCTGGTTCCATGCATCACGACCATAAAAAAAATAAAATAAAATAAACCTCTCAAAACATCCCCAAACATCAAGTCTAAATCAATAACACATGCAACTCTAGAAAAAAGAAATCCAGAAATGATTCAAAACAAGAGGCTACAAGATTGAAATGCCGGAATGTAATTGAATTTTAATATGGAAATGTGAGGTTCAAGAAAATGCGTAAAAACCCCATGAGAGTATGTTAGAGTAGAGAAAACAACTCGGGAAGTGTACAACAGTTTGTGGAAATATAAATTAAAATAAAAAGGAGAAACAGATAAAAAAATATGACTTTTGAATTAGAAAGGGTTGAATATGACTTACCAGTAAAGAGAGCCATGAAGATGCAAGTGTGGTAGAGCCTAAACTTCAGATCATCGGGCCGTTCCTCTTAATCTTTTATGGTACTATCTACTGTGGTTGTGTTCTACGTGACTCCTTTTATTATGAGCTTTACTGTGAATCATCTTCACAGGATCCTATAATCTCTGGAATTCATGAGAAGAACTAGCTTTGTACTATTGATGGATGATTCGTCATAGTCTTTGGGAATATATAAGATGATACCGCACTTTCCACTCTCTGTTTGAATATATTAAATGAAGCTACAAGTGTCCTACTGGATTGGAGCGACATTTTTCCTTAATACCGCTTGGGAATTGGGATAACACAAGATGAGGCACGCTAAGTCTAATAACCAATCCAAACAGTAGCAGCTAATGCAGATAATCCAAGTATGATTCTTCAAAATTTTATTCATCACAATCAGATTCATCAAAATCTGATGCATCAACATCCAAATAGGAAGAGGCAAATGAGTAAGAACCCAAGTCTTGTTGCTTATGATTTTTTCGGATTCTTAAATTACATTGGTACATATGGGAACAAAATCCAGATTCAACCAAAACACAGTATACATCAAATTCCAACAAGTCATTATTTTCATACCAACTGGGAGGGAGTTCTATTGTTACTTTGTCACTCTATGTACTATGATAACTTATCCTCCTGTCAGTTACTGGACTGGCCCGACCTTCCTGGGCATCAGCCATGACAATGTAAACCCGCAGTAATGGTCCACGGCATGTCCTACGCCTCTTCAATGATTAAGCCGTGAAAAGGCGGAGAAGAGAAAGAAGCGGAGCTCAGGTAGTTAGAGCAGCATACCTTTCCTCACGGGGAATCTGCTTATACTCGAATTCTCCGATTATGTGAAAGATAATCAGATTTTTTGATAAGATCACTCTTTCCTTATTAAGGACTAGTTCTTCCTTATTAAGGATTAATGCTTTTGAGACATATGAGATTTGGATACTGAGAGATCTGTGGATAAATATGTTGCGCATAATTCCCTTCTTAATATATTTATCTATAACAAACTTCTCACATGAGGTAGATGGTTTACTGGACTAGGATCTCAGACTGGCTTAGATTTTACCGTCAGCTAGCTTCCCCGTGACGTGTGTGTTAATATGGTAGTCGCCTGTGTACGCCCATGAGGAGGGCCGTGCCGGCCCGCACGGGCGCTGGGCCTATCGAAAGTAGTTGACCTGTGGCCCGCATGGGCGGCTGGGCCTATCGAGAGGCCTAGCCCAAAGGCCATGGCACTGCCAATGCCCCCTTTTTTTCGACTGGGAGGATTACTTTCCTTCTGGGCTTCCGTGGAAATACCGTGGCTCGACCCTGGTACGGAGAATCAGATTACACGCGACATATGTTCCAATGCGTCGATGGCCATGATATTTCGATGATGCATTCAATGCACCTTTTGAAGCTCCTCCCCTATATATATGGGGGTGAATCTCCAAAGTCCATGAAGTTGCCAATGGATTCATCTTATGTTACACAAAGCTTCTTTTCTCTATTGTGATTTTCCTCCTCACCTACGCTTCATAGGCCTGAAGGTGGAGAAGCAGGAGGTAGGATTTAAATATCCGCAAATTGTTCGTCAGCCAATGGATATCAGGTTTGAAACGACATATGTTTCGACCTTCACCGCATGTCCTAGGTATACATAATCAGGCCAATTCCCCATTCCAAGGTTCTTCATTGTGTATAGGTGCCTCCTATCCCGCACCCCCAGTATCAGCTATTAAGGTGTAAAGCTGAGACGAGAGGAGTCTTCAAACATAATTTTTCATACTCTTCTTTTTCTTTGACTTTTTCCTTTTTTTTTTCTTTTGACAATCAGCCTGGTATGGTCACTTGGACGGATTTGTAATGGGTCTATCATGATCGTTTGGACGCATTTGTTTTTGTTTTGTGTAACCACTGATGCCTATTGGCGCATTTTAATAAGATTTGGTTTTTTGGCATTTGCACCAAACTTCTATCTTTCATTCTTTCTACATACATGCTCGCCGTGGGAGCAAATTGGTTCGAAGATGGCTTCCCGGTAGCCTTTACTGGTCAGTGGAATGCATTTCACATTTCCTATCGGGACTACTCTTCAGTCTTCCATACAAACCGACGGCCTAAGTCAAGCTCGAAAAGGAAAATCGAGGCCCGACACTGCGAACCTAGGGTCCATGTGAATCCGCTCTATGGGTCAGATAGACCTAAAGTGGCTCCAAGCCACAATCACGAGCTCATGCATGGTTTATATGCCCTGTAAGATAAAACGTCTTGTGAATACCAAGCGCAAGGTGAGAGGAGCACTTCTCTTGATACTGGGGCTAGTCTGTTGGCACATTTAATGTGCCTATTCGTGCCTTGCCCTATATAGGGATAAGGATTCAGACGTTAAATTCTTTATCGTTACTTAGAGACCTTTCACCCAAAAATTCTTTGAGCATCTACAACACTCCTGAAGATTTTGACCAAGGAGCCGTTGAATTTTTTCAACCATTTTTTATCCCCTAGTAGGTTCTTCCTTTGTTTCGCCTCCGATTCATGCAGGGCCAAAAGGTTTTGTCTGCGGGTGGTTTCTGTTTATGGTTCCCGTCAACGTATGCTTTTCGCCGTCTGGGTAGGTTCGACGAAAGAACCCAGACGTAAGGTTTTGGGATGTACTCGATCCTGGGTGTATCCCAATATGTTTTGAAAAGTTTCTCAATCTAGGTTTTCGGGTCCTACTCGCTTTTCAAGAGATCCTATGTCGATCCCCTTTCATTTCACCGCACGTCGAGAGGTTAAGAAGAAATCTCCCACCCGCCAGCCGCTGTGACGGGTCCACCGAGTCACCTAATACAAGTACTCTCGGGCCTCTATGTCCGTGGAGGAATTGAGGTCCTTATGCTGAGATCTTAACAACATTAGCTTAAAAGCCTGGCCGGGTTTTCAACTCGTAGGACAAGCTTAATAACGCCAGATACTTCACCCGAGAGCGCTTCAAGCAAATGGACTTCACTTCGTCGCTCATTGCCAGCGGCTAATTCCACATCGTCACCCGAGCACCTCCTGCGCTTATTCATCCAAATGTCTTTCGGATTTTAGTAGGTTGCAAGCAGGGAGTTATTCTTTCTACCAAACGAATATATCACGGTAGAGATATGTTTCATTTATACGCGGAAGCGGACTAAGGGCCTACTGCCTATGTCGGGCTCCACAGTCCCTGGGCTATAAATTTGTAACCTGCTCTAATTCTCCTACAAGATGGAGGCGAGCAGTCAGCCCCGGTTAGGCCCGTGGCACGAGACCCGACTCTCTGGGCTTCCTCGATGTGAATTAGTCTCAGGTTCCCAGTCAGTCTTAGTCTCTACGGTAAACTCATGCTCCACTAGATGGTCTATGTATGACATACCTCCATTTTCCTGATGTTATCCAGGTAAGCACAGGCGAGGCCGGCTAATCAACTGGATCGAGAAGGCTAGCCTGACGAACATTAGAAGATTGCTAGAGGTAACAGAGGTAGAGCGTAATCATGAGCTTTTGTTGACGACGAGGAACTTACGAGGTCGGGCCGCCCGCGCCCCTCCCCTTTACATCATCCCCCTGGGTCGTCCCTCGGTTCCATCGCTCCGCACAGCTCATCGGCGGGCAGCACTCGCCTCCCGATCTCCTGCGACGCCGAGCCCGGCAGCTCTTCCCGTGGTCGCCGTCAGAAGACTGCTGAGGCCGCCACAGTGGACCTTAGTATGTCCGCTTTCGCCACCCAAATTTAGCCCAGCCGCCCTCGTCGAAAAAGAAGAATAAAGGAAATAAGACGAGGGCCTCGACAACGACAGACATGCCGTTGGAAGATCTCTGCGGGATCGGCGCATAATCGCTGCTGAGCCCGCTTTATACGAGGAAATGTCTAGCCCATTATCGCTCGCGCACAAACGCTAAGCTGATACTTGCTCGGTGGTGAGACCACTCCCAGACCTATGGGAACAATGCTTTCGCTCTTTCTCCATATGAAAAGGCTTAGAAGGATCAATACTTGACTCCTTGATCGAGCCTCCAATGATTAGTCTAAGCTCAGAAGGCGCCCCCAAACAGCCCGCACACCTCTAGAGTGGTGATCCACCTGGGCTCTAATGTCGACAAATTGAGAGAGGAGCCCCATCAAGGTCCCGTTGCTCGATACCCCACCCAAGCCTATGGATACTAAGTCTAGCAGAAAAAGGTCAGCTCTGACCGGTGTCAGCCGAAAGACGACGCTCCTCCGCATGAGAGGATCCATCCCCTAATGGGCATGGTTGCCCATGACTCAGAGGGTACTTGGGAGATCATCCACCACGAGCCCTTCAACCAAAGTGAGTCTCCTGGCGCATATGCACTAATCTCTGTCCCACTATTTTCTGGGCAACCAGCATCAGAGAAGTATTCCATCCCGTTCCTCGTCTATATGAATAAGGAAGCTTTCCAGTTGGTGGCCAAGGACGAGATGCTTATCCGTGACCATGACTTTCACCCCATCGGCTGAGTCGGTATGTAGCCGATTTTTAAGTATTCTTGATTACTAGTTTTGCGAGTAATTCTTCTTCTAACTTTTCCTTTGTTAAAATGTGATGGCTATCTAGAATATGGCTCGCCAGCATATGGAGTTTTAATCCCGGCTAGACGATTTAGAGAAGTTACTCGCTTTACGCCTGGCCAAATGCTTTAGCATCATGCCTTGATGCTTCTTTTCGGGCAAAGGCAAAACTAAGTCAAAATCAAAGAGATACTGCCGATGTTGAAAAGATTGAACGAGCAGAAAAAGAAAGGGACGAGGCCAAGCAGGAGGCTAAGGTGGCTCGTATGATAGTCATAGCAGCAAGTGATGCCAAGGCATGCAGGGATGACCTCGACTAGGCTAGATGCTTCGGGCAAAATTAAGTGAGAAGACCTGGATCAAAGTTAGAGGCCGAGGGTTGCCCGCCTAGCTGGCTAACAACGCCGCTTACTATAGCTCGAGGCATCCAAAGACGAGGTGCCCTCCCTTCATTCCCAAGCGGGCAAGGATAAGGAAGCCATGGAGGAAGACTACTAGAAAGCCATGGAGCAGATTTTGCCAGCTATGGATGTCGCGCTGGCTCAAACACAAACATCTACGACCTTCCAGGATTCCTGACAAGATGCCTAACTCACACCCACTCTTGAGTTTTTTAGAACCCAAGGTGCCCCCGTCCCAATAGTCATTCAAGTCAAGGCTATAGAGGTAGATCCGCTGATGGATGTATGATCCCAAGAGGATGTCGCGCAGAGGAGCAAAGCTCGACTTCTTTCCCTATGTTAGTTTGTAATTTTCGAGATTTTTACAAGGCTGGACCATTTCACACCCGCATGCTGTATTATTTCTTATAATCCTTGGCGCTTTTTAGCGCATTTTAATGGAATAACAAGATACCACAAGACATGAGTCATGTTTGATAAAAATCCCGGTAGAACAACAACCATGTTTGGAGTTTTTACTTTTAAAAATGCCAATAGGACAACAACCATATATGGGCTTTTTATTTTAAAAATGCCAGCAGGACAACAACTACATCTGGTATTTTTTAGATTCTAGCAGGACAACAACCATATCTAGGCTTTTTTAGATGTTAGCAGGACAACAACTATATCTAGGATTTTTTAAATGTTAGTAGGACAACAACCATATCTGTCACACCCCCGACCCCCGTCTGGACGGACGAAGGGGGCGAGAGACTATACTAGGATGCTTTACCTACTTTTTCAGACATTGGTGGGCGCCCAAGTCTTATAACTGAATCATAATATCATATAAACAAATACAAACATAAAACTACCAATCGTAGTGGCTTTACAAAGTATCAATACATACAAATTCCGAGTCCCATTTACATATACACGTATACAAAAACTCAGACATTTTTCGCTTTCCTTCCCTACTTCTTCTTCCTATTCTTCTTCACGTGCTTTTTTTTCTCCTCAAAATGAGAGTATTCAACTGTCTTATCCTCATTTTGGAGCTAACACAGCTCGCTTAACTCATTTTTGAAGTCTTTTCCATTTTTTGCTTTTTAGGTCCTCTCATCTCTATTAGTCCTTCAATTTAACTTATCAAAATCCTACTGCATATAATCTTATTATCTATGACTTTTTTATATCCCATTTTGACAAATTCCACTTTACCCTTTTGTATCTTGTACAAATTCCTAAGTTTCGAAATTTTCACTTCCTAGCAAAAAAAAAAAAATAATAATTACGAAAAATTCAAATTATATCTACAAATACCCTAAACATGTTGAAAACGACTAGGGTATATTTCGGGGTGTTACAATATGGGCTTTTTTAGATGCTAGCAGGACAACAACCATATCTGGGCTTTTTTAGATGCTAGTAGGACAACAACCATATCTGGGCTTTTTTAGATGCCAGCAAGACAACAACCATATCTTGGCGTTATGCCACAGACAACAAACTACATATGGACCTTTAAAGTGGAAGAATTTCACAGTTTCTGAGGAAATGTCTAAAAGATAATCTTTGTTAATGACAGTATCCTCAAAGAAAACATTAATGATAATACTTCTTAAGGTGCATAGCATTTCACATCCTTGGCATTACAGTCCCTTCTGGTCTACTTAGTGCATAAGACCTGGCTATCCCTACTCAAACTACCGCTTAGCTACCCTTCCTGCTGATTGTAGCTCGCTCATCGGGTTGTCGTGGTTTTCAAAGACCTCTTAAGACTACTCTGGGTAGGAACGTGCATTTAATTTTACACGTCGCTATGCAAGTTTGTCAATCTTTACCAGTATGATGACTATGCGCACAGCCTTCTCGCTTTCTCGAGTTCGTCAATGTGGCTCAGTCTTCGCTTCGCTATGGCTATGGCTTCGACATTTTCTTTCTCAAGAATTTCTACTCGTATGGTAGGCATCTTGATTTCTGTGGGGATGATGGCTTCCATCCCAAATGTGAGGGCGAACGGTGATATGCCAATCGTTTCTAGCTCGGCTCAGGCCCATAAAACCCCGGTAGTTCCTACCCACTTTCTCGCTGAATACGGTGCTTTTTTTCAAAGCCGATAGAGAGTCTTATTAGATGCTTCCGCTGACATCTTCATTCAGTGATATAATGGTACAAGTTTTATTTTCAATTCACCGCAAAAATTCCCTCGTACACTCCTGGGCACGAATTGTGGCCCATCATGGTTACAATCGATCGGGGGTATTCTAACTCGCACAAAATGCTCTTCTATACGAACCGAACAACCTCTTTATCTTTGACTTGACATGAGGGCTTCGCTTCTATCCATTTATCAAATAGTCGATGGCAAACCAGCACAACTAATTTTCTTTCGAGCCGGGGAGGTAGGCAGTGGCCCTACAATGTCCATACCCCACTAAGCGAACTACCAGGCCTGCTATGGCTCAAGTAGGTCTTACGCTGTCACCCCCGACATGGGGCCTGCTTTTTTGCAAAGAATACACTTCCTAACATAGGCGATCCAGATCTCGCTTCATGGTCACAATGTACCTTAGGGTATGCGCTATAGCGGGCCAACGCCCCAGATCGCTTGATACGATTTCCGTATACTCCCATCACGTAACTCGCTAAACATACCGTCCCCCGCCTGAGCGAGGCACTTAAGGTGTGGCCCATTCACATGGACCATTTTATACCGACTGCTCACAAGGGAGAACCTCGACACCTGGACCTGGATCTTGTGAGCTTCAGCTCTGTTATCCGACAGTTCTCCTCAAGCTCAATACGGACTATCGGAGCTATCCCCAAGAAGGACACGCTGGCCTATTTCACATCTTCTAAGCAGGCTAAATCACACTCGCTAATAGTAGACTAAGTGTGGAGCATAGTTTCTTTTATTAGTAAGGACACGGTCATGGCTGCCAATGCCTCTACCTTTTCATTTAAATCTATCGAGATATGCTCTAGCCGCCAACCCATGAAGCTCCTCAAATGTAGTCGAATTTACTTTACATACTCGTCAAGCGCTACTCTCGCTTCATTCTCCATTTACATGCCCTACCACTAATTGAGAGTCGCTTCTTATGATGATTTTTTTCGAGGATACGGAGATTGCAAGGTCAATCTTGGCTATGATTGCTTCATATTCGGCCTTTATCGAAGTGAGAAATCTAAACGACGGGCCTCGGTCATATTTCTCCCGCCGAGGCCTTTGTCAGACCTGGGCCCAAATTCTCCCATCGACCGTGGAAGCGCCATCCACATTCGCATCTGCACTAACTGGAGCCAGTCCGGTTCCATTTCCTATTGGAGGAATTTATGCTGTAAGTCAATAAGTACCCGCCTTTTAACGCTAGGCCGTGTTAATATTGAATAACGAACTCCACTCACCCTCAATCGCCAATCGCTATCCGCCTCGACATAGATCTGGGCTTATGTATATCAAGTTTCAGAGGGAGGCCTGTGGAGTACAACGACAGGTGCGCCTGAAGTGTGGACAAAGATTTTATGTTTCACCAGAGCAAGTACCACCCCGCCGAGATGTATATCTACTCCGTTTCGAATAGTGGATTTCGCTTTATGAAGAATATGTGTCTCTCGGCTTCCTGTTTTCATCTTCTTTAAATAATGCTACACTCATCGAGATTTCTGAGACTGCCAAGTAAAGATAGAGTGTGTCACCGGCTTCAAGGTTGGCAAGAATTAGTGGTTCGATGAGACATTGTTTGATTGTCAGTTCCAATGCATTCTCGATTCCAACCTATTCCTCAAGCAGTTCTTTGTAGGTGGTAAAGAACGGCTTCAAACGATCTGTGAAAAAAGATATGAACCGCCAAGGGCGCCTAACCGGCTGGCCGCTTGTTATACCCATTTTTCGAAGCTGAGTCTCGAGTTCATTATGGCCTTGATCTAGATGGGATTAGCCTCTATCCCCCTCTACGTTACCATAAAGGCCTGTAATTTTCCCGAGTTGACACCGAACGTGCACTTCAGCGCTGCTTTCATGTCAGGTCTCGTATTGTGCTCAAGGTTCTCGTAGATGTTTTATGTGATCGGGAGTTCTTCGATTCGACTTGTTAATAAACATCGATATAAACCTCTTACGTTCTTTACCTATCAAAGGTCAACATCTCGTCACCATCCTTTGATAGTCAGTCTGCATTTTCAAGCTAAACTAAAGATTACGCTGTAGCAAAGATAATCCACGTGGTGCATGAAGGCCGCTTTTCTCCAAGTCGAAAGCAAGATGATAGGAATCGACAGATCAGAGAAGGCGTCTGTAAATGACTCCAATACCATGCCCTAGTTGTCAGATCCACAATTGGATCTATACGTGGCAAGGAAGCCATCCTCGACATGCTTCATTGAGGTTAGTGTAGTCCACACATATGTGCCACTTACCACCCTTTTTTGGTACCACCACTAAATTGGCCAGTCATTGATTAGTACCCAAATAGTGCAATTTCAAGCCTTGTTTATGGCAGGTTTTATGCGCTTTTTGTGTACTAATAGACTTTAATAACCTAATTGATGCATTGAGGTTCCGCCTTTGTCACTGATCACATTTTGTAGCCATTTTTTAGTAGTTTTGCAGGTCAAATGCCTTATTATCTTCAATTCGATTCAAACATGATGAACTCGTGCCAAATTCGAAGATGCATGGTAGAATCAGAGGAGATTGGTCGCAAAAATACTGAAGAGAAGGAGCTATGAGGTTTGGGTGTGGTTACTTAAAATTTGCAACTCGCAAATTTTCGCAGTTGCCAATTTTCGCAACCTGCGAACATTGCTCACCCGTAGCTCGTTGACTCATCAATCATTTTCGTGGTTTTATACAAGTTTTCCCTCATGTAATTTTGAATTTTTAAACATACTTTTGTAATTTCCTTATACTGAGCACCCATATAAGCTCAGTCTTGTTTGTAATCAAATCAACTTTCACTCCATCAATCAATCGTGCCACTTAAGCTTCCTCCCTTTCCATTGCTATGATTTTCTTCTCCCTTTACTTTCAAGACTTTGTAGCCAAACACCCTCAGCGATGACAAATCAAGGGATGCTCGACTAAACCCCCCTGATCCTTGAAGGGGAAGGCCACTAGGTGCTGATTTTGGGCTTAGCTACATGTTCTCATGCTTTTCATGTATGCATTTAAGGGTATTTGTGCTACTGTTTCCCACCTTAGGTTAAAATCTCTTAGGCATGCTCTCCCTAACGTGTATTTGGCAAGCTTTTTGGGTTCAATGGATACTTCACTAGATTCACTGATGCCTAGTTAGTTGTCTCCTATTAGTTACTATAGGGTAGGTTTTTGAGACATGTTCTCACTGTTAGGGACATTTATGCCCAATGAAATGCCATCTTTCAAAAGGAAAAATTTTAGGGTTTAGGTTTTATAACTAAATGAAGATCCGGTTCAGGAAATGACTATATGTCATCCTCCCTAACGCGAGGAAAAAGACCCGATGACAGGTCGGTTAACTTAGAACCCTAAGCCTAGTGGCCCGAGACTTCAAGGAATTCTTTTAACCATATACTTCAGTTATTTCAGTTTTCAACCATTCACACATATTGTTTTTCACAAATCCTAAAAATCCAACGAGAAAACACCATTTTCAATGCATTGCATCTCTTCTCTCACGAAGAAAACCCATCCCCCGTGTTCGACTCTCAGAGCCACTATACTACAAAGAGCTTTGCTACGCCGCAGTAGGAATCCTAGGATATAAATTTTGTTGATTCAACAATCTACTTCGCATAAACGACCAAATGGCGCTCGCTGGCCGGACGGTGTCTCTGAGCGAGAAAGAAAAGCGCTGAAATTGTGGACCACATCACAAGTTTTTGCAGGTAATCTCATTTCGTTTTACCATTTTTCCCACTTGCGCTCACTCGTAGGAATTTGAAATTTTCACTACAAGGAGTTTGAAACTTCACTCGTGCGCATCAAGCACTCGTTTTGATTTTAGCTAACCATAACCTTTTGTTAGTCTTGTTTTTGTCGGGTTCTGTTTCAGAAGTGGTGTTCATAGCAAATTTTACGCAAGGGGGACAAACACTACGCATCGAAAGGCCAGTGCTCCACCGGGAACAGGTCAGAAGTAAACCTCGTACAATCGATGGAGACCCCACTCAAGAGCAAATAGCTAATAGTCTATCAACCCAATGCAACAAATCAATGAGGGATCACATTCACCCAATTATATGAGCGTAATCATGCATCATACTTCTCCTTAGGATGCGTTGAGGCCTTACTCAAGTTCCTCGCCTCCTAACTTTCATGGTATGGAAAATGAAAATCCATACACACACACTGGGATTTTCTGAGAAGTTTCACAACTTTCAAGGAGGGTGCATTTGATGACTACTTCAAGTCAAAGCTTCCTCCGAATTTTCAAAGATAAAGCCAAAATTCGCTTAACTCACTAAGGCCAAGAACCATCAAAACTCGGGCCGAAATGCGTTTTATTTGAAGAAGTTCTTCAAATGTCATAAGACCAACACCAAGAGAAGATCTACACCTTTGCAACTCATGATAGTGAGAGATTTTATCAATGCTGGGAAAGGTATCTAGAGACCATCAGTGCATGCCCTCACCATGGCTTTGATACATGGATGCTAGTGAACCACTTCTACGATGGAATGTCCCCTTCCATGAAACAACTTCGAGACCTATGTGTGAGGGACTTCAAAGAAAATCCCGATCAAGCTACGGGACTTCCTAATCACGTATTAAAACCTCCAAAGGATGGACGAGCGAACCCATGGGAGTGCAGAGAGAATGAAATCAACAAAGAAACCCGAGGGGGAGGCATTATTCACTAACTGAGATGTGTAATCAGTTAAGCTTCATTTCCACCCCGAACGTAAGGATGGAAGAACTTGAGCAGAGAAACCACCAGGAGGTACGGGAAGTGACTGAGGCATCTATACCTAGCCAACCATGTTTCAATTGTCAATATTCCGCTATCAAGGAGAGCATTGTCCACTTCCCTCGCAAGGATTTGATGGCTGAAAATGCAAATGTCATGGGCCGTAATAAAGCCACCAACTCCATTTCAAGATGCAACACTTATAACCCAACCTGAAGAACCACCAACCCAGCTTGGAAGCTCTAAACCTCCTGTATATGTTCCACTAGGCACATCACTGAAGAATAAGATGGGGTCCACCTCTCAAGAATAACAACCACTAACTTCATCACCCTTCGTTTGAGTGTGCTATCATGAATTTGAGCAAGGTGGCGGGAATTTGTAGGAGCATAAACTATCAATGCTCGGGATAAACTAAATAATAGAAAAGGCAGAGAGCTCCATGGAAAAAGGATTGATGGGCTTCACACAAAGCCTAAATCAAAAAAATTGATACCATGCAAATATCCATAAGTAGCTTGAACAATCAAGAATAGGCTGGGGGAGAGTGAGATTCTATCTCGTGCACTTCCCAATCCTGTGGAGTGCATGAACTAAGCTATGCCACTGAGCCCGCACCAGCTGATGGCCCGTGCCATTATCACTCGAGGATGGGTAAGGAAATTGAGTAGCCGATGCCCAAACTCAAGGAAACCAAAGAACAGGAGGAAGAAGAGCCTGAACACATATTCATTAAAGAGGATTCGATGAAAGAAAGCCCGCTCCCATTTCCCAAGCAGCACCGAGAGGCAAAAATAAGGCTTCTAAGCAAGAAGGCATCCCTGAAGTGTCAAGGTGTCAAGGTGAACATCCCACTCCGTCGACATGATCAAACAAGTTCCAACCTATAAATTTCCATGATTCCAGGCACAACAAAGTGCGGTCAAGTATCGACAAGAAAGCCTACGTATGCCGCTCCATCATCCTGCGTAAACTACTATTAAATACAAAGATCCAGTGGACCCCACCATCTCGCCAACATCGAGGACTCAAGACAGACAAGGCACTACCGATCTCAGAGCTGCTGTCAACCCATCGCCATACTCAATGTACAAGCAAAGTTAGGGTCGGGGAGTTTAAGTCACTAACATCACCCTATCCTGTGGATCAATCAAGAAAATACCAAAGGGGATAGTTGAGGATGTCTTGGTAAAGGTAGATAAATTCTACCATCCTGGATTTTATACCTTTGACACAGAGCCACGTATGCATAAAGACTCACCAAGTGCCCATCATACTTGGGCGCCATTTTCTGCCACATCTAATGCCATAATCAATCGTTTTGAATAATAAGGTGAGCTCACCTTCCTGCTGAATATGACATCGAGCTCAAATTACTCTTATTTCCTGAAAGCAATAAGGATACTTTCAACAAGGATGAGGAGCAGTAAACCGTAAGAAGTCCCGCCCGAGCGGCACGGTGTGTAGAAATCACAAAGGCCTGCAAACCGCAAGAGAATTAAAGAACCACGGCGCTTAAAGGAGGATTAACTGCATCAGTCACCCTTCCTGCATCTATCATACCACCAGCACCACCAGAGAGCATAATGCTTTAATAACCCAGCGGTTGAACTCGCCTACAAAGACACTCACTCAAGTAATGGAGGGTTTCTCCTCCACCCCCTATGAAACCTCTTAACAAAGATGCACAGGAGTGGTTCCACAGGAACTTTGGAAACCACTCCAAATTTTAATGAGATTTTTGTTTTATTTTATTGCAATTTAAATAGATTTTCATTAATATCCCTTTAAGTTCCAAATTTTGTGAATTTTCATTTTTCAGTTTAACTTCATAATTTTTATTCAGGTTGTTGCAGTGTTCCAACATGTAGGAGCACAATTTGCCTGAGAATTTCTCAGGTTGTGAAAATTTTCGCAACCTGCAAAAATTCGCAGGTTGCGAAAATTTGCATCCTACTGGCACTGTTCATCGTCTCCCCTGCAACTCTTCGTTTCCCTGCAACCCTCCATTTCACGCTCCCGCATTTAAAATTATAATCTTTTGAGCCAATTCATTAATGGTCACTAAATGCCATTAATTGATCATGTCTTCCCACCTACCCCTCCTCCCCTATATAAACACTTGTTTTGTTCATTTTCATTTCACTTCCATCCTCCAGCCTCGAAAATCCATCTCCTCTCAAGTTGCTTTCCCCAGTTCGACAATGGCGAAGACTAGAGGAGCCTATTCTTCCTAGCCACAGTGCGCCAGGCCCCACCCTCGTCCCGACCTCCACCCAGCCTCTCCTCCGTCGCCGCCCCGCCTCCTCTGGCCGTCACCCACCTCCACTGCCGCAACCTGGCATTCGCCCCCCAAGATGCCCGGCCGCATGCTCCCCTGAATGCCGGCCGCCCGCCCCAACCGCCGTCCAGGCACCGCTACCGCCACGCCGAGGGTTCCTCCCATGTGGCCCCCGCCGCAGGAGATATCATACCCGAGCTCGTCCCACCCACCCGGCTCCGCATCCCAGCCAGCCTAGAGGGCCCCACCATCTGGGTGAGGGCCCCACTTCAGCCCAAAGGGAGCTCATCCACTCCATATCCCGCGCCCACCCCGCCCTATCGTACATTTCCAAAGCCCCAACCCATCCCCTCTCGCATCCATCATCAGCACCTTACTCTCCTCGCGACCCCAACCTAGGGAATGTTAACCTAGGGGAGAGATTTCCACGGGAGGTTTACCACGATCTCCTAAGATTTTTCACGCACCGAGTTCTGGGACTCTATGCTCCTCAAGCAAAGAATACCATCCGGGAGCCTGCCCATGGTGCCGCGCCGCCCTATTATCCCTGCAGTCATCAGTTCTACCATACGATGACATCTGGTGCGTTGAGGGCCAACCCGATCAAGCCTCTCATTTTTCATCGACTGGCTCATCAGGATACTGTGGCCTCCTCGACATCACGCCTACTCCATCCGCAAGTGGTCCCCGCCACCACGGCACGATTATACGTGGGCCCCATCCTCTAATTTTCAGGAGATGGTCTCGCTTTCCATGGACGCCACCGCGGGATTATATTATTTAGCAAAGACTCCCTGCGATGCTTTGACATAGAGCACATTCTCGAGGTCTAATATGTTTCCACTCCAAAGATATTTGTTAAGAGGAGCAGGCTTATCTGAGGTGTTATATCGCATTTTCGTAGGGCACTGTCTGCACCCCTACAGAGTCGATTATGACGTCCTTATTTCACTTCGAGGACAAGGTCCACCGCCGGAGTTTGCCCTGAGTTAAGTCCATGCCTCTCTTATTTTCACAACCCTTTATGTCGTCTCGAACACATCGGTCCCTACGAGCCTCGATTGGAGCTGGTCACACGGCCGTGAGGCCACCCTTACTATCGATAGGTGGAGGGCTAGGCCTCGTGCCTTTCATCTTCCCCCTCCGGGATCAAACGAGGACGATCCGACTGATGATAGTCCACGAGGGGACTCGTCCCTATAGTCGAGTACGCCGGGAGCCTTCGACTCCAGCCATCAGCCTCCACCGGGGCCCCTTCAAATTTCCACCCCCAGACATTAACCCGCAGCTCAACCCGCAGCTTCGCCCAAAGAGCCCTCACCAAAGAGCTTCCAACTCCAGCTGACTCAGCTCGATGCCCCTATGTCCAAAGCCCCACTCCCACGCCCACCGCCGCCGACATAGCCGGTCGAGCACCTTGCACCGCCCTCGCAGCCTCATTACCATCTCCACCAGTGACCTCCCGTCTCATAGAGACAAATCAAGACATCTCCTCCGCCACCGCAGCCTCACTGCAGCTTCCCAGCCACACTTGCAGAGGACGACCGCGACCGAGGCTGTCGTAAAGACATCCAGCCACCTCATGCACCGCAGAGCCACTTAGGCCTCCCCGATGTCTCCTCGCGCATGCCCCCCCCCCTGCTCCTCAGCCTCAACCATCCTCCACCAAATAGGATCAACTCCCTCCACTATCGCCCCCGCAGCCTTCCTGACGTGTCATGAGCTTCACAAAGAAGATCGCCCACTTCACCAGCCAAAGACCAAACCCGCCCAGCCGAGGACGATCCTTCTCCAAACAATCGGACAGATGTTCCCACTTCCTCCAATTAACTTCTGCCTGCTGCTAGGAGGGTTAGTGTCGAAGTGATGTTTATACTTTCTTTGACCTTAGTTTTCGTTTGTATCACATGCCCAAGAGTTCTGCTTTTTTGTATATTTAAAGGCTTGTTGTTTACTTCTTTTTGCAAAAGTTGAAAATTTTGTAAATTCACCTTGATATATGTAATACAAATCTATTTTTCTACACTTTTGCATCTCATTTCGTCCCAACATGTCAGCTGTCTTTCCTTAGTTTGAAAAGTCTAATAACTATGCTGCTCATCAACGCACACCTGTTCACTCATCTGGTTTATTTGTCTACTGAACATCTCATAACTCCCTGTCTTCTAATTATTTCAAATACACACAAAAACATCATGCTTCATCTGTTGGCCCAGGCTCATCTTCATTTATAAAACCAACCTGCCTCTGCCATGCTCTAATACAGAGTCTCCTATGCAAAGGCCAATGTGCCTCAAAAAGAAAGATAAACAAGATGATATGAAGCTGGTCGCCTTGAAACCCCAGACACCTGAGGCATATATAAATGAGCTTCCAGCTCTTGGTTTCAACTGTCGAATACCCACTAGTGTCATACACATATGAATATGAGTTTAATGAATAACAGATTCTCAACCATCAGTCCAAAGAAACTGATATCTTAATGAAAGAACTCATCAGATACCCAAAACCAATAGGTCCAAGAACCCAAAAGATCTCGTTTATGTGACCCTGCAGAGTCAGCTTCACGCACTTCACAACATAATAAAGTAGAATAAGAGTAATGAAACTACTTAGCTAATACAGTCTAGGGCATTGGGCGTGAGTTTGGTCGGGGGAAGTATTTTTGCAAATTATTTGGTGCAAACCGATCACCTAAAAACACCAGATTTTGGTGGAATTTATCGATTTTCGAATGAACATCGTCTAAACTGTCTCGTATGGCACTCATTCTCTTAAGCTGGTTTTATACAATGTCCCAAGCTTTCATACTAAAGGTCAGGCATCACTTTTACACACACTTTTTGAACAGATAGTTCATTTTTGCAAAAACATATCATGCATGGTCTTCCTTCTTTAGTCATCAAGTATGGACTAGCCATGTCTTTGGCCAGCGGGGAATGTAATTTGCACACCCAATTGATGCATCAGGTCCTAACTTTGTCACCTGATCACATTTCAGAGCTTTCATTTTTAGTAGTTTTGCAGTCAAATGCCTCATTATCTTCACCCGATTCAAACATGATTAATCCGAGCCGACCAAGACGCATGGTCGAATCGTGAGATTGTCGCAAAATATCAAAAGAATGGTTTAGTTGAAATTTTGGTTGCTAAAATTCAGACCAGAATTCTCAGGCTGCTAAATTTCGGCGAACCTACGAACACCGCCACCAGCTCGTTGACCGTCACCCGCCTGCGGTTTTATGTTTTCTGTCATGTAATTTTGGTTTTTAAGCATACTTTTGTAATTTCCTTATACTGAGCACCTATATAAGCTCAGTCCTGTTTGTAATCAAATCAACTTTCACTTCATCAATCAATCAAAGGCAACGGCTTCCTCCCTCTCTCGCTTATCGATGATTTTCTCTTCTCCCTTTTACTTTCAGATTTTCAGCCAAACACCCTCGATGATGAAAATCAGTGGATGCTCTACTAAACCCCCGATCCTTGAAGGGAAGGCCACTAGGTGCCGATTCGGGCTTACCGCATGTTCTCATGCTTTTCATGTATGCATTTGTAAGTATTTGTGCTCCTCGCCTCCACCTTAGGTTAAAATCTCTAGCATGCTCTCCCTAACTGTATTTGCGTGCTTGGTTCAATGGATACTTTCACTAAATTCACCGACTCCATTAGCTGCCTCCCTATTAATTACTATAGGGTAGGTTTTTGAGACATGTTCTCACTGTTAGGGACATTTATGCCCAATGAAATGCCATCTTCAAAAGGAAAACTTTTAGGGTTTAGCTTTTAAAACTAAATGAAGATCCTAAGCCCCGAAATGACTATATGTCATCCTCCCCACGCGAGGAAAAGACCCATGACATGTCGATTAACTTAGGAACCCAAGCCTAGTGGCCCGAGGACTTCAAGGAATTCCTTAACCATTTACTCAGTTATCACCAACCATTCACATACTCGTTTTTTCACAAATCCTAAAAAATCCAACGAGAAAACACCATTTTCAATGCATCGCAGCCTCTTCTCTCAAGAAGAAAAACCCATCCCCGCACTCGACTTAGCCACTATACTGCAAGAGTCATACGCCGCAGTGAGGGAATCCTCGGATATAAATTTCATGATTCCGAACACCTACTGCATAAACGAATCGCCACGGTACTTTACTCTTATAAACCTACCGCTAGAGATTGCTTACTGGCCTTAATGATCCGGCGATCCCGTGGAATCGTCACCTTTCGCCTTACTACTGGGTAAGAAGGGAGGACATTTAGTTTGGCGGTAATATCGCCGAATTTATCCCAACCATATCGTGAAAGTGTCTCCAAGAAAATACATCAATGTCGCGACAACAATATGAGTCGCATTCGCTTCCTCTTCTTCACCGGATGTGAGGAGCTAACGCATGTGAACCTCTCCTATCTCGGTCAACTCTATTTCTAAATGATCCATAGCGATGGGTCCTTTTCTTCCGCCCCACCTGGGCATACCATGATTGCTATGCGCGGTCCTGATCGTCCAAGGAGGCTGTCTCGAATAGCACTTCCCTTGCCCCGCACGGATAATCGGGATAAGATCACGCGTGCCTACCGTCGCTAAAAGGTCAACCTCCAATCGCTTGTTAGATACCATAATCTTACATAGGTCAAGGTACAACCTTCATGGAGGCAAATTAGGTCCCGCTCCACTATGGCACAAGGCCCAAGCCCTCGACAATTCCAGGAACAAACCCGCTAAGTAACTAGCCAACTTTCACCGGGAGTGCGACATCCCCACATTATCAGAAGTCGTCCGCCAAAACTGACAGAGGATTCGGCCTCGGCTGAATTTAGCATACTCAAGAAAGCTTCATCTCGTATGAAAGCCAGAAGTCAGGGAAGTCTCGCTGCACCGTCTCGGATCCACCAGCACCTTGTGCACATCAAAACCATTAATATAGAGGGTGAGTACCAAGGCATCATAGTAGGGCACAATGACCCTATCTCGACTAATCGAGGAAAGGATATTGGGCCATCTTATCGCTCACTTTCCCGGGTCGCTTCGTGGAAGGCATTCACCCCGCCTTAACTGCGGGCCACGCTTCCGACGAGTTTTGTCAATCGGTTTTATTGATATCGGTCATAAGAAGCACGGCAGTATGGGGCTTATGGTCAGGTCCGGGCTCGCAGGGACCGCCGACTCGGGGCTATGATTCTCTTGGTACGCCTGACCCCACCCCTAATCTTCTTCCTCGAGGCACCCTCGAGGTGTCCCGCCTTGATCAGCTTTTCTACTAAGAACTTTAGACTTTGGAGACCGAACGTTTCTCGTGTCCATGGTCCCTATGATAATTGCATCACAAGGATTTGTTTCTCTGAAAGCGTAATCCGTCCGACGGTGCAGCTATTTGAAATCCGGGCAGACATGAATTTAGGCAACAAATCCTTCGTACGAGATATTCAGGGGGTGAATTGTGGGGGTTCTCCCCTTTTCTGAGACTGGTCTCGGGGTCGCTTTCAGTCTTCGTTCTGACCTTTGTTGGATGGTTTTTTCCCGTCGGTTTATCTTTCTCAATCAGCTGATTTGTGATCATGGCCAAATGCGGGTTCTTCCTTTCGAATATTGTGCTCCAACAATGAGTGTCACATCTGCCACTTTGTATAACTCTTCCATTGTTGTTGGAGGGTCTAGGGACAACGAGTGGAAGAAAATAGTTAACGGCCCGAAGCTTCTTATGATGTTCTAAAGAACTGCATCCATGCTATAAAATTCTATTTGCTAGATGGCTTGCCCGAACCTCCTTGTGAAGTCCTGGATTGACTCTTCTTCATGTTTCAAAATAGTTTATAAGGACCTAATTTTTTATTTTTTTTTTTTTGCACACTAAACACAGGTGCTACAAGATGAACGCTGCCTACAGTTCATAAAACGTATTTATTGAGTTTCGCTGGAGCTTGTGAAACCAAGCTAGTGTAGGGCCTCGCAAACTAGCCGAGAAAACTTTGCATAATAGAAGGTCATTGGCGGCATTCAAAGTCATCGCCTGATTATAATGGAGCATATGATCGTAAGGGTCAGTAGATCCGTCAAACATAGAGAAAGTTGGTATGAGAAACCCGCGGGGCAGCTCTTAGTCGAGAATGTGTCGACTTAGGGGCGAGGAGAGCATGTCGTTGGGACTTTGAATCGTTGTTGTAGGTGGTATGTAAGTAGGCCCGATGCGAGGCGGGAGTATGCGGTTGTATGAAGCGACACTACACCGGAGTGGAGTAATACGAGGGCGCTTTCTGGGCACTTCATTTGGTTCGTTCTGCCCTCGGCTTGTTTCTTTTCTTGCCCGAAGGAATGTGCCATTGTCGGTGTTGCTAAATGCAGGGCGATGCGAGTGCCTTTGGTGCGACCTGGCCCGACTAGTTTTTACCGGGAGAGGTTTGGCGAGCTGCCCGAGGACAACTTGTCTTCTGCTGGGGTATCTACATCGTCTGGGATGATGGGCTCCTTTCCTTTATCGCGAGCGGTTAGGTACCTTACTTGATCGCTATCTTGAACGTCTCTTTTGCCAAGATAACGTTTTTTTTTTTCACTTGGGCCCGCAAAACGATTGTTCTCACGTTGTAGATGTTCAGCGCGATCCTGCAATTCCCTCACCTGTCTTGCTTGCTCCTCCTATTTCTTATCCATGTCTTGTCGCCAATGAATAAATTCATCTTCGAGCAACTGGATCACCAGGTTACTGGTCATTGCAACTGTGTCAAACGAATCAGATGTAGAATGGGGAACCGTCAGAGCTACTAGTGGCAAAGGGCTACTGGAAAGTCGTTGGAGCCAAGCTCTTGCATATCGTTGATTAGAATTTTTGTTCGATTCCCACAGACGATGCCAATTTTCGTTACTTGGATCGTCTAACCTCCGAGGCATCAGCGGTGCGATGTAAACTTCCAAAAAATAAGGGTTCGACGGCAGTGTGCTAGCTGCCTCTCAGATGATTAAGTCAGCAAAAGGGTGGAGAAGAGAAAGAAGGGAGTTTACGCAGTTAGAGTTGCATACCTTTCCCTCGTGGGGAGTCTTTTCTTTATACTTGAATTTCTCATTGATTATAGGAAAGATAATCTCATGATTTTGTTGATAAGATCTCTCTTTCCTTATCAAGGACTAGTTCTTCCTTATTGAGGATTAATGCTTTTGAGACATATGAGATTTGGATACTAGGAGATTTGTGGATAAATATCCTACGTGTAATTCTCTCCTTAATATATTTATCCATAACAAACTTCCCATATGAGGTAGGATGGCCAACTAGGGGACTTGGGATCCCAGATGGGGTTTAGGATTATACCGTCTGGTTAGTTCCCACATGGCTTTAATATGGTAGGCCGTCTAGGGCCTCTTTATAAGGAGGGCCAGGCAGTGGGCTTGCACAGGCGTTGGGCTTATCGAGTAGTAGGCCTAGGCCCAAAGGCCACGATACTCACACCCTCTAGAATTCCAATACATCTGGGAATAACAATACTAATTACTCCAAGTTCATCGGATAAACAATCATCAACTCCAAGTTCATCAGATAAACAATCATCAACTCTAGGATCATCAGATAAACAATCATCCAGCCCAGAAGTCAGGCGTCCTGAGAAAAGTACCATGTAAGAGCAGGTAAGATTACGAAAAGAAAAGGTATGTGCCATAAGAGTCATGCACGATTTAACCTTTGATTTAGACAATCGATCGGAGAGCGAGGCCCGAAGGCGAGGAGCTTGATGGAATACAATTCGAACAGCGTGCATCTAAAAATCGTAGACTTTATGGAAGCTTTGGAATTTGTTGAACATTCTTGAAGTGACTCAAGTTCAGAATTCTTAGATTGGAAAGTCGACTGATGCCAATAGGTATGCTTCTAAAATAGTTCCCTTTCAGATCTAATATTCTTAATGATGATAGGTGGTAGACATGATTGAGGATGTAATCTCCTCCTTCCATTAGATTATAGTAACGAAAAGATAAACTTTGCAGTGAAGGTAGGTACCAATCATCAAGGGAGATTTCTGCTTCCTTAAAATTGAAGTTACGAAGAGATCAAATTTCCAATGAAGATTGGTGAAATAAATCACTGGGGATTCTTCCTTCCATTCTGTGGTAGTTACTTGGACATGATATTTTCAATGAGTACAGGTTTAAGCTATCATTTTAGATTCTTCCAGAAGTAGAGTTTGTTATACATAATTGCACTAGTGGTGATAAGGGGTAAGTTTGATAGAGGATCTCTTCTTCCCTTTGGTCGCATAGTGGATTTAATGTTTTTAATGAGGAGAAGCAGTTATTTTCCCATATTACTGCTCCTTTTAGAATGTGACAAGTTAGATTTAAACGTTGTAAGGAGGTAAAATTAACCTCTAGCTTCATATTTAATATTGCCTCCAATTTTTGAAATATTCCACCCAAAGAGTTTTAAGAGAGCTCAAACTAAAAATATTGTCGAGAAGACTCTAAAGGTTTCGACAACAACTTATGTCCAAACTTTCAAGCCCTTGTACATGCCCAATTGATGAGGGTACTTCTATTATACCTATATTACTTAAATTAAGCTCTCTTAACATTCCCATATTTTCCCTCATCTCTGGAAAACTCTTTATTGGACAATACTGCACCCGAAGAGTTTTAAGAGAGCTCAAACTACAAATACAGTCGGGAAGACTCAAAAGGTTATGGCTCCCACTTAAGTCCAAGTCTTCAAGCCCATGTTGATGACCAATTGATGAGGGTACTTTAATTATACTTGTTCCACAAAATATAAGCTCTCTTAACCTTTCCATATTTTCCACTTCAGAAAACTCTTTATATTGACAATATTAACCTAAAAGTTTTGGTGAGGTGGCTCAAACTAAAAATAATCGGTCAGAAGACTCAAAAGGTTTTCTTAATAACTTAAGTCCAAGTATTCACACCCTTTTAAATGCCTAATTGATGAGGGTACTTCAATTATATTCGTTCTACTAAAATTAAGCTCTCTTAATCTTCCCATATTTTCCCCGATCTCTGGAAAACTCTTTATTGGACAATTTTCCACCCGGAGAATTTTAAGAGTGCTCAAACCAAAAATACTGTCGGGGAGACTCAAAAGGTTTCGACAACTACTTAAGTTCAAGTATTCAAGCCCATGTAGATGCCTAATTGATGGGTACTTATTATGCACCACAGATTTTAAAATCAAGCTCTCTTAACCACCTTCCCATATTCTCTAGAAAACTCTTTATCTCCAAACAGCCAGCACAAGAGAGAGTTTGAAGGCATTTAAACGCATGAAGATTCGTCGAAAGACTCTTGAGTCTTGTGCACCCTATTATATTCAAGAAAATAGTTAGTATGAACTCTAATAACAATATTGATGCATGGTTGAACACTTAAGTAACCTTGTACAACCTTCTAGAATTTGAAACTCCAAATTTGGTGCACTTGAGATGCTTGAAATATCAACAAGTTGCTTGGAATGACTAAGATCGAGTATTTTTAACATTCCAACATGTTGTAATAGAAGAAAATTTTCTTCAATAAGTAAAGCTTAGAAGACTTTGAAGCTAGTCTAGAGCAAAAATAAAACTAAATAAGAGCAATACCATGTTTCCTTCCCAAAGATGTCTTATGTGGCTATTTTGGAAGTGGAGTTCAACAAGATTATCTACATGAAAATCTGATGCCATAGATTCTAAATTGTATCCATTCCAATCAATATATGTTAATTTACGGCAAGGCAATTCAAAGTCTTAGGATAGTTGAATCATATCGGATCCCACTTTAAGCAATCTAAGTCAATTCATATTTTTGAAAGCTTCAGTAGGAAGTTGTATGGGTTATGCAGTAGTGTTATTTAGGAACATGCCTTCAATGTTTTTTGTTCCCTGAAAAAAAAAACATTGATAATAAACATAAGATGCATAGACGTTCACTAGGATCATATAGATAAGGCACTCAAAATATAATTACAATAAAAATAAATCTTGGTGAATTTTTTATGTCTTGAGATCTCAAGTATATTCAAGTATTTTTCTCTTACCACATTTTCTGGCAATACATGTTTAATATCCTCATATTCCCACAATCTGCTCCATTCTTCAGGATTGTTCAGACACTTTTCACGCACAATTGCCCAAGCAAGTCATGCATCCTTATAATGTCATGTAATATAGAAATGAGACACCTCTCATCAAGAATTTTTAGTTCAATCTTGGGATGGAATCTGCAACCTTCTAGTATTCTAGTAACTATTTTTTCTTTTCAATCCTCGAAGAAATACACAATATCAAGGAACAACTTCTTACATCTATCATCCAGTCCATCATAACTTATTTGCAGCACCTTTCGGATGTCCTAGAGAGGCATTGTTTTTAATTTACACAATGTGCTTTCCCATTATTTCTCATCCCTTTGGAAAAGAAAAGAACCCAAAACTACACAAGAGCTAATGGAAGACCTTTTGCATAATGTAGTACGCGAATACAGAGGTCCATATAATTGTCTCTTGGATGGTGTTGTTGAAAGTCATTCCAACTAAAGAGTTCCAATGCTTTGCTTTTTGATAACCCCTTAGCCTCATATGATGAATATGCCTTATCATGTACATCCAGGCAATGTTTATTTCTTGTGGTTAAGATGATTATGCTTCCTTGACCAAACCATTCAGAACTACCAGCCAAGAATTTTAATTGTCTTGGATAATCTACATCATCAAGAACAATAAGAACCTTTTTCAAATAACACGTATTCTCTATCATTTTGATTCCTTAATCAACATTGCATAACTTCGGATTCTTCTCCATTAGGATATCATAAAGGAGTTTTTTTTGTAATTGAAGCAAACCATGATCATCTTTAGATTTCTCTCTCACATTTTCAAGAAAGCTATGATGTTTAAATTGCGCAAACATATCATCAGAGACCACCTTAAAATGGTAATTTTACCAATCCCATAAATCCCAACCATACTCACTTCATTTGATTTGGCATCTATCAATAACTTCACTTCTTTTAAATTTTCATCCATTCCAACTATGTTCTCACCAACATGTACCAACTTAGGAATTGATTTTCTAATCTCACCAAGAATTTCTTCAATAAAATTTGACTAAGATCTGTCCATTCTATTGTCTCCGAAATTCGTAGAGCCAATGGATTGTCGAAGCATTAACCAGTTGGCTGCAACCTGCAAAACAAACAAGAAGACGACAGTGGTATTTCGTCGCCCCTCCGATGGAAAAGTTAGCTTTTTTAGAAGACTGAGAGCTAGAGTAGCAATTATCTCAATCAAGAATGTCGTACCTCATTTGGTGTGATTCGTTTTTCTTTTATGGAGGGAGAAAGGGGATCCATCTTTCCTGGAGAGTGGACGATTTCTTCCCATAAAGGTAGGGGAAGATGGCTCTCATTTTGGGAAGGATGACTTATTCTTCTTTTATGTAATCGTCTCCGACGGTCATCATGGAAGTGCCTTCCCTATGCCGTTGAGGCAGGGGTGACTGGTTCTTTGGAAGAACACTTGAAATATGATGAAAAGCCATGGTATTGGTTTGCGCCGCTTTGGTAAATTTTCCGATCGGGAAAGGAAGCATTCGGGGTGAAGGCATTCGAAAGCACCTGGCGACGGAAAGGAGGCATCCGATAAGAGCTACCGCACCGATTCGTACAATGTGAGGGCTTGAGCCAAAATCAACAAAATTTATATACACCTGTTTCTCCACTACATCGTCAGAAATAAGCCACCGCAAGATAAGGGTTCAGTATTCGAACACGGATGGGTTTTCATCCTAAAAATGGTTTGCAACAAAGGTATGAAGGTAAGGTTTATTTGGACCCTTTTGGAATTGTGTTTCAAAAAACAAGTGGGAATGGTTTGAACCGAGAATTGTAAAACTGAAAGTAAAGGTGAAAAAGATAACTTCAAGAATTAGGTCACTAACTTGGTGTTGGGGTGGCAAACAAGTGTCTCGGTTTTATCCTCGTATGACAAGCAACCTATAGTCCCTGCATAACCGGATTCATGTTTAACTAGCAACCTCACCCTCAAAACAACCCCATTTGAGTTAATATAGGTAACATGCGCCATGCCCTTTAATGTTTAAACCCTAACATTTAATATCATCTCGGGAGGCTCAGAAGACCATCTAAAGAATCACACCCTAAAGCATGGAGAGATGGCCAAACTAATAACATTAAATGCTATGCAACCTTAATTCAGAAGCCTAACATATAAATATCATTTTAGAGGCTCAGAAGACCATCTAAAGAATCACGCATTCTCTCACCGATCACGCACCGATCCTTAAAGCATGGAGAGTATTGGCCAAATTAATGACATTCAATGTTATGCAACCATGTTTTGAGAATATAAGGGCCATAAATACACCAATTCGTAGCTTTTAGTACAAGAGGACAACATGCATATGCCCCACCACCGCTTTCAGCTTCCTTCCTCTTCTTTCAAAAGAAAGGAGGCTTAGGCCAAGCATCTCTTGAGTTGTCATCCTCAAGAGGGGTGTTTGGCAGCCGAGAAAGTAAGAGAAAGAGGAGAGAGAAGAGAGGAAAGCAAAACCTAAATAAAAATAAAAGACTTTATTTACAAAAATGAAAACTTACAAAATATCTTCTCCTCCTCCAAATTGTTCTAAAAATTGTTCTTTTGGTTACAAAACAAGAGGGGCTTATATAGGCCACCTCAAGGCATGAAAATACCAAAACCTATGAAATTGGCTGGTTATAGGACAATTAAGCACATACCAAGTTTGGAGGCGTTTAAGTATTAATTACAAAGCATGACGAGGCATCAATTTTCGGCTGAGAGTCAAGAATTTCGCTTAATTAGCGAAATCAACAGAAGTCTAGCCGAAAAACAAGAAATTTCGTCAAGGGTGGGCAATTCTCGCTTTAGCTAGCGAAATTTCGCTGCTTAAATAAATTCCCTCAGTGGAGAAGCAAAAATCACCATTTTCACCAAGGAACGTTAATGAAATTCTGATGGTCCGCGAAATTTGGTGTTTTCGCTTAAGGTTGCAATTTCAAGTATATTGCGTAAATTTAAGCTTAGCTTAAAATTCCTGCATTGTTGATCCTTCACTTCTTTCATCTCGCCTTCAATCGCATCGAATTTTCTTCACTTTCGCTTTGTTTTCTCATTGATTCTTTGGGTCGGTTGATGGTCGACTTGAATTCCAACTTCATGATTCATCCTTTTGTATTGAAATTGAACTCCAAAAGTGTGCAAAAGCCTACAAAACAACCAAAAATACCCTAAATGGTATAAGTGTTACTAAGAAAACTAGAACACTTCACTGGCAATGACTTGATTAGTGCACAAAAAGCACTCAAAACCTATCTAATATAGGGTTCAAAATAGCACTTTTTGGGCACTAATACACCCCCCAACCGAGACGTTGCTAGTCCCTTAGCAATGCAAAAATAAAGAAAAAGGAGATGCATGTGGTGATTTGCAAAAAGGTTATGATTCAAAAGGGTTTATATACATATAAACAATACCTTAAACCGAAATTGAAATCAAAGTTGTAAACTCCATATGAAAGAATCAAACCATACAAGAACAAATCGTAGGCCAATATTGATCCATATTTCAACTTGGAATTTCCACCCTGTCTAATGGGTTCTTTTGTAACCGCATTAAGCCAATAAATCAAGTAAAATTTGCCTTCCCCCAACCTAGCACCGACATGGCCTTAAGTCAGCCGAACAACCTTAGATAGGGTTAGTTACACTCTTCTTTCTTTATTCATCTACATCGTAGGGTGCAATGCTTAAAATCCGACTTCACCAAAGTCCGTGTAACGGGGGTCCACCGATGACTCCCAACCAATTAAGGTTTAGGGCATCAAGCCAAAAGGATCACTTGACCACTAACTCTAAAGGCTTCACCCCGAACTCCAGTCATTAAACTTCACCTATCCACCCATGTAACGAACACATAATCGATGACTCCCAGCCAATTAAGGCTTAGTATATCGCTCAAAGGTTCGCCATATATCTCTGACCGTGCTCTGGTTTCAAGACAAAGCTTCATGACTTTTATTTTTTCTTTTTCTTCTTTCTTTTCTTTTCTTTTGCTTTTTCTTTCTTTTTCTTTTGGAAGACAACATTGGTCTTCAAGTATGGGTAACACAACCTATCCTAGGTCACTAACATACCTAAGGCCTATTGGTAAAGCGAAGAAGGCAATAATAATTTCACAAAACTTTACTGAACAACTGGAGTGCAAGGTGTGTGTGAATTAGCATAAGGGAGCTCTCAAGTCGAAGCATGCCGAACCTGTAGGCGACCAAAATTGTTTCAAGTATGGAATTTGTTCTAACATAGAGGTGACAAATAGTGATTCAATTTTCCAACATGAACAATTCAATTGTCCAATTGTAGCAATTCAATTGTCCAATTGAAAAGAAAAACATTTACATATGGTAAAGGCACAAAACATGATATGTACAATTACCTTTAGAGGTTTGGGGCACCAGCAACGGAACTATAAAGGAAAACAAAATTTGAACATCCAGACATGTGAGTATGAAAATTACCTCAACCATCTCCCAAGTATGGTTAGGATTTTAGGCTTCGTGGAGGATCCAACAGAGAATTTTCATCGCCGTCTGGGCTTCGACTTACATATAAGGTTTCACCTCTCCGTCCATTGACTTTAAACACCCCGTTATCATCTTCACTGATTAAATCGCCCACTGAACTGGCTGGGGTATGCCTGCTTGACCATGAACGGACTCCTCGTCCATCGTGACTGAGCTTACCCAGAAATGATGGAGTTTGAGTCGTATAAAAGAACTTGGTCTCCCTCTTTAAAATTCTTCCTGGTTATCATTTGATCATGCCATCTTTTCGATTTTTCCTTTGCAATCTTCGAATTCAAATAGGCATCATTCCGTATTTCTTCCAATTCATTGAGATCAAGGAACCTCTTGACTCCGGCCTTACTTAGGTCCATATTCAACTTCTTAATTGCCCACCATGCTTTGTACTCGATCTCCACTGGAAGGTGACATGCCTTACCATAGACCAATCGATAAGGGGACATTCCTAGGATTGTCTTGAAAGTCATCCTCAGAGGGCCCATAATGAATCAAGTAGTTCGATGGGGACCAATCTTTCCCGCTGAGCTTACCACCTTCCATTAATGGTCTTCGATCTCCCGTCGCGCAAGTTCTCGCTTGACCACTTGTTTGAGGAAGGTAAGGGGTAGCCACTTTGTGTTTCACACCATATTTAGCCATGAGGTTTTCAAATGGTTTATTACAGAAATGAGAACCTCCATCACTAATAATGGTTTTCGTGACTTCCAAACCCGAAAAGATATCGCTTTCAAGAATTTAATTACCAATTCTACCGTCATTGGTTTTGCAGGGAATTGCTTCAACCCATTTGGAGACATAGTCTACTCCCACCAAATGTACGTATGACCATTTGACGAGGAAAGGTCCCATAAAATCGATGTGCCCCACACATCGAATAATTCAACAACTAAAATCGGGGTTCAAAGGCATCATATGACTCCGGCGAGAGCGCCTTCTCCAAGCCTTTGGTATTTGTCTACATACACGGTAATATTTGGTGTGCTTCCTTGAATAAGGAAGGCCAAGAAACCCGACTATAGCACCTTCATTGCAAGTTGGGAAGCAAATGACCACCACAAGCACTCTCATGGCAATGTATTTAAAATTCCTCGTTGCTCCTCCGTACACATTTCCCGATGATTCGATTCACGAGATTTTAACAGGGAAAGGCTCTTCCCAATAATAGGAATGGATTTAGCAAAGAAATATTTCCTAATCCCGTCCTTTCCACTTAGCCGGGATTTCTCCCTGTAGGTGAGGAAATCGCAATGAGCATACCAGTGGAGCTTTCTCCAACTACATAGGGATTCTTCAAAGAAATTCATCATTAATAGTGGACTCGTGGAGTGTCAGGGGCTATAGTTAACCTGACAGATGATCCGCCACCATTTTCCACCCCTTTCTTATCTCTAATTTGCAAGTTGAACTCGGCAATGTAACCCAACTGATGAGTCTTGTTCAGATTTCGTTCGTTAAGAGATATTTCAAAAGCGTAATGATCTCGTAAAAATGACTATATCAGCCCCGACCAAGTATGCTCTAATTTATCTAAGGCATATACCACGCAAAGAACTCTTTCTCTCAGAAGGTGGTATAATTCCTCCTCAGGCTTCATTCAGTGGTTTGCTTCGCGATAATACACCACATGAGGTTTCCCATCTTCTCTTCGGGCCAAGTACCGCCTCCTATAGCAAGATCACTGCATCACACATCACCTTCAAACGGTAACTCCAATTAGGTGCTCGAACTATTGGGGCAAAGAGGGGTCAAATGAAATTTCAGCCTTCGAAACTCTTTTTTGGCAATCTTCTCCCAAACGAATTTGGCATCCTTCTCAAGAAGCTTCAGACAGGTTTGGCAATTTTGGAAAATCTTTAATGAATCGTCATAGAAGCCCGCGATGACCAAGGAATTGTCTAATTGTTTTCACATTTGCTCTGGGCCAAGAATTTGAAATAATGCCGATCTTTGCTTTATCAACTTCACCCCGTTAGAAATAATGTGCCCCATCACACTTGTTATCATAAAATGGCATTTCTAGCTTAAGCACCAAATTTTTCTACACTTTGAAATGGCTTCCAAATGGTTATATTCTTCAAATCACTCCCCATATAATCGTGATATCATCCATGTATACCTCCATTATACGCCACTCAGGTCAACATACCGAGCATACACTAAAAGTGGTCGGGCGTTACAAAGCCCAAAAGGCATCCCCTCCTATAAGGCTATTACGTGCCAAAACGGACAAGTAAAGGTAGTCTTTCCGATCTTCCAAGCAATTTCTATCCGAAGCACTCCTGGTCACCCATCCAAAAAGCACAGAAGGGTGTCCCAAACTCTTTCCAGAGCTTGATCGATGAACGGCAATGGAAAGTGGTCTTCAGGTCGTTCATTATTTCTCTATAATCTATACACACTTCAATCAATAAACTGAGATAATTTCAATCTCTGCTACTATATCTATTCTGAGAATCAATGATTGATCAACTAATGCTATCGAACGACAATGATACCACTGATAATTTCAAGACCCCATACGAACTACTTCTGTAGACGTGGGATTCAACCTCCATTGGGGTCGCCCAACGCCTTAGACTCCTTCTAAATAGATATGATGAGTGCAAACGGATCTGGTTTATGCCTTCAGATCAAATTTTCCATCCCCAATGTCATTGCTCTTTTCGGTATTGCAGAGATTATGCTCGCAGTGGTTAGCAAAGGGTTAAAATCACAACTCGGCACCGCTTCATTTACTCCAAAAATACATACTTTAAACCGGTCAGAGGTTCTTGTTCCTAGTCGTTGAGGTTCCTCGTCCATTACCAACAGGAGCAAATTTATTCTTCTTCCAAGACTTCAGATTTGCTTCATTTCCAATGTTGCCTCTGCTGCTAAAAACTGAGAACTCCGGTTAATATCTCAGACTTGTCGTTGGTTAGCCTGCTTCCTGCACGGTATCTAAAATACAAACTTCTTTCAAAGTCATCCTCCTCCGAGTGGCTATGCCTTACCCAAATGAAAAATATCGAGTTCCAAGGTCATATTTCCAAATGTGAGTTGCATGACTCCATTCCCAAGAATTGATGATCGCATTCAGTAGCCAAAACTAGCCTCCCTTAATAATATGGGAACCCGATTAGGTCCTATTGCAATCGGTTCTCAGATCAAGTACAACAAAATCTACCGGATAGTAAAATCTGCTCCACTGTATAAGAACGTCATACGGTTCCTTTGGTATTTTAATAGACCTCGTCACGGTTTAAAGTGTGATGGAAGTGGGTTTCGCTTCACCTAAAACCCAATTGCTTGTACATAGAATACTACAAATGCATTCACACTTAGCTCCTGCCCATTACAGTCACGCCATGCCCAATATTCACCGAGATCAGAGGACATCCTGATCCTTATACTTCACTGGAGTTCGCTTCTCTATAATAAGATTAACTTGCTCGCTTAAAAGGCCTTTTATCTTACATTAAGACCCTTTTTACCGTAAGTACAAACTTCTTTAAGAATTTTGGGCGCAGTAGGAACCTGTTAATCATATCGATGAGAGGAATATTGACTTTCACTGTCATAATATATTCCAACATTTCGCTTGGTTAATTGTAATGCTTTCTTCTGAGAACCCCGCTAAACCAGGATATTCTAATTTACTTCTTCCGTGTCCACCGATCGCTCTTCTGAAGTGGCTCACCACTAATGGAGCCGACTGAACGCTTTACATCAGTTGGGTTTAATTCCTTTCCACTGTAAAGTCACAATCGCTTTAACTTCATCGCTTTATTTAAGTCCTCTACAACCCTTGCTTTCATTCACTCACTTTCCGATATTGTTGTGCCCGAGCTGGCCTTCCTTTTCCGAACTCGCAACTACCATTACGCTTTTGAAATTCCAAATGCATATCATTCAATTTCCTGCTGACTGAACTTTCTACTAGCTCAATTTTCTCGACTAGTTTGGACATTCAGCACCTTCTCGTTCTTTCTACAAATATGCCTACTTACCTTACTAAATTGTGGATTGCCTGCTCAAATGTGAGAAGATAGCGTGGAGGTACTGTTAATGAAGTGGAATCAAATCATGATGTGCTCAAGGAGCGTATACAAGGGGTCTTGATTTATGACAAATTTGGACAATTTCTCCAATTAGGTTATTAAGGTCACCATACGGAGCATCTATGGTGGTTTATTTGACTTATGGCATGGGCACGCCTGCGCTCTCCTCGTGGTACTATTTGACCCGAAATTGAAGCAAGAAAATTTGGATAAAGATAACTTTATTAACCGCTTGCATTTCATGTCGATTTTTCATTTCCGTATCATCCAATCTTTGAGTTAAACCGGCCACTTCACTTTCATCTCCGTGTCTTCAGAAATGCATACTTATCTCCCTTGGTGGTTCACTGGCCTAATCTTTCATTCTCAGACTGTAGGTTCATCCCAAGTTTTGGAGGTTTCAGCCACATAGTTCATAAAATCCATAGCTTCACTCGTGCTTACTCAAAAGCTACTCCCCACACATGGTTTCCAACAATTGTTTCATAAAGGGGGACATTCCATCATGTAAGTGGTTCACCAACATCCAAGTGTCAAACCCATGATGTGGACATGCACCGATGGTTTCCATAAATCTTTCCAACACCGGCAAAATCTCACCATCCCGAGTCAAGCAGAAGGTGTAAATTTGTTCTTTTCAAATTATTGGTCTTAAGGAGCACGAAAAACTTTTCAGAATTCAAATATACCAGCCCAATTTAATGGTTCTAGTCTCAACATTTACTATATCTTGGCCTCATTCTTAAGGGTCAATGGAAAAGCTCAGCTTCAGCAAATCCATACAATCATACTCTTCCTAAAGGGTAGTGCAAACCTCTCAAAACTCCTCAAAATCCCTAATATGAGTGTATGGATTTTTCATTTCTCTTCCATACCATGCGAGGTGGGAGAAAGACCACAGTCCCACTCACACATTCTTCAAGGAGGTCGATACAGATCGGGCACAATCCCTGTGGAGGGGCGGATGTGATCCCTCATGGTTCTATAGGCATTCGATTCATAGTCTGGTCAGCTCCTCATTGTCTTCTCAGGCATGGGATCCATGGTATCGGGGCCAGACACCGACTTCACTAGCCGGGTCAAGTTGTGTACTTATCCTATGCACCCACTGAGTCTCATCCCACTGGCAGAGATAAACACCGTTACATAATTTAGAGACAACAAAGAGAAACAAACAACTTGCAAAAAGATTAAAATTAACTAAAATCAATAAACCGATCGAATGAAAACTCGAACCGAATCAAAATCAAACAAAGGTAAAATGCTAATTGCTAAAAATCGGCGCCTCGCAACTGAAAGCAGGCAAAAGAGGTAGTGTGTTGTTACCTTCACTGCGGATGCGGATCACAGCTCTTCAACTTACCATTAGTAGTTTGGCACCATCCTCGGCAATGGCGCCATTTGATCTGCGCTGCCGCAGTCGAGCTAAAATCAACAAAATTTATATACACCTGTTCCCTACTACCGAGTCAAGCTACCGCAAAGATAATGTCTGTGGTCGAACACTGTGGAGGTTTTCATCCTAAAAATGGTATCAGTGCATGAAGGTAAGGCTTTCTATTTGGACTCTTGAACAGGTTTCAAAAACAAAGGGGGAATGGTTTGGAACCGAGAATTGTAAACCGAAAGTAAAAGGCAGAAAAAGATAACTCGAAGACCAGTCACTAATCCTCGCAAGTTAGGGCAAACAAGGGTCCCTGCTTTATCCCCGCCGTTATGACAAGCAACCTATAGTCCCCGGCATAACCTGGACTATGTTTAACTAGCAAACCTCACCTCAAAACAACTCCTATTTGAGCATTATAGTAACATGTGCTTACGGCCCTTAATGTTTAAAACCCTAACATTTAATATCATCTCGTAGGCTCAGAAAGACCATCTAAAGAATCACACCCTAGTGCCATGGAGAGTATTGGCCAAATCAATAACATTAAATGCTATGCAACCTTAATTCGAGAAGCCTAACATATAAATATCATTTTAGATCAGAAAGACCATCCAAAGGAATCACAAAGACTTCACCGAATATGCACTGATCCCAAAGGCGAGAGTATCGCCAAATTAATGACATTCAATGTTATGCAACCATGTTTTGAGAATGCAAGGGCCATTAATTCACTCCGTAGCTTAAAGACAAGAGGACAACATGCATATGCCCCACCACCAAGCTAGCTTCCTTCCTCTCACAAAGAAAGGAGGCTTAGACATCTCTGAGTTGTCATCCCCAAGAGGTGTCAGCACGAAAGTAAGAGAAAGAGAGGAGAGGAAGCAGAGGAGCAAACTCAAATAAAATAAAGACCTTTATTTACAAAATGAAATTTTACAAAATATCTTCTCCTCCTCCAAATTGTTCTAAAAATTGTTCTTTTGTTACAAAACAAGAGGGCTTATATGTGCCACCTCAAGGCATGAAAATACCAAAAACCTATGAAATTGGCTAAGTTATAGGACAATTAAGTAATACACCAAGTTTCGAGGCGTCATATCACTACAAAGAAGATTCAGGCATCAATTTTCGCTTATCAAGAATTTCGCTAATTAGCTTAAATCACTGTGTCTAATAAAACAAGAAATTTCGCTAAGTGGTGGGCAATCACGGCCAGCTGAAAATTTCGCTAAGCTAGCCAAATTCTTGTGAGAAGCTTAAAATCAATTATTTCGCTATGAACAAAGTGTTACATAAATAGGTCTAGTAAATTTGGTGTTGTTTAATTTCGCTAAGGCTGCGTAAATTCGTTAAATCTTAGCTTAAAATTTTCGCAAGCTTAGCGAAAATTCCGCATCGTTGATCCTTCACGCTTTTTCATCCCGCTTCAACTCGCACGTAATTTTCTTCACTTTCATTGCTTTCTCTATTGATTCGGGTCGGTCGATGGTCGAGACTTGAATTCGACTTCATGATTCATCCTTTGTATTGAAATTGAACTCCAAGTGTGCAAAAGCCTACAAACCAACCAAAAATTTCTAAATGGCATAAGTGTTACTAAGAAGACTAACACTTCATCAAGAGCAATGACATGATTAGTGCACAAAAGCACTCAAACCTATCTAATATGGTTCAAAATAGCACTTTTTTGGGCACTAACGTGCACCCCGGGCGAGGGTCCCCTACGCCTCCCGCCAATCAACTGTTTAGGCCCAAATCCCATCGGGGGGGCACTCGGGGCGTAGGCACCGGCGAGAGTCGCCTGGGGCGTTCCTGGCCGGCCGGGCTTTTGTGGCCCGGGGTCCCATCTGGGGCCTGGCCGGGCCGGCCGGCCAGGAACTCCGAGCCCCGGCCCATGGTACCCACACCCCTTTTTTCCTACCATAGGGTGATCATCCCCTGGAAATGACAAGCTTGACCGGTCATATCATAGGGAACAAGAGACAATCAATGCTAGACGTGAATTTTGTAAACTAAACCGTATTAGATGCTATACTCGCTAAGTTGATCCCCGCAGATCGGGAGGTCATATAAAAAGGCGCCAGAGGGTGACGAGGTTCGTTGTTTCCACGTTATCCATGTTCCTCCTAGAGAAGGATAATTGAATGTCAACAGACTCCTAATCGGGGGATCATGGGACGAAGGATGGTTGTGATCGACATTTGAGAGGCCTTCCCCCAAAGATGGATCTACGATCGCATGGTTTGAGCAAAGCCCGAAATTGTTCGGGGGTGTCGGTGGTTCTAAAACTTGAATGAACTTCAGATCCGAGGACACCCCGTTGAACCTACTGGCCCTCCTGCTCTTTTTCAGCCCCAACACCATCTTTTCCTCCTTCTTTGCCTCAGAAAATTTAATTAAACTACAACCAACTTCTCAAAATTAAATCTATCTTTATAAGAACTAATCAAAACGAAATTACAGCAAAAAAGATTCAAAATCTAATAAAGAACTAACGGTTTGCTCCCATCACGCTTCGCTTGAGTCCCACGGACTCGCTATTTTGGGTTCTTCTTCTTTCTGGGACAACTGTCCGAGCTCTTCCATTCCTTCCTCCCCTCGCTAGATAGTGCTTCAGTCTTTGTCCATTGACTTTGAATCTTTTCCGCATCGCTCCCAGTCAATGCTCTAAATGTATCATTGGACACCACCGTATGGCCCACTCCATTCGATTTCAACTTTCCTCGAAATAATTTCGGCCTAGAATTAAACAAGAGAACTTGTTCCTCGCTTTCTAACTCTTTCCTCGATCCTTTGATCATGCCATTTCTTTGTCTTATCCTTGTAGATTCTAGCAAGTAATATCATTTCTGTTTTCCGCCTGCATCAATGTGGGTTTCACCCTTCCTAGCCTTTAAAATCGGTTCAACTTACGGCCCACATTGCCTCTCAGATTCCAATTCCGTGAGGTAGGTGACATGGTTTGCCAAAAACAATTTCGTTTGGGGACATTCCAATGGGAGTTTCAGATGTACCTCCAGAAGCCCAAAGTGCACTGTCAAGTTTGAAGACCAATCCTTCCCGCTGAGTCACTCGCTCTTTCTGGGCATTCTTTAATCTCCCGTTGGAAATTTCGCTTGTCCATCGGGTCTCGGGATGATAAGCTAGACTCATTACATGCTTGATCACCAATATGAGTTTTGCAAATATTTTGTTTGCAATGGCTTCCCCCATCACTAATGATAGTTCCGTGTTCCAAATCTCGCCAAAATATTTTTCTAAGTAAGAAGCTCACAATCGATAGCATCATTCCTTGACAAGCCATCATGTTTCCACCCATTTGAAACATAATCAACTGCTAGCAGTATGTACTGTGTTCCCAAATGATGGTGGGGAATGGTCCCATACAAAATCTATTATTCCCTATACATCAAAGATTGCACCACCATTATAATTCTTAGGGGGCATTTCATTTCGCGCTGATATTTCCAATCTTTTGGCATCTATCACACAATTTAACCCACTCAGCACAATCTCTGAAGATAGTGGGCCAATAAAATCTAGATTGGAGTATCTTATGAGCTGTTCTTTCTCCTGAAAAATGCCCCCCATATGGTGATGCATGGCATCTATCTCGTAATTTTGCCTTGTTCATTTTCCTCTCGCACACATCTTCTTATTATCATGTCAGCATCTCTTTAAATAATACTGACTCATCCCAAATATAATACCTCATTAGCGCTTCCGAAGTTTCCTTCAGGCTGAATTCAAGGAACTACTCCACAGCCAAATAGCGTTCACACATCGCTGATACCATGGAAGTTGGAAGGAAACTTTAAACAAATGCTCATCCGGAAGTTCTTCGTTATTACTTCTCTTCTTCTCACGTTTTTCAATTTCTTTGACAAGTGATCACGATCACATTGTCACACCCCTTTTTATCCCTTTACCAAGTCAAACTTCAGAATAAGAAGACTCCACCTTATCAATCTCGCTTAGCTTCCTTCTTTGACATCGTACTCGATTACGCATGACGCAGATGAATAATAACATGGGATCCCAAAATGTATCGTCACTTTTTCACAAGCAAATACTATGGCTAGCATCTCCTTCAATTACTGGAGTAATTTTCTCAGGCTTCGCCAAGGTCACCAGCATAGTATATATATGGTCCCGAATATTTCTCCTTTCGCTCTCAGACGTGTCCCCATCGCAAAATCACCGGGGTATCACACATTATTTCAAATCCCCCGATCCCATTCCGCAGCCATTATAGGTGTGCTTGAACCACTTGATCTTGATTTCTTCAAAGTACTTATGTGAGTCATCAAAATTAAACCTTGTATTTTCTCCAATAACCGCATGTTGGTCCGGCTATTGAGAAGTCTTTGATGAATCTCCTATAAAATCCAAAGATGCCCCAATAAGCTTCTTACTCCTTTACCGTGTGGTAGGTGGCAAGAGTTTTGATAATGGATACCTTGATTGGTCTATCACCAAAGAGAAATTTTATGCCCAAGAACAATAATACCTTCTGTTACCATAAAATGGCATTTTTCCCAATTCGTTGCTAGCTATTTGTTTCGCATCTCAAGCACTCAAGCTTCTGTGTTCTTCAAACACTCCATCAAAACTGATCCATACACAAGTGAAGCTCATCCATAAAAATTTCCATAACCTCTTCTTCAACCAAGTCCGAGAATATTGACATCATACACCTTCGGGAATGTAGCAGATACGCCCCAAATGGCATCCTTCGGCTACAGCGTACCATACGTGGGTTGTGAATGTGGTCTTCGTCCTCTCAAAGTAATAGCAACTGATTGTATCCCGAATACCCATCCAAGAAAACAAAATGCCCGCTAAATATCCAACATCTCGATCAATGGTAGCGGCAAAGGAAATGATCTTTCTGGTGGCTGTGTTCAGCTTCCTGTAATCAATGCATACCCTCCATCCTGTCACTGTTCTTGTTGGAATCAATTCATTTTTCTCATTGCGGATCACAGTAAACCCACCCTTCTTTGGAACCACATGGACTGGGCTCACCCAAGGACTATCTGAAATTGCATAGATAAAACCAAAGATTCAAAGAATCAGCACTCCTTCCGACTACTTCATCAATGGATCTGCCTCGATGTTCCCACAGATGGCTTTGAAGTTTCTTCTAGCGTATCCTCGCGTACGCAAACTGATTAGACCGACACCCTTCAACCTCTTCAATGGACCGCTTATGTGACCTTTATGCTTTACTTTCAAGAACCTCTGCTCCTCATCATCACCGAGTCTGCCAGAAGATAATCACCCGGTTTTCTCTGTGATTCTAAGTAAGCATACTTCAAAATGACTTGGCAAACTCTTTCAACACTAGCCCCTCTTCACTCTGCTTCTGATGAATTTCCCCTTTTTCATTATTTTCCTTCATTACTTATTTTCGTTTCAGCTCAACACGCTCTATAGAATGAAAACTGCAGGTATGGACAATCGCAGTAGTCATCTTCAATATACCGGGAAATTATCTCTTTCATTGATAAAAATTGAAAGCATTACAATCATCAGGAACACCCTAGAAGAAGGCAAAGAATGTATCAACCACCACGCAATTTTCTTCATCATGTTCATATCCCATGCTTGACTGTTGAAGCTACAGCTCTCCCAACCCCACAAAGAACCCTTTCTATACCCATCAAAGCCCAAAGAGCTGTAGTTCAAGTCCCCACGCCAGGTAAATGAATCTTCTTCCATGTTCGTAATGATGAGCCCATCGGAAAAAAAATTTCCAACAAAGGACCAAAGACATCTTCCAAGACCTTCCGTGTTTTACCATCGATCCGTCTCGCCATTTGAAGAGTAACAAAGGGTGGGAATAACCTCCCCCAAACTGGACTCTCAAGTCATAAATGTGTAAAGAGACATCAAGTTTATACTAGCCCCGAGTCACAAAGAGCTTTCTCGAATTCAACCTCCAATGATGCAAGGAATCAGAAACTCCCGGATCCTTCATCTTTTCCTCGCAATTTTCTTTATCACAACACCGGCAAGCAGCAAAGAGATTCACAATCCCTTCTTTCTACTATCTTTCTTTTTCTCTCGCATGTCCCCGTGAATTCTTGCATGTAGTGGCATCCGAGTCACCACTTTTGCAAAGGGCATACCATCTCTTGCATTTTCTTCTGAAAGGTTTTCAAAACCTTACATAAACCGCCTCCTTTATCTTTTGATTTCTCGCAGCCTGGTGGAAATGGGACCGTAGGTTCAGCCTCGATGTCCTTCCCCGTCCACTCCTTCTTTCTTTTCTCCAAGCATTTCTTCCTTTTCTGGGCTTTCTTCTTCCTTGCTGCTGTCATTTTTCTCTTTCATCTCTTCTAACTCCTTCCCACTCCTAAGCCGCATGCCTATGTGGCTTTTCGATTCTTTTCTTTATGTCACTGGGAAGGCATCTTCCTCCTGCTTGTGGTTAGGCCACGCTCTACTGTCTCTGTGTTCTTCTGGGATGATTGGTGTGCCTCCTCGAAAAATTTGAGAATTGGTAGCAGCTTGCTTCCACTTCAAACTTTGTTCATGGAGGTTCAACAGCCTTCTATTATCCCCCATGAACTCGCAAAGACTGCTTTCAAAAGATTTGGGCCCTCCTCTCAATCATATTCATTCTGTATTCATTTCCTCACGCTGGAACCTCGTGGCTGCATGTAACTCGCGAGGGTTCTGCCCATGCCTTAGGCCTTGTAGCCCCACCATATGAGAAATTCTCATGGTTCCTCAAGCACGTGGGTGATAACAGTCGGGCATGGGCAGATTGGTTTGAAATGGTAGCTGCTCACCCGCATACTTAACCTCTTCAAAGATCATAATTCAGTTCTTCTCGCAGCTCTCTCAAACATTCTCCCTTCAATAATCCTCTTCAACCCGCCTCCTATCTCATGGGCAAAGGTGTGCTCTTTCGTCATTCATCCCGTGTATAATGGCATCCAACTTAGCTCCATGGTCATTATCTTGCTCGCCCATGATCCCCTTTTCTCTCTAGCTCTGAAAACTCTAAGGAGTTTTCATATTGCATTTAGCCAGGTTCAATCACTCTTTCGCTCTTCAAGACTTTTTCTCGTTTGAATGCTCCACAACATGAAGCATCAATGATCCCCTGATATATCATTCAAGGCATGATATACAATGTCCATCCGAAGCCTTCAGTCTATCCCATGCATCGACATCTTCTCAAAGAACCGTCAATCTTTCCCGTTACATACAGTCATCTTCCCCCCGTTGAAACACAATGATTTCCCTCCTTCTCTCTCAGGTGAGGGCTGGGGGAAAGAATCTACCTGGGCAGCTCTACTAACCCTCCCAAGTATCAACACCGTAACCATATGTTAAAGATTCATACCATGTAGTCGATTCTTAGAGAGAATGGGAATAGATGCGCTTGATGATCTCCTGGTCCCACCCCATTCAACTTCATCAGATTAGCCATCCCGAGAAATCTTCCAGTGTCGCCGTCCTCACGGATGACCGCAAACTCCGATGTCGGACCATCAGAATTAAGCCGGTTTAAGTTCAAAATTTGCATCAATAGTCGGGCCGCTCTCGATCAAGCAGTACCTACCTTAACAGCGAGCCTTAAGTCCTCCATAAGATCAATGATCGAGGCCTCTAGCCGCTCTATGTACTTCATTCCGTCTCTGCCTTCATCCGCCATGGTCAGAAGCCGCCTCTTTATCTCTTCTCTCTCTCAAGCTTCGAGTGTTCTCTAATTCGTGTCTACTGAACTGTAGATCGTTGTTTTGCTCTCATGCATTAAAAATTTTGTCCCCGAAATCAAAACACACTTACATTAATGGGGATTAGTCTCGGTCAACAACATTTTCAATATGGTTTGTTAAAGGTTATGGCTAAAAGAATCACCGCGCTCAAAAGCTATTTTTGTTCTTTCTTCAAATGTCCAAATTAGCATTTCTTCTTTCTCGTCGAATATTGATTTACTAAATTCTTTTCGACTCTTAAATCCACGCCGCCATAAAACTTGTTAACTGGACCATATGATGTATACAAATTTATGACGTTCTCACCAAAGGTCTATTATCTAATCCCCAGCAACGGCGCCATAAAACTTGTTGACTGGACCATATGATGTATACAAATTTATGACGTTATCACCAAAGGACTATTATCTAATCCCCAGCAACAACGCCATAAAACTTGTCAAGACTACATCTATAAATTGTTATGGATCAAAACACCTATTCAAATTTAAGACTTATTACCCAATGACTATCATTTAACTTTCAAGAAATAAAACCACTAAACTCGAGGAGTTTCTAACTATATGTTTGATTAAAGATATTTTTTGTAAGAGTAAACCATTTTCGTGTGGTTTTGATCCAAAGATAACAAGAAGTGCACATGCTCGACAAGTAATAAATGGATTTAAGTCCAGATCATCCCACGTAGATATCAAGAATTCTTCAATCAACCACCCCAACTACTTAAGCTCCATACTATTCGACGATAATACGATAATGAGATTTTGTTTCAAAGCTTGAAAAGAATGATGTAAAAGAAAAATGAATGAATAACAAATGGATTGAATATTGAAATATCAAAATAAAAATTTAGATTTCATCAGCTTATCTCTAAAGAAAACACATTGAATAATCGGCCTATCAGGAAGAATCAATTCCTACAATTGCATCGTAACTTTTGTTTTCGAACTACGATTCAAAATTACCCAAGGATTAAAAATAGTGTGACCTGATCTCTCAAACCGCAATATCAGCTCATCATCTCTCACCTTAACTGCTTCTCCCACCGCAGGTGAGATAACTACTTTAAAAACTAGTAGCCTCTTGCTCGATATTTTTCTCTCTAATACTTCATACCCACAACATGGACCTGCACTCAGCTCCTTCAATTTAGTCATCACGAGGCTTGCACTATACCAATTCTCAAACCCTCAAAATTAGAACAATCTACTCTTTCCCCTTTGATTAGATCCTGTTAACACTTTGATTCACCACTATTCAAATTGAGAGAACTCTCGTATACTTAAATTAATAACTCACTCAACCTCCATTCTGCTATAATCGAGAAGAGGATGTATTGATTTAACATACAGAGAACATTAGATCAGCAATATCGTGTTCAAATACCTTCCCAAATTGTTTACTCGTGAATGCCTTCTCTGTCACTCGTAGGACCTCCTTGAAATCGAGCCGAAACAACCCTCGTTATGGGTACAAGCAGAACAAATCGGGATCAATCTCCAAGAAACAAGCAAAATCAAGAAGTCATCAACATCTCAAGTTCACCCATAATGAATAAAATACTCGCATTTAAAGATAATTTCGACAATAACGCCAATCTGTGGAAGCTGGGTTTTAAATTATCGACATACCATAGTCATTTAACAGAAAACCATTGTAAATCGTAAATCGATATGAAAATCCAAAATTTGTCCGGAATTCAAACAACCGTACGCATCTTAAGAAATATAAATCTGCATTCGCCTAAATTTACGCCTAACGCTCAAACCAAAATTAGAACCAAATGCAAACTAATCTAATCTAAAAATTAAATGGAAAAACGAAACAAAAGAAAAGAAAAGAAAATAAAATAAAAAATACAGAGCCTTCAAAGAACCCGCATCTCTCTAAGCTTCGCCAAGAGCCGCTCTTTCGTGTACCTTCGTATTTATGTGGTTCCTGGAGTCATCCACCAGCGTGCATTTCAGGATTTCCGCGGACTGCCCATGTTATTAGTCAGTTATGAAGATCAAATCCTCATTGCGGCGTTGTTAGTTTGGCACTTGTCATACATTTATCAATAAGTCATGACATTCCTTTGTTTTCAAGGCATCTTATGCTCGCATTAGCGAATAAACGTAGCGACATCATCCATGTCGCTGATATCACCCTCGGCCGCGACATCAACTTGCGACACCGCAGTTTTCAATCGTTGTTCTACGTCGCGACACTTTGCCGCGACGCCAGCCATGTCTCGCAGCCTTTCAACCGCCGTCTTTATATCGCGACATCAATCCTTCGGCCGCACGATCTCACGCGGCGCCTCCGCAGGGCTCCCGACGCCGCGACATCCCCACCGCCATCAACTTCTTTGTCGCGACATCAACTTAAGCATGGTCGCGAACCTTCAATCGGAAGACGCCTCATGTCGCGACCGACTTCGCCGCGACGCCGCCAACTTAAGGAACCGCAACCTTCAACCGAAGACGCGTCACGTCGCGACTCCTCGATTTCTTTGTCGCGACGTCAACTTAAGGAACTCGCAACTTCAACCGAAAGACGCCTCTCATGTCGCGACCTCGACCCTTGTCGCGAAGCCAACTTAAGTCTCCTGAGGCTTCAACTGCTGCTTTTGGTGTCGCGACATCGCCTTCCGCGCGACAATGCTCTAAGTCACAACGCCATCTCTTCAAACTTGTCATAGCTTCAAGGCGCTTCTCTTGTCGCGACCTCCATCCCTTAAGTCTCTGGTTAGTCCTTAGTCACTAACTCAGGATCCCCTGGCCGCGACCGCATCACTTCTTCACTTTTCCCGATGTCGCGACATCAACCGATCCAAGTCCAAAAACCGCAACATTAGTTAACCAGCGCTTGCTTTCATTGGCCCGCCATTTTCTCGTATTTTTACTCCACCATTTGTCGCATTTTCATCGTTTTCTTCTTTCACACTCCTCTCGCTAATAAATTATGAGTTTCTTCATATTTCGCATATTAATTATTCCTTTCGATGAAAAATCAAATCGTAAAATGGATTAAAAATGTATGACTTTAAGCTCATCGTAATACGAATTTCTCACAAGGATCGACACACTGCACCTGACTGTCGGGACCACTCCTGAGAATCTACGTGAGCTTTCTTTGATTTAGTTCTAGCCTAGTTTCGTGGAGCTATCGGATGTCCCTAATTTTGCATTGGTCAGGCGATTTCAGGTGTTCGCCCGATCTCTGGCCCCAAGATATAGTCCAAAGCTAACGTTGACTGAGTGTCTTCCGCGCGCTTATTCTGAGTTGATCAGGTAGGACATTCCCGGATCTTCAGGTTCGAGGTCCTCTCGTCCCGCTATTTTGATTCCTTTACCTCCCTTCGTTATGAAGTTTTCTCATGATGGGCCTCCCGTTGTCAAGCACTGGGCGAGGCAGCTGGGCTCTGGGCAGTGCCGCCCGAGGTCCCTGAAGCAGGAAGCGAAAAACTCGACTCTCCGAGAAGGGCCGCCCATTCGGGGGGCAAAGTTCCGGGGGACGTCTTTCTTCTCACCCTCCTCCCATGTCCGAAAGTACTCGGCAAGTGCTGCGCCTTCACAGTCCCTAGTGGCCCCAAATTCGCAGCCCCGCTCCGGCCCACGCAAAGGGCAAAGATTCCTTGAGAAGGGCTACTGAGCCTCCATTGGAGGTCATGCCTATCACCATTTGAAGTCCCCCTACGTAGAAGCAGAGCCTTCGAGGACAAGAACAGGAGTGAAACGCCCGGAAGTCGACGGAGATTACATTCCTTACTCCTTCAACAGCTGATACCGGGCGCAGCCTCGCCCATCCTTAAAGATTCTCCGACCTCAAGAGGTCGTGTGTCGCCCCGCGAGAAGCCCGCTCTATCCCTCCAAAGTGGGTCGCCCGGTTCCCATGTCTTGTCGTATTCGCTTATCTCGGTTTGAATCGCAATGGTTTTGGCTCGATATTATGCGGCTACCATTGCTTCAGCCGTGGGATTAACGAGCCACGCCAAAGCCACCAAAGTCTACGTTTTGAGGCAGCTCGCCGTTTCGAAAGGAAATGAGTCATATGGTCAGTGCGTGAGTAGCTGGCAGAGGCCAGGCTTATCCCATCCAAGATAGAGCACTGCAGACGTAGCGGCGTGCCGAGGGCCTGAAGCAGTGCCCGGAAAGCTTTGGCGTCGCCGGTGTTCAGCTTCTCGAGAAGTCGTGGACGAGCCGCGAAGCCGCCCAGATGACCGCCGATCGCGGACGGTCGCAGTCGCGCCCAGCCGAGCTTCGCAGTTGGCGATGAGCCTGCAATCGCCCCGTAACGAGCCGCGGCAACTAAGGAAAGAGCCGCGCCGCTTATTAGAGACGAGCCGCGTGACAAAACAACGCCGCTGATGAGGTCACCGCGAGGCTTCCAAAGTCGCAGTTCGTCAAACGCCCGACCGAGGAGTGCGGGTTGCGAGGTGACCTTCGTATGAACCAAACTCGGTTATTTAGAGGGACGGAGCCATAATAGCCTGGGAGGGATGAGGTCTCGCACTCGGGGCTTCCATGGCTGGCTTCCGCAGGAAGGTCATGCCTATCCCGGCTTAGACCTTCATTTTGATCATCCCTAGTAATGAGGCTAAGGGTCCTTTTCCTAACCGTTCGAGAACCTGATCCCCGCGAGGCCCGCTCCCCTTTCTTCGCCTCCCCGCCTCCCCCATCCGATCCGACTCCTTCCCTTTGTTTCTTTTTTTAACGGGTCAACCCGAGATATAATGATCGCCCTAATAAATATCCCATTTGCTCTTATTGTTGTCTCTCGCTCACCTGGTCGCTCGCTTCGATTGTCACGCCTTTCAAATCCGCTTTTCGCCTCGTACTACATGGCCCGTTCGAATCGAGTTGCCGGGCTCTGCGAGGCCTTTCGAAAGCTATCGAGCTCGCGAACCGAGCTACTTAGGCCCGTGGCTAATGTGCTTGACCGCTCCCGGCTCACCCGTCTGGGCTGAAGCAAATGAGCGCTCTTCAAAATGAGCTACCAAGGCCCAGGGCTATTCTCTGCCTTCGAGTCAACTCCGCTTCTAAGGCTACGCGCGTCTTTCCCGAGCACCGAGCTCTTCAAACCAGTCGCTGCGCTTTCCCGAAAGCAGTGAGCTCTACAACCGAGTCGGCGTTCCTGCGCCACGCGGTTCGAGCCGGTTACTCGGGCCGACGGCTCAGCCGAAGCTTCAGCTCATCAAACCGAAGTCGCTGAGGCTCTGCTTTTCAATCACCGAGCTGAACTCGCTTCGGCTACATGGCCCGAAATGAAAGTAGCCGAGCTCTTCAACCGAGCCGCTGAGTACTAATACAAATTTCCTAAGCTAAATCAGGTTTAAGGTTATGTGGCTCTTCCGAGTAGCCAGCCGGCTGTAACCGAGCCACGCCGAGGTTTACGCGCAACCGCCGAAGCAACCGCTTCTCGGGTTACCGCCTGAGTTGAAGCGCCGAAGCCGTCAAAACGGCCGCGGCCACGGGCAACCGCTCGAATAACCGCCGGGCTACTACCAGCTCAGCGCCGGTTTCAAAACCGGTGCCGGCCGAGGCTCCATGGGCAACCGCTCGAAATAACCTCGCTTCCCGCCAAGCACTCGCCCGCAGCGCCGAAAGGCCGAAGCCATCAAACCAAGTCGCCGAGGTTCACGCGGAACCGAGCTAAACCTCGCGCTTAGGCCACGGCCCGAGAGTTGAGCAAATGAGCCTCAAACCGAGCCGCCAAGCCCGGGCTAACGTGCCCGAGCCGAACTTCTGCTCTTGGCTACATGGCCTGCTGAGAAGTCGAGAGCCTGGTCAAATGGTCACGAGGCTCCCAGGCCAACCACCCGAGTCGAACTCTCGCTTCTTGGGCTACATGGCCCGAGTTGAGTAGTCGGTAGCTCTTCAAACCGAGCCGCTGAGGCTCCACAAGCAAACCCGCCCGAGTCGAACCGGCCTGAGGCTATGTGGCCTTCGGTTAGAGGCCACTTTTCAAAATCCAAGGTACTGAGCTTTCGAGTCACTGAGCTCTACAACCGAGCCGCTGAGGTTTCATGGGCCAGACATGCCCGGGCTTCTGTGGCCGTTGACTTCCACTTCGAAAGATGCCAGCGTCATTACTAATTCATGGAGAGAATCGGAAACGACAGGCGATTTTATGAGTGCTTCTACTTCCCATAAATGGCTTACATTCTTCGCAATGGAGTTCATACTTCAAATCTTCTTCCCTTTTTTGGGCGCAGCTGGAATTTGCGCATGAGGAAGCATCAAGGCTTGGCCGTCTTCGCAGGAGGTCCGCCTAAGGATTCTGGCTTGGCTCCGAAGGACCTCTCGCCCGCGGGAGCCAGTTTTTCCCGGGGTCTCCGTTTACGGGAGTAAAGATGGATTAGTACCCAAATAGCGTACTTCAAGCCTTGTTTATAGCGTGCTTTAGCGCTTTTTGTGTACTAATCGACTTTAATAACCTAATCGATGCACTGTCCCGCCTTTGTCACTCCATCACATATCAGTTACTATAGTAGTTTTCAGAGGGTCAAATGCCTCATAATTCCTCAATTTGATTCAAACATGATGAACCCGAGCCAAATTCGAAGATGCATGATCAAACTAGAGGAATTTTGGAGCACATATACTGAAGAGAAGGATTGAAATTCTTTATGTGGTTTGCAAAAGTTCGCAAACCCAGAAATTTCATATAGTCGCCAATTTTCGTTGAACCCGCGAACACCGCACACCCGTGACCGCACCCGCCTTTGGTGGTTTATACAAGTTTACCTCATGTATGGTTTTTTTGCACATTTTTGTATCATACCGAAAATCTGGCGAGAAGCTCGCATCGGCTTGTAAATTCAATCAACTTTTGTCACTCCATCAATCAATCACAAATTCGCACTAAGCTTCCTCCCACCGCTGGGTGATTTTCTCTCCCTTCACTTTCTTGCATCTTTTAGCCAAACACCCTCGATGATGACAAATCATGGGATGTTTCGCTAAAACCCCGATCCTCAAGGCCACCGGGTGCCGATTTTAGGTTTGGTCATGATGCTCCCACACGTTTTCATGTAGGCATTTCTAAGTGCATTATGTTCTGTCATCTGGTTGCAAACCCCAGTATGCCTCCCTAATGTATCATGCTGGGTTCAGCGATACGATTAGTGCTCAAAAGTGCAATTTCAACCCTATATTAGATAGGTAGGTTTTGCTACTTTTGATCATTAATCATGTCATATAAACCAATTATGCCTATGTTACCTTTAGTAACACTTATGCCACTCAGGGTGTTTTTGGTTGTTTTCGCAGACTTTTATACATATCAACTTTAACCTCAATGCAAATGATCGATCATGAGGTTAAATTTTTAGTCTCAAATGATCAACAACAAGCCCAAAAATCAATGGAAAACAAAGGAAAAGTGGAAGAAATGAGATGCAAATAAGACATGACGGCAGGAATGCGTAACGAAGAAAACGTGCAATTTCGCGAACCTCGTTCGCAGAATTCATTCAACTGATTTAATTCGCAAACCGCTCGCAAACGCTTCAATTCACATTGCGTTCGCCAGCCAACCTCAAGACTGCAATTCGCGTAATTCGCTTTTCATCGACACGCTTAGCAGCGCAATTTCGCTATTAGCGAAATTAACTTGCCAAATTCGCTACAACATTGCCAATTTCGCTAGACCGTTAATTCGCTGCCATTGCCAAATTCGCGATTACGCTACTTCGCTAATTAGCTTAAATTCTCCCTTAGAATAAAAATGCATGCCTCACATGCTTAGAATTACAGTAAACCACTTCAAACTTGGGTAATTACCCCATCTCCATAACTTAGCTTAGTTATTAGGTTTTAAGTATTTTTTACACCTTGAGGAGTCCTATACACTCCCTCTATGTTTTCAGAATAGAGCAGAGAGTATATGAAGAAAGACAAGTTTTTGGTGATTTGTAAGTTTACTTAATGCTTTGTAAATAAATTGTTTTATTTTAAGTTTTGCTTTTATTTTCCTCTCTTCTTTTCTTCTTTCTTTTTCCTTCCACAAACACAACTTCTGAGGTGATGACAACTCCAAAGCCATAAGCCTCCCTTCTCAAAGAGAAGGAAGGTCAAGTAAAGGGGCTTAAGTATTGCCCTCATGTACCAAAAAGCTACGTACGGCCCTTATCTTCAGCAAACTCGGGCCAGACATAACATGTGATGTCAGTTTCCTTGGCCAATACTCTCCATGCTTTAGATCCAAAGGCTTAGTGACGTGCAATCGTGGGCTCTTTAGATGGTCCTTACTACCATGAGGTAATATTCACATGTTAGTTCTTCAAATTAAAGGTTAAATACCATTTGCTTTTACTGTTTTACCACAATACCATGCTTTAGTAGGTTCAAGGTTTCAAAGTGAGAGATGCAATCGTGATTCTTTAGATTATTATCTCTTACTAGCTTCCAGGGTCACTCACGCTTTAGGTTCGGGCTGTTTCTGGGTGAGATGTACTGTGATTCTTTAGATCTTTACGAGCCTCTAAAAATGATGTTAATGTTAGGCCAAAATAAAAAGCCATATAACTACATCTCTCGTGTTGACTCACATAGGAGGATAAAACCCGAGGACATGTGTTTGCCCTAGCAATAAGTTAGTAACTCAAATCTTCAAAGTAAATTTCTTCATTGTTACTCTGCTTAACTTTCGCTTACAATTTCCTCGTTTTTTCAAACCATCTCTGTTTTTGAATGTAGAATTCCAAAGAGTCCAAATAGAGCCTTACCTTCATGCCCCAATGCAAACCATTTTTATGAAGAAACCCATCCCCTGTTCTCGAATCCCAGACCTCACTACACCTGCAAATAGAGTTTGACTACCAGCTTGCAAGAGCTGAAAGCGGGTTATGTAAATATCATGACGTAGCCTCAGCCTACCGTGGCACGAATCCAATGGCCGCTGCTTTATATGCTCGACTACTAATGGTAGTTAAGAGTACTGCATCCACATCACATAGTAACTCTTTTACTTTTTTATCGCTTGCAAAGAACTGCGCTTTCTAGCATTTGACAAGAGTTTAATCGATTCACTTCAGTTTTTTTTTATTCATCATTTTAATTTCTTTTGTTAGATTAGTTTTTTAATTTTTCTTTAGCACTCTTGTTGGTTCTAATTCGCCTGCCTCATACTGTAAATAACTGTAATGCAAACAAGGATGAGACACTGGTAGGGCTCTAATAGGATTAGTACAATAACCCCACTAGCTAAGAGGCTGCGCACAACCGATGTACCATGGATCCCATACTGAACAATGACAAACCAGAACCCATATGAATCCAAACACATGTAACCATGAGGGATCATGGTCCACCTTCCGTTAAGTGCCTCCATCTCCTCAGACACACTTCCTCCGCCGATGATGTAGCAAAGGAGGCCATTTGGCACCCCTACGCCTCCCACACATGGTATGGAAAATGCAAATCCATACACTCATAAGGGATTTTGAGGTTTCAGACTACCTTCATGAAGGGCACAATTTTACATGGATTTTACCGAAGCTAAAGGCATTTCCATCGACTCTAAAGGACACAAGACATGGCCCAACCTAACAGGCCTAGAACCATAAGAAATCAATGAGTCAGTAGCGCAGTTCCTGCCAGTTTTTTGAAGGTTATAAGACAAACAATTCGAAAGAAATTTTATACCTTGCAGCTCATGAAGGTGAGAAGTTTCACTGTCGAGAGGTTTTGGCACCATCGCAAGTCCACACTATGGCTTTGACATGATGTTAGTGAACCACTTCTATGGTGGTATGTCTCCGCTATGAGGCAACAGAAACCATGTGTGGGGAGATGGCTAAAACATCCCGAAGAAGCCATGGATTTTTTAAATTACGTGGTCGAAACTTCAAGGTCAGATGAGCTTTAACCCTAGAGAAACTGACAGACGAACCACCAAATAATCAAAGAGGTGGTATGTGGCGTAATCGACGATGATGGAAATGAGGGCTAGGTTATCAACTCTAGCTGTAGTTGCAGAGGAGCCGGAGGGAAAACAGCCAATCGGCGTGTGCAAAGGATCGACAACACTGCACAACCTAATCCCTGCACAAATTTCCAATCCCCAGCACAACCAATAGAACACGGTTCCATGACCCCTGCAGTTAGGATTTGATGTCAGAATGTGCACACACTGTAGGACAATTCAAGCCCCAACAACCAAATGCTCCATGGGGAAGCCACTTACACCCAATCGGGAGGAATCAATCCCAGACTGAGATCATTAAAACCCCCTGGTACCACTCAGAGCTGCTTCCCCAGCTTTGGTTCTCCTCCCAAACACAACAACCACCATCCTCTTCCAAGAGGAACAAGTTTCACCTGTTTATAAGGTGGTGGGCAATTGTTACGACCAAAATGGAACTAACGTGCAATCTGGGTACAAAGAATTGATAATTGGCCGAGAAAAACACCTAATAAAAAATTCGATGACCTACAAAAAGATTCAATTACAAACACAACAAGCCGCTGGGAGGACAAGAAAGAGGGAGGTTCCCATCCCAAACACTTCCAAATCCTATGATCCATTGAGGTGGTCTTGAATGGATGAGGTTAAGTCCATAATCACCAGAAGTGGAAAAGAGGTTGATCAACCCTCGCCAAAGCCTGCTTAAGAATCCAAAGCAAGAGAAAAACAACTATAATATTCTTTTCTAGAGGATGACACAATGAAATATCAGATAACACTCCTTCCACAAGCAATGAGGAGGTTAAAAAGTGAAACTCAACATGTGTATGCTTGAGGTCTTAAGGCAAGTAAAGGCTAACATACCTTTTCGATCTAACCAAACCAAGTACCTCGCTTATGCAAAATTTAAAGGATCTATGCACCATAAAGAGGATTGTAGCATTGAGAAGAAGGCCTTTTCACCGAAAATATCGCGTCTGGAATCCAAAGCAAGGCACTCAAGTATACAAGGACTGCCTCCCACACAATACCGCTAATATTGGTGGAATTGCATGGAAAAGGCATTGCCAGCTCTAGAGCCAAGGTGAATTATGCCATTTTCAAGAGATACAAGCAGCTAGGTTGGGTGAGCTTAAACTCACCTCTAATCACACCCTCATCGTCGATAGATCGCGAAAACCCATGATAGTTAGATGTCCTGTAAAATTGACAATTTACTATCCAAATAGATTTTGTAGCCTCTGCATTAATCGCACCCACCCCAATGAACCAACCATGTGCCAATCATTTTAGTGGAGACCATTTCACCGCCAATGTGCAATTATTAATTGTGCCCGGGAATGGAATCATGCAATTGACATTCGGTGATGATATTGAATTGAACATTTTCAATTTGAATGACAACCCAAAATCAGTAGAACCCGAAAAATCCGGCAACCCATGAGGCTTGTTTCAAATGATCACGGTGTGTATAACAAAGCCCAAAATGCAAAAAGAGTGATCAAATTTTGGTGATGAAGGAGAATTGGTCTTGCCAACAACACTAATTGCAAGCCAACACTCAAATCCACAACCATTCCGCAGGAATGTACCAACCCATGGTCTCCTGAAGGGCAGCTTGGTCAATCACATGGTCGAGAGATCATCCCTCCGACCTCCCCCTGAGTATTTCGACCGAACTCGGTTCTGTTTTCAAACCTGATTGCGCTCAATAAATTTTAATTTTTGTCTTATATTAGTTAATTTCATAGTCTTATTTACTCTTTCGTGAAAAATTTTAACTCATAATTTTTCCTTTCTTTATACTTAGTTGTATATGAAAATAGCATGTTTCAAACATCAATCATGAAGTATTATAGTAAATCACATCAAATTAATTTTAGTTATATTATTATTTGAATATTAGTACCACTTAAAAATTTGAATGCGTAAAGACCTGATTCATATAAATTTACTATTGAAATAAAAATCATGAGAGGACCTTCTTACATCATACCCAGTAAGGATAAAAACAGTGGAGGGGCCGGTCCTCAAAACACATTTCCATATTCCTCCCCTCCCACGTGCCCCGAGAGCTCCCATCGCCGCTGCCCGAGCTCCCACCGCCGTGCCCTGTCACTGCAAGAGTTTGCTTCACCTCTGACCAGCCCCTCCCTGGGCCATCACCGTGACCAGCCCACTTTTCGCATCATCGTGCCAGCAAAGAGCCGAGCCTCCACGCCATCCCGCCCGAGCGGCTCGTGAGGCACTCACCCACGCCAGACAGCCTCACCTCTCGTCGAGCCACTTCTCCCGCGGCCTCTGCCTCGCAAAGGAGCCCTACATCAAGAGTCCATCATAGTTCGAGACTTCTGCGACGTACCCAGGTCCATTTACCTACCACAGCCTGGGCTTCTGATAGCTTTGGTTCAGATTCAGCTTGTGTCTGGGAGCTTCGCCTCGCAGGCACAGACCCCAGTCATACACATTCAAAGAATTCAACATTTTCGGGTTAGCTTATTTTGAGTATGATCAGATATGGTCCCACGAGGGTGGTCCAGATTCGCCTCTGGGTGAGATTTAGCACACCCGAAATGACGTCGTGAGAGCAAGACAAGGCGCACTGGGGTGCCGCACTGCAGCGCCATCACCTCCGTCCCCCGAGGCCGCACCGACGAGCCTCCGGGATTCGCACGTTGTCAGACACTGACGGACCCCGGCCCCATCCCCCAGCGACTCTGAGAGAGCCAGAGGGCCCCGCCTTCCACGGGCCGCACTTCGCCCGTAGCGGCCTACTGGCCCTAGGACCGCCACATCACCGGTCATCAGCAAACCGAGACGACACCTTCACCTCGTCATCACCGCTTCGCGATCAAAGCACCATGTTTAGAGACAATTCCATTCTGGGGAATGCGATATACGTGAATGTAATTATTTCAATAGGAGTCATTCTAATACGACGTTCCGGATCGATGGCCGACTTCAGACATACCGTGAGTCGCGATTGATCGAGAGGCACTCGCCTCCATTCATGACTCCACTACGCTCTACCACCCGAGAAAGGGTCCGACGCCTCTACCACCCAGACATTCAGATGCGCACGGCCCCCCTCTCGGAGATCCATTTCGTGATGGGGATGACCCGCCAGTACCGCCCGCCGCGGTTTCCAGCCTCAGACGCGAGCAACCACGCAACAGGTTGCGAACGGAATCCACCTCCGCCGCGGCAATGCCCGCCGTGATGCCATGTCGACCGCCACCTGGTGCACTTCCGCCATATATTTACTCATCGACCATCCACGCACACTGTTTATTCCCTCTGCAAAGATTATGTGCAAGAGGAGGCCTATCTTCGAGGCATTGTACCTGATCTCTGCATTGGTACCAAATTTCATCCAGCCTGGTGATTACTTCGTCTACAGCTGAGGAGAAGGTCTCACCTATAGATCCTCTAGCACATGTGAGAGCATACCACTACTTATTCCGAGGCTCCTTTCCTATGTTCTTGAGCAGATGGGATTTCCGGAGGAGCCCGGATAGAGATGGCACAGCCGCCTACTGTGTAGGCAGTGGACCTGACATGACTATGCCCATCCATTTCCATATACGCAATGAGACCAGAGAGGAAAACGCGAGAGGCTGAGGATGCACACGAGACGATCCACCCGCTCCCGCACCGTAGAGGCACGAGGAGTCCCACCATATTTCGTGATCGTTCACACCACCATCTCCTCCAACTACTATTTCACTCACTCTACAGATACTCCCTGTCCCTTTCATTCAGACACCACCTGAGTATATACACATGTCGCCGAGTGGGAGATGGTCGAGTGATGATGCGATTCCGCACACTAGCACTTCTCTCAGTGTTCTCAAAGATGCAAAGACATGACCAGAGATTGGCTCGAAATGAGGCCACTTGGGACAAGCAAGACCACAAGCTACCATCATGACCCACCCGGTCTTCCCTCATGATCCCGCCGTGTATAGAGGAGTCACACCGATGCGTTTCATTGATATCCCGGGTAGGCAAACAGAAAGATCCCCCACTCACAGAGAGTGAGAGTATAGTCTTTGATTTACATGTTTCATTTATCAATCTACTCAATTAACATTGATATGATTCATTGTTGCAGGCATATGCTCACAGGTGTAGTCTACTGCATGGCTAAGCCATTTTTGCTATAAGAGCTACTCGCATTATATATATATATATTCAGCTTTTGCATATTGTGTGTTTATCAGTGTCCCTATGTATAAGTATGTGTTTTTCTTTCAAACTACATAATTAAATCTGCTTCAAATCAACAACAGAATCGCTTTCAAATCAACAATTGAATCGCTTTTAAGCCGGATGATCAATCATCATTTTGTCACTTCTATGCTAGAATGCCATGCTTGAAACAATTTAGGTTCGGCCAATGCTCCAAAGATGCTCAACTTGGAAATTTCCCTTTATGCTATGTCACACACGCACTCTAGATTCTTCAATAGGTTGTAAATTTGTATGCCTCCTTCCACTTCGCAAAACCGGCTCAGGCATGTTGACAACCTAGATAGGTTTGAGCTGTACCAACAATTGAGGACCAATGTTGTCTTCCAAAAGGAAAAGAAAAGAAAAAGAAAAGAAGAAAAGAAAAAAATAAAATCGTAGTTGCTTTGAAACTCCAAGCACCTGGCCCGCGGTGTATGGGCGAAGCCTTTTGAAAACCCGAAGGCCCTGCCTTAATTGTCAGGGAGTCATCGATTTTGTTCAGCATGGGTGGATAGGTAATTTAGCGACTGTAGGTGCTTGATTTTCAAGTCTCACTGAAGTCCCGTAGTTTCTAGGAGCAGTGGTCTTTTGATCCTTTCGTCGATGTCCTAAACCCACCGTCGGGAGTCACTCCAGGACCCCGTTACACCGACTTTGGTGAACTCGAATTTTTAGCATTGCATCCCTACAATATGATTAAGAAACAAGAGAAGTGTAATCCAGCCCTATCTTAATTGTTCAACAGCTTCTTTAAGGCCATGTCAATGCTAGGTTAGGAAACAATTTCAGATTTTATTTACCCACCTTATTAATACCAACCATTAGACTTAGGTGGAAATCCAAGTTGAAAATCATGGAAAAACATGTTTGTTTCAAAATTGCTCTCTTATGGATTTTATTCTTGTATATAGTTTTCAAATGTTGATTTCAATTACACTAATTTTAAAGTAATATTAGTTTGTATATAAGTACAATGACCTTTTGAAATACAACTTTTGAAAATCACCACATGCATCTCACTTCTTATTTTTACTGCTATGGACTAGCAATGCTTCAAGGTGATTAGTGTCAAAAGTGCAATTGGAACCCTATATTAGATAGGTTTTGAGTACTTTTGATCATTAATCATGTCATATAAAACCAATTGAAGTGCTCATGTTACCTTAGTAACACTTATGCCAATTTAGGGTGTTTTGTTTTGTAGACTTTATACACATTTGAACTTCAACCTCAAATGCAAATGATCAATCATGAGGTTGGAATTTGTCTGCCCATCAACAAGCCCAAAATCACAAAACAAAGGAAAAGTGGAAGAAATGAGGATGCTGAAGACATGACGAGAGGAATGCGCACAATAAAAACAGCAATTCTCGTTAGAACCCGTTTCGCAATCGGCCCGCAATCCTAGCGACTCGAAACTGTCGCAAACAGCTTCAATCCGAAGACACATTGCGAAATTCGCTAGCCAACTCCAGACCGTGCACTGCGAAATTCGCCCTCACCGACACCGCTAGCTTAGCTTAAATTTCGCTAGCTACGGGCCGCAACCTTGCCAAATTCGCTACAACATTGCCACTTCAAGTAGACCGCCAATTTCGCTTGCCATTGCCAAATTCGCTAATTATTGCCAATTTCGCTAATTAGCGAAATTCTCCCTTGTAGCGAAAATGCATGCCTCATCATGCTTTGTAATTAATGCAACCGCCTTCAAACTTGGTGAATTACTCTCCTATCCTATAACTTAGCTTAGTTATTAGGTTTTTGGTATTTTACACCTTAAGGTATCCTATAAATTCCTCATGTTTTGTAATAGAGAGAGGAGGTGGAGAGGAAGAAAGACAAGTTTTTTGGTGACTAAGTTTTCATTTACTCGCTTTTGTAAATAAATTGTTTTTATTTTTAAGTTTTGCTTTTATTTTCTTTCTCTCTCTTCTTTCTCTCTTTCTTTCTTTCACTTTCTACAAGCCAAACACACCCTTCGAGGAGACAACCTGAGATGTCACAGTCTCCTTCCTTTGGAAGAGGAAGGTTGAAGCTACTGGCAAAGTTGGGGCTTAAGCATGTCAGTTCTCATGTACCGAAAGCTACGTAGTGTATTTACGGCCCTTATCTTCAACTCAGTTGCATGTCATAGGATGTTATTAATCTTGGCCAATACTCTTCATGCTTTAGATCCAAGGCTTAGCACAGGTACTGCGGGCTCTTTAGATGGTCCTTACTCATGAGGTAAATATTCACATGTTAGTGGTTCTTCAAATTAGGTTAAACAACATTTGCTTTTATTGTTTTGGCCAATACTCTCCATGCTTTAGGGTTCGCGCTCGGTGAGAGATGCACCGATTCTTTAGATGGTCTTTACTAGCCTAGGTCAATACTCTCCATGCTTAGGTTCAAAGGTTCTGTGAGATGCACTCAGATTCTTGGGGATCTTTACTTAGCCTCAAAAATGATAAAAAAGAATGTTAGGTTTTAAACAAAAAGGGCCATAACTACATCCTCGTGTTGACTCACACATAGGAGGATAAAACCCAGGACACATGTAAGGTTTGCCTAGCTTGCCAAGTTAGTGACCTAAATTCTCAAAGTAAATTTTTCATTGTTAATTTCCGCTTTTAACTTTCAGCTACACTTCCTCGTTTTTCAAACCATTCCCCCTGCTTTTTGAATGAATTCCAAAGAGTCCAAATAGAAAGCCTTACCTTCATGCCCTAATGCAAACCATTTTTATATGAAGAAAACCCATCCCCGTGTTCCACCCAGACTCAATTATAGCCCAAAGAGCTTGACTACTTCGCAGCTTGTAGAGCTTAGTATATAAATATTGCTGATTTTAGCTCAAATTTCACTCGTGGCAATTTGCACGATACTTTAGCTTGATCTACCGATGCCCAGCTAGTTGTCTCCTATTAGTTATCGTAGGTAGGTTTTTTAGACATATTAATCAAGTTAGTGGACATTTACTAACCAAATGTCATCTTTCAAGAGAAAACCTGGGTTTAGGTCTTGCTACAGTTAAATGAAGATCCGGTTCGTAGGACTATATGTCATGCTCCCCTAACGCGAGGAAAAGACCCGAGCACATGCTAACCTAGGAACCCTAGCTCTCCAATGGCTCGAGACTTCAAGGATTTCTCTTAACTTGTTACATCAGTTATTTAAGTCTTCAACCATTCACACACACTGTTTTCCACAAACCCTACAAGTCCAACGAGAATACACCATTTTCAATGCACTGTAACTCTTCTCTCACGAAGAAAACCCATCCCCTCGTGTTCCACCCCAGAGCCACTATATCAAGTAGCGAGCTTCATACGTCTGCAGCAGAACCTTAGGTTATAAAATTTTGTTGATTTCTCAACATCTACTGGCTTAGAACGACGCTTATTCCCTAGCTTCTCGTGTTAGGAGGTGGTCCCATAAGTTTAAGGTACTTTAGTACCGCTTCCATTTTCTCCTCTTCTTTCTCTCTTTCTTTCTTTCTTCTCCTTCTCCGTCTTTTTTCTTACTCTCTTCCTTTTCACTTTTCTTCTTTCTTTCTTTCCTTTCCCTTTTCTTCTCCTTTCCTTCTCCTTTCCGTTTGCACCTCTCTTTTTCTTTTTTTTTCTGAGGAACCAAGGTCAGATCATGCTTATTTCTAAGATGTAAGGGATGACATCGCTGATCAGAATCGATTGTAATTTCATCGAATAAAGAAAAATTTTCTTTGGTGCATGAATTTGTACTATGACTGAACGACTTCACGTGCCTTTGGTCGAAATGCTTGTTTTTCTATTACCAGATGCCCTCGCTTCGATTCATGAGGATATTAAACAAAGCAATCAACAAACATTCATAATGCATTCGAAAACCGATGTTACTAACGATACATAACCGAAACTGATCGATAAAAACGCTTTAAGGTGCCTGCCCAAGAAAGAGAGATGTGTTTTTCCTTTCGTCTCGATTCGTAATTACCCCTGGCCCGACGACAAGTGGATACTATATAAATTTCCCAGTCTCTAGTTTTCCATGTTTCATTTTTCCTCGTTGTGTAAGCTTTTGCCATTCAGGCTCACCTGCTTGTAACTCCCGGGTTTAATTTCGGGTCGTAGTATCTTGTCGTCTTCCTTTGGTAGTCTTATGTACGTTGTAGGACCTGTTCATGCTTTTCATCTAGGAGGTCCAGATTTAGGCGGCGAGCCTCTTCGTTTTGATCCACACTAGCCAATTCAATCCTTGGGGACTTTAATCCGATCTCGACCGGCCACCGCCGCATAAAAGCTGTGAGCTAGTGGGTTTCCCCGAAAGGCGCATTTACGTTGACTCAGATGCCCACAACACCTCTGTAGGTACGCTCAATTTTTTCCTTAGTCCTCCAACTTGGCCTTAAAGTACAATTTTTGGGCAGTTCCCGATGGTGACTTCAAATTTCGTCCATTGGGACAGGATGAGATGGGGACGAGTAGTTCTTGATCCCGAAGCCTCAAGATCAAATCCCTTAACTTAAGTTATTGACGCTTCCCATTGTCAGACACCAAGGCTCTTGGGATGCCAAACCTGCAAATTATGGAGCGCCAGACGAAGCTGCGTATCTTCTGTTATGTGATAGTAGCCAGAGGTTTGGCTTCGGCCCATTTGGTGAAATAATCCACTGCTACGATGACAAATTTGCACTGGCCCTTTCCAATGGGCAGAGGTCCCAATATGTCTAGCCCCACTTCTTTGAAAAGACCGGGGCTTATAGCCCCAGTCGATGGCTCGGATGGGAGGTGAGATTTTAGGCGCGTGCTCGACAAACTTCCACTTCTTGACTAGTTAAGCCAGCGTCTTTAGACATTGTGGGCTAAAGTAGTATCCACAATCTCTTAAGACCTTTCCAGCCAGCGTCACAGCTCAGATGCGCCGATTTACGCATACACCTTGATGCACTTCCTTAATGCGTGGTCGGCGTCTTTCACATGATACGCGGGGATGGGTGTGAAAAACCTCGCTTAGCCAAAGGCTTTCCTTATGAATAGTAAACTGTGACCTCGTCAATCTTCGGGGCCTCTTGGGTCGTCGGGTGAGCGTCGAATCTGATAAGTAATCCTAAATGGGGTCCGTCCCAGCTCGGCTCGGACCGCGATGAGGCGACTTCCTCGCCAGATCTATAGAAGGTTCCCAGGTGCCTCGGATGTGCATTAGTCTCGCCGAGGTCTTCAGGAGGTCATGGCAGCCTTTCTAAGGCATCTACTCAAGAATTCCCTCCGCCTGTATGTGTCCGACTTGAACTAGCACTCTAACTTCCCCCCAATAGCTCCCGCATCTTCGAGGTATAGGTTCATTTTTCACCTGGGCCTCGCAGGGTGTCTTCTATTTGTTTTACTACCAGCTGGGAGTCATTGCATACCTCTAGCTGGTCCACTTCCATTGAATGGGGGAGGTTGAGTCCTGCGATGACGGCCTCGTATTCAGCCTCGTTGTTGGAGGCTTGGAACCCAAATCTGAGTGCATAATCGATGTCTATTCCTTCTGGGGAGGTTAGAATTAACCCGGCACCGCTCCCGTGAGTATTGGCAGCCCCGTCTACGGACAGTTTCCAAATGGGGAGGTCGGGCATTTCTCGCATATCCTCGGTAAGCTTGGACGGGGTGAACTTCATGATGAAGTCTGCCAAGACCTGCCCTTTGATTGCGTTCTTTGGTTTATATCTGATGTCGAACTCAAACAACTCAAAGGCAGCTTCATCGGTCTTCCGAGGTCTACGGTTTGTGTAGCACTTGCTTCATCGGGTACTCTGTCGGAGACTTCCAATGGTATGAGCTTGAAAGTAAGGCGGAGCTTTCGAATTTGCGGTTACTAATGCAGGATGTTTCTCCATTCTTGGATACCTCTCTCTGCTCCTCTGGGAGCTCATTTGCAATAATGGAACTGGATGTTGTACTTTCAGTCTTTATCTTTGATGAGGCAGTGGTCGAAAAATCAAGGCGCGCGGTCTGAGTAAGGGCTCCCCTTCGAAGGGCTCACCCGAATAGGGAGAGAGCTCGGATAAGTTTTAATCTTTAGTGAGCGGCTTCTTTGCAATGTGTATCCCACTGAAAAGCTTTCTTTAGAACCTGGAAGAAAGGCTGACATTTATCGCTGGCCCTGGACACAAACCTGCTTAACGTTGTTATTCTTCCTGTCAGACGTTGGACTTCTTTTATGTTCGATGGTGGCGGCATGTCGAGCACATCTTTTATCTTGTCCGGATTTGCTTCAATTCCTCGGTTGTTGACTATAAAACCTAAGAATTTTTCGGCTGAGACTCCAAAAGTGCATTTTGCTGGATTCAACTTCATGTTATATTCTTTCAGGATCTGGAATGCCTCGGACAAATGAGTTATGTGGAGCTCGGCCGTGGTTGATTTCACCAACATGTCATCTATATAAACCTCCATGGATGTCCCTATTTGCTTCTGGAACATCATGTTCACCAACCTCTGGTAGGTAGCTCCGGCGTTCTTTAGCCCGAAAATTACTTAAGTAACAATGGGTCCCTTGCCCGAAGTGAACAGAGGTCTTCTCTTGGTCGTCGGGATCCATGCTAATCTGGTTGTAGCCGGAGAAAGCATCCATGAAACTGAGGAGTTCATGGCCGGTTGTGGCATCTACAATAAGATCGATCCGTGGCAGAGGGAAGCTATCCTTTGGGCATGCCCGATTGACATCAATGAAGTCAAATCGTCGCCATTGCCGTTCGCTTTTGGCAGTATAGCGTTGGCCAACCATTAAGTTCTCCACTTCTCGGTGCCCTTGCACGGAGGGCTTGCCGACCTCCTCATTTATTACTTTTATCTTTGGAGGCGAGAAACTCTTTTGCTTAATTTGGTTTGAAGGATGGACTGACGTTTAGTATGTGAGTGATTATTGCGGGGTCAACCCCTCCCATGTCCTCCTGCTTCCATGCAAAGACGTTCTTGTTTTGTTTCAAGAAGTGAATAAGGAGATGTCTGAGGTCTTCTGCTAGCCTGGAGCCGATGTAGGCGAGGTGTTCAGGGTTATCGTCTAACTGCACAGGCTCCAGCTCTTCCGAGGGCTCAGGTCGGGTATTTACCTCGTCGCGCATGTCGAGCTCGTCCATGTATACGTTGTCGACCGCTTTTTGCTTCATGGATGCCGAGTAGCACTCCCTGGCCACGCGTTGGTCTCCTCGAACCATTCCTACTCCACCTGTGGTAGGAAACTTGATCATCATGTGGTAAGCGGAGGGGATGGCCTTTATGGCGTTGAGAGAGGGTCTGCCCAACAACATGTTATAAGCGGATGGGGCATCTACTATGAGAAACTTTGCTGCCGTTGTTGCCTGGCATAGGGGATCTCCCAAAGTGAGTACTAACTGTATTGATCCTAGAGGTAGCACTTTCTCTCCAGAGAATCCCACCTTAGAGTAGGTCTTATTTGGTTCCATCTTCTCTCTTCGAGTCCCGTGCCTGTGTCAAAAGCTGGCTGGCGAGAAGATGATGTCGGTTGAACTCCCATTGTCAACCAGGACCCGGTGGATCGTTTTGTTAGCCACAACTGCCCTTATCACCAAGGGGTCGTCTTGGGGGTGTTGGCATCCCTCCAGGTCTGAATCTGAGAATGTTATGGTGCGTATCAGTCAGCGGTTGGGCACCAACTTGCCGCCATTGCCTCCTGTTGCGATGCTGCATGAGTGAACCTTCCTAGCGGTGGATTCCCACCTCTGCCAAATCCTCCGAGATCAAATTGAATTTCCCCTAAGGGTTGTTGGTGCGAGTTGGCTATTAGATGCACGTCGAGGTGGTGGGCTGCGACGGTCGACCTTCGGAGGAATCTGAGCGGCGAAGATACCCGCGCCGAATTAAATATTCTATCTCCTTTCTGAGTTGTATGCAATCGTCCGTTCGATGCCCGTGGCCTTTATGGAACTCACAATACCTCGTGTTATCTCTTTTGGCAGGATCTGACCTCATCTGGGTCGGCCATCTCAAGAATTGTTCATGTTGTACTTCACGCAAGACTTGCGTCTTTGTGTCGGGGTGAACATTTGGTGGTACCTTGGTGCAGCTGCGGGCTGAGTGGTCCTAAGCGGTCTCTAACACCCATGCGTCTCTTCGGGGAATGTTCTCTGTCTTTCTTTGGGGATCTCTTGCGGTTTCTCTATCTTTTGGGGCTTCGTCCCTGTTGTTTGTCAGTCTTGCTTCTCTCTTTATGGGTTGAAGAGCTTTCTTTCTTGGATATGAGGGCCTCCTCGCCGTTTATGTACTTTTCCGCTTTGGCAAGCACCTCAGCCATGCTTGCCTGTGGATTCTTGGATATGGAAAACATCAAATCTTTTGACTGCACTCCTAGCCCAGTGATGAATGCAGTGATAGCGAATTTCTCATCCGGTACGTCTACCTTCAGAGACTCGGTGTTGAACCTCTGGATGTATGACCTTAGGCTTTCCTGCGGGCTCTGTTTTATGGTTAGCAGGTGATAACCCGGCTTCCTGTACGTTCTCGCTCCAATGAAGTGGGAGACGAACACAATGGAAAGTTCTCTGAATAAGGAGACTGACGATGGTGGGAGCTTGTTAAACCAAGCAAAAGCCGAGCCTTTTAACGTGATAGCGAAGGCTCTGCACCGTATAAGGTCCTGATACCCATGTAGCTCCATCTGATTCTTATAAGTGTTGAAATGGTCAACAGGATCCCTTCGCTCAAGTCAGACGCTTCAATTTGCGACATTACGAACTTTCTTTGGAAGGAAAGTAAAGCACCTAAAACTGTGACGGTGACTCAGTCTGCTGCACCAGGGTGTCCATTGAGTCCGGGGCTCTGCCTTTGACGACTTCCTTCATGTGGCTGAGCTCCTGTTGGATACCCTTAAATCTCTGTTCCCATGATTGCTCCTCCATTCTTTGATGAGAAGGGGTCGGCTCATCGTTTCCGAGGTCTCCCAGGGTATTGCTTACTAGTTTCCCCTGCGAGGGATAAGTGTAGTCCATGCCCACAGCTCGGTGGACTGCGCATACGCTTCTCGAGGAGGGTCGAGGTGCGGCTGCTCTTCCTGAGGGGTGGTGTTATGACCTTCCTGGGCTTGTCGCGATTCCCACGGGCGCTGTATCTTCCTGGTGAGCTGTTCTAATTCCTCTATCAAGGGCTGGTTGGTGAGACGGAGTGCCTCCACCTCGTCCGTGTTGGCCTGCATAGTTTCTAATGCGCCTCTGGGAGGTCGACTATCAACCCCACCAGGATGGTCTTGCATTCTGGAAGGATTGGCGTGACTCCTGCTTGTATTCCGCGTTGATACCATCAGTTACTGAAAAATCAGCTTTATTTGTAAAGGAATTGTCGTTCCCACAGACGACGCCAACTGATGATGCCTTTTTCAACAGGAACTGGGTTGGAGCGTGTTGGGGTCGTTGGGCCGGATCTGGGGTCGTCGTTGGACTGGTCTACTGGCTCTGGGCGTTGGGCTCCTTTGCAAAAAGCAAGAAACAAAAAGGGGATCGGCGGGGGCTTGCCCGTTGCCTCTCCGATGCCTAAGTCAGTTCTTTCCTGATGGAAGAAGAAATCAACTGCTTAGAGGGCAAATGTTCAGTGTACCTTTTACCGATGGGATGGCCTTGTATTTATAGCTTATGCTTTTCCCTATTGGATGGTGGTAAGGATTCTTTCCCATTGGATGGGTTATTTTCTGCCTTTATCGTTATCGGATAAATAACGGATAATGAGGAAGCGGTTATCGAGAATTATCCTACGTACTTCCCTCCTTGGCGAGATTTGATTTGTTTTATAGGATAAGTTGTTATTGAGAATTGCTCTTCACCCCAGCTGCGATGAGATTTGGTTTGATTCTGGGACATGGACTTTTCGGGCTGTCCATGTTGTTGTACTAAGGGGCGGGCTCAAGTCGGGCTTCCGTTTTGGGCCGGTGCCAAGGGCTCGAGCGTTTCATTGGGCTTACCTTTTCCTTGGGCTTGGCGAGTAGGCATGCGCGCCTATTTTTCAAACCCTATCAGAATGTAAGTGAAAAATGTGTTGAGTCACATGTTTAAACAAGGACAAAAAAAATTGAGAAAATTTGTCTCCGATTATCGTTTGCCTAAAATATCGTTCCAATATAGCCAATATCGGTCAGATATATTGGAAATATTGATTTTCCACTATATTTCCACGTGCAGCATCCCAACAACCAAGCCAACTTTGCCCTTAATAAGTGAGAGCCAAAGTTTCTTTATAACATACAATTTGTTCTAATTAGTGAAAATTTTCTTAGCAAGTCTTGTTTATATCATTTATATAATAATTAAATATAGAAAATCACGAATATATCATAATTTGTCTTACATATAAATAAAGTTAGTTTAATTGAAATAGAATTTCAATATTAAATATTTCATTTTTTTCATTCATAATTTTCTTCAAAATTACTTTCACTTTATTTTTAATTATTTTTTAGTATTAATATTTTAATATTTTATAAATACTTAAAAACTACATTAATTAAATAATTAAATAATTAAAAAAGTAATAATATTTTATAAATAAAAAATTTTGTTAGATAAAGTATATATATTGCCACTATAATTAAATAAAATATTTTATATAAATTATAAAAATAATTTAATTTTTTAATATTAAATATGATAAAACATGTTTTGATAAAAACAATTTTAATTTTTATAATAAATGAATATAAATCTATTAAAATAATTTAAGACAATTTTTAATTTTTATCGATATTTTTATCTTTGGTTTAAACAAAATTAATTATAATATGTCATGCAAGCATGTAATAAATAAAAAAACTATAAATATCTCAATTACTCCAAAAAGTCTAAACTAAAGTTGAACTTTCTAAACTATCATTACCCATTATGATTAGAGTTTTTACTATCCAAACAAATACTGGTTTGGCTAGCACCAATCTACCAGTTTTTCACTAAAGATCCCTAACTTCACAATGCTTTTATAAATTATAGCATGAATTATGATCATCATCTATGCCTATTGGACTTTCATTTTTTATTTTGTGAACAAGTAAATTTTATGTTTTAAAATATTTATATTTAGGTTGTTAATAATTGTTACATAAGCCCATGTCCTTTCGAGTTGGTAGGCGTTCAAAGTTTAAAAGACGACGATCAGGGGATGGGTCCTAGTTTCCAAGTCCGAGCTCTAGGATAGTTTACTACATTATAACAAAGTAATTAGTTGTCAAAAAAACAAAAAAATTGTTTTAAATAAAAAGTTCTTTTGATGTGGTAAATGACCATGTAAATAATACCGTTTATCAACCATCATTACTCATCTTAAATTTTCTCAACTTCTTTAACTCTTTTTTTCTCAAATTTCTCTCTCTTAAGATTCTTCAAAAGCCGAAGCACAACGGCCCACTTGGCTTCGATCGACCCTAATCGGGTAAAGTTAGGCCCCGAGCTCATTTCTAGAAGAGAGTGGGCCATGGGCGCTATTTAAACTCGGCCCGCCCGATGGGCCAACTCAATCTATGGGCCCTTAGGCCTACCCGTAACCTGCTTGATAGACTACTTTATCTATGTTTGTTTTTAAAATACATAATGTAACTCTATTTATAATATATACTTTATTAAAAATTTATTATATAAGTCAAATAAAGGTACAATTTAGTTGGTGCACTAAATTTTAAGCTAGATGGAGAGGAGTTAAAATAAATAAAAAAATTTGTTTTAATTCTTGCGCCTGCAGGTCGTGGGCTTGCCAAGCTCGCCCATCCTTGGCCTGTCAAGCCCGACCATCCTAGGCCCGCCTATTAGAAGGCCCGTGGGTTGGGCCACTGATTAGTACCCAAAAAGTGCTATTTTGAGTCCTATTTATTATAGGTTTTGAGTGCTTTTTGTGTTCTAATCATTCTAATTGACCCGATTTACACATTAAGGTCCCTACTATTTTAATGATCACATTTTGTGGCAAATTTTACAGTTTTTGCGAGCTAATTATGCCGAAATTGTTGAGTCGATCCAAGCACGAAGAATTCAAATCAAACTCAACATTGCAGATCAAAGATCAGAAGGAAAGAAGAGCAAAATGTGAAGAAATTGCACCACTGCAGGAAGGCTTTTTCTAGCGCGCCTTGTGCATCACGAGCCTTTGTTCCTCAGATAGCTTATTCCCTGCTTTTTGGCCTTGACTTTTGTTACAATTTTTTGGTTTTCTCCTTTCTACCCTTGTTGTAATCACTTATGTTTGGATTGTATGGTATTTCACTTGGTTTGTAAGGCTACATAAGCCATTTTGTATACACTGTAGGGGAGACAGTTTTTGGTGTGAATAAAGTTAGGGTTCCAGTTCTCCCGTTTTCTCTTTTCTCTCATTTTCTCTCCCTTTCTCGGCTACCAAACACTCCTCTGAGGATGACAACTCAGAGGATGGTTGGCTAGGCCTCTTCCTCCTTGAAGATGACGGCTACTAGGCAACGGTTTGGAGGTAACGCACGGTCCTCTATTTTTAACACACGCATTTATGGTTGTTTAAGTTCCTACTTCTCACTTGGGTTAAAATCTCTTAAGCATGCTCTCTTTAATGTGTATTTGGCAAGCTTTTTGGGTTCAATGGATACTTTCACTAGATCCATTGAGGCTCAGTTAGTTGTCTCCTGCTAGTTATCGTGGATTAAGGTTTTTTGAGATGTGTTTTCCTTTATTAGGAGGAACATTTATGCCCATTTAAATGCTATGTTTCAAAAGGAAAATCATAGGGTTTAGTTTTTAAAGCTAAATGAGATCCGGTTAGAAATGACTATATGTCATGCTCCCAGCCTTGAGAAAAAAGACCGAGGACATGTTGGTTGCCCTAAAGCCACAACCAGGTGGCTGAGACTTGAGGTTCTTTTTTTTCTTCATTTATTTTCAGTTTAAACCCCCAAAACCTCATGCAGCAAACCTAAAAATCAAATTTAATTCACCAATTTTGCCTTGCTTTGTTGATCATTTGTGCGAAGAAAACCCATCCCAGTGTTAGAACCCCAGACATTTATCTTGCAGTAGCTTGACTCTGACGGTGGGAGAATATAGGATACAAATTTTGTTGATTCCGGATCACCCTACTGTGGCACGAATCAGCCACGGGCCTCAAGAATATGCAAAGCCCTGCTCGGCTTGACCCGTCGACCAATCAACATGCCTATTAGCCTAGACTAAGCTAGGCCGCGAGTCTCATTTCTCTTGGTCGAGACCAGCTCGAGCTTGACTCTTTGGAGACCCCCCTCTCTCTCTCTCTCTCTCTCTCTCTCTCTCTCTCTCTCTATATATATATATATATATATATATATATATATATTTTGACAAACTACCAATTTTATTGATAGAAATTATGGTTAAAATGGGTATAATTAAAAAGGAATAATTTGTAATCTTAAAAAATTTTAACAATTCAAACTTGTGTGATTTCTTTCTGGGAAATCAAACATATTAATGTCTACTACCTAAAAATGGGGATTTTGTTTGATTTATATATGGAATCATAAATATTTTATTTATTTGACAACAACGAAAATAAACTAACAGAAAATTGGAAAGGGAAAAAATGTAGGGATTACCCATCCTACGGGAGGAAATCCCACTCAGATTGGCCAAACTCCATGAAACCTTCCACTCCTCTATCTTCTTCTTCTCCTCCTCGTCTGCATATATCTGATGATTCTTAAATGCTTCTCCATAAATCCCAGTCTGGTTCCTGACCTCGGACGTCTCTACATGATAGAAAATAGGAAAAACTTTTTGATCCTTTTCTATCTCGCACTCCATGATCTTGATCAGTTCATTCAAGCACCGTTTGGAATGAGCATAGGTTTTGAGAAGACGATAATAGCGATCCTTGATCCTTCAATAGCTTAAAAACACTATAAGAAGGAAATGTTGATTCTACTACCACCACAAATCCTCAAAAAAAAAAAAAGAAAAAAAAACCTTAAAAATTACTCTATCATATATGTGGGAAACTTTTTGAGTAAGATCAAACATAATTAAGATATCTCATACTCTAACATGAGTTAATGAAATATGGTATTTTAAGGTTTATAAACTTTTAAGGAAAAATCATACGATCTAACTAAGAGACAAAGTTAAACAAGGTAATCGAATTACATTTCAAACAATATTCTCATTAAATATGATACTCTTAAATCATGATTAGATATTGAAAGTTCAATATAACTTAGCAACTTAACCAACAGGGGGGTGAATTGGTTTTCTCAAAAAAATTTTGGACAACAACAATAAATCTTCAACTTAATGCAATAACAATAAATAAAGAGATAGGGATAGACAAAGCAAAACTCATATTTATAGTGGTTCGGCACACCCTTGCCTACGTCCATGTCTCCTCAACCTTCAACCGGTGAGGGTTCCACTAGCGGCAAGCTCCAACCTAAGCTTCTTTCTTTACACTTGGATTATGGCTCCAATGGGCACTTCACAAATCCTTCAAGCTATACACACTTGAAGAGGTTCAAGCTCTAACCCGAGCTTCTTCCTTTAACACTTGGATTTTGGCTTCAATGGGCACCTCACAATTCCTTCAAGCTATACACACTTGAAGAGTTCCAAGCTCCAATCCCGAGCTTCTTTACACTTGGATTTTGGCTCCAATGGGCTCTTCACAATTCCTTCAAGCTATACACACTTGAAGCTTTCTCACTCAAGCACAATGAGACACTCTCTCAAGCTCTCAAGATATTTCAAATACAGCTCAAGCTTTTGATCAATAAAAAGGTGCACTCTACAATATGCACATGTAATGAATGCACTTAGAATCTCACTTTGAGAATTGATTATCAAGAGAAAAGATGGTTGAGAGAATATACAATAAGTCTCTTTTTGTCTCATCGTTTTTAAGTGATCCCCCATACTCTATTTATAGAGGAGGAACTTTGTAGCATTTAAGCTACCAACTGATTAACCGTTTTTGTAAACTAATTGTTGTGCACTGAATACTACCATTTTATAGCCGTTGAAATTCGACCGTTGGATGAACGAGTCGACCGTTTCCTACAATGCACTTCAAATCATTATTTTCTAGCCATTGGAATTTGATTGTTTTACTCAATCGGTCGACCGTTTCACATAACCGGTCGACCGTTTCACAAAACCGGTCAACCGTTTCCTCTTCTGGTCTTTGGATGAGCTATTGCATCCAACCAGTCAATTTCACACACCATTAGGTTCCTGATCGGTCACATTTCATCGGCCCGAGTTCGGAGGGATTCTTGGATCCAACCGGTCGAGTTTCACCACTCTTCCAATTCTAAACAGTTGACCGTTTCAACCCATCGACACCAATCGGTCTACTATTTCATCCAATATGCCACAATTGGATGACAGCGATCTACCACATCGATCGACCCAATGGTTGACCTTGAAACGCCTTGTAGATTAATCCTTTAAATGATGAAATTCATAGTTTTTATTATTATTATTTAAAACACTTCTAAACCTTAGATGTTTCATTTAAGCTCATTTTAGGATTTTAAAGTCTAAGGTTTTATGCTTGAACTCGAGTTTTCAAAAGATATGCAATTTGGATTTTGGCGAGTTGTAAATGTCATCATGATGATGATATATCTAGAGTGCATCCAATGCATTCATCTTACATAGATTCCTAAGCTAACAAAGTCTTCACTTGATGCTTGAGCTTCGAATCTTGGTTACTTGTCATCTTGGTTCTTTGATTTAAGTGAGCTTCACTTCCAAGAGCTTGATCAAATATATCATTGTTATCTTTAGCTTGTAATATCTTCATTTGATACTTGATCACTTTCAACCTATCACTCAACTCAACTTTAACCATTAGTAACCAATAACTTTGGTTTGTTATCATCAAAACCTCAACTAGAGGTACCCTTAGGCCAACAGATATCAAGATAGAATTGATTAAAAATAAAAAATAAAATAAAATTTCCTAGAGTTTTGCTTTTTTCCAGTCCCAAGATACCTTTTACCTTTACTTTCGTAGCTCAGTCATACCCCTAATGTTAGAAAAAGTCACAGATAGACAAATGCCTATTAAACACCTCACATGTGTTAGAGTTTCCAACCTATGACTTTTTTAATGGGATGGGCATGGATGATTACGGAAATAAACGTCAAGGGTATTTGGAGACCAAAAAAAAAAATGGAACAGAATAAGACATAAGTGCAAAACTCAAGGACATTTATGCACTTTATCGCTCATGTTAATGACTTACAAGATTGAATTCACTTTTCTTCATGTTAGAGAATCCACTAAGAGTTTGTGTGACATACAATCCTTTGTCTCATATTAGAAAATGGAAAATTAAGTTATTGAAAATGATAATTGATGATAACAACCAAAGCGGGGAAATTTGGGCTTGTCGGGATTCTGGGCCGGTCCCCAGCCTGGATGTCGAAACTACTCTTGAAAATAAGAAAAGAAAAGGATTGGTGGGGATCGCCCGTTGCCTCTCCGATGCCTAAGTCGGTTCTTTCCGGTGGAAGAGAAGATCAACTACTTAGGGAATGAATTGTTGTGCGTACCTTTCACCGATGGGGTGACCTGGTATTTATAGTGGATGATCATGATGTTTTTCCTAATTGGATGATGATACAGGTATTTTTCCCATTGGGTAAGAGATTTTCTTTCCTTATCGTTAACCAATTAATAGGGGATAATTGGTGAGAAAGAATTAGAAATCATCTTAGTTTCCTAATTGGTGGAGACTTAACTAAGGAAGTTAGGTGCTTTCCTTTAATATGGGTTCTTTGAGCTTATTATGTTGCTGACCTTTTGAAGGGGTAAATTGGGCTCTTGTTTTGGGCCCGTGTTTGGGGAATATCATCATGGGCCGAGCAGTTATAATGGGCCCGCTCCTTAGTCTCCTCTTAAGCCTGACATTTCGGCTTGTGTTCTGGGCCTGCGCGCCCATTATTTTAAACCCAATCAGTTGCCCCCCAGCCCTTAGCCTAAGAGAGCGTAGGCAGGGGCTGTACCGTTTCATGGATCGGGTTTGACCTCCACGTGGCTACTAAGGGAGGATTTGATGAGGGCTTTTTCTCCTTTAAACGTCTTATTATAATGATGGCTTTTCGATTTTTGCGCTCATTTCGGCTGTGGCTTATAATTCTCTATAAACGTCCTCTTACTGTCTATGTTGCGTCCTTCTGCCTTTGAGGCTTTTCTGCCCCCGCGAGTTTGGGTTTCTTCTTTCTTAAGATTTGTCTGATCATTGTTTAGGACTGCTTTTGGTGGCTTCTAAAATCTCGCTTAGGGGTCGTCCCTTTAGTTTTGTTTCTGAGGTTGGTACGTCTTTTCTTCTCCTTTGTTTTTTTTGGGTTCGCAGTCTTGTGATGTGTTAGGGCTTGCTTGGTTGGGATTCTACGTTATCTCTTCGAATCCCTTTCTTCTTGGGTCCTGTTCGCTCCTTTGCTTTGCGTATAGGGGGTAATCCCACTGAGGCATCTGGTTCTGGGCAGATGGGTGGTGAGTCCGATAGTTTGGCCATGGTGGTTCATCGGGTAGCCCCAGGGGAACCTCCTTCCCCCTTGGGTAAGGGTAAGGGTAAAATTAGTGAAATCAGATATCTGGCGACTCCCAGATATTTGAGGATTTGCTATTCAAAGGTGTTGAGGCTGTGGGCCCCTAGTTTAGGTTGAGCCTTTATGGGGAGAGATGTTGCGATTGGTGTAAGAACAAAGTTCGAGAGTCAGTTTAGTGCCTGACGTCTTTGACCTCCTACGTTGTCCAAGTGCCCAAGATGGTGTGTTTGTTTAAGGTTGCGTTTGAGAATGGCCTCTGCTTCCCATTGCATCCTTTTATAAAAAGGGTTATGCAGCATTTTAACGTCTGCCCTTCCCAGCTTTCTCCCAACTTCTAAGGTATTCTGGTTGGGCTGCTAGTCGTCTTTAGGGACAGGGGCTAGGTGTTCCCAGCATAGCTCTGCTCTTAGACTCTTTCAGCGTAAAGGAAGCCGCTGAGGGCTTTCTTTATATTTCCAAGCGCTCCAACGCCAAGTTCATAATCTCGGACCTTCCGTCTTCCACGATCTTGGAAGGCGCTATTTTGTCGGTGGCCATCATTGGGAATATAATAATCCTTTTGATGGGAGGGACACGCAAGCGTTAGACGGCTTGGACTCCACGAGAACTACGCCCAGTTCCCACTTTGCTTTGGTTTGGTCTGATTGCCAGAGGTTATGGGATGTTTCTAAATTTGCCTTGGTGTGCCGGCCTGGGTGATACGCCCAAGCTGGAGTCCTGAAGATGAAGAGAGGTGAAACGAGGAGGCTGGTTAAGGTGTGCGCGTGCACATTCCGAACTCATTAGGTCGGGTATTCCGGGGTCTTTGGTTTGAAGTCTCCCAGGCCTCTGGCTGGGGCCTTCTCCTCCATCGCGTCCTTGAAGCCGTTGCCGGGGCTTGCGATCAAATCCACTCGGGGAGGCTTCGAGGCTCGCATGGAGAGTCTTTGACGAGAAGAGGAGGAGGCGTGGCGGCGGCTGAGAGCTTCCGGTTGCCCCCAACCGGGGTAAGGCCTTAAAGGTGGGAGTCTCCTCCTCGCCTTCGTCTGCTGTTGGGGATGAAGGCTCTTTAGGGAGGGTGACTGAGCCTTTCTTGGAGGTTCTTCCTATTTCGGTCTGGAGCCCTACGTCGCAGGGTGCCACGCATCTCCAATGCCGGGGCGGGAAGGAGTGGGTGCAGCTACGGGGGGATGGGGACTCTCTTGCTCTCATGCGGGCTGTTCTTCCGAAATTGTTTCCTCCATCCTTCGTGATTTCGACCTCAAGAAGGTAGACGTCATGTCCGCTGAGCAAGCTCTGGCTCTTACGCTTCAAGGAGTCACGTCAGTACGTCCATGGGCCTTTACTGGTCCATTTCCTTATTGTTTCTGGTTGTTAATTTACTCTTTTTTGTTCTTTGGTAGGTGGCTAATCAAGTGTAGAGCCTGGCGAGGAGGGCCATCCTTACCGAGAGCTCCGCCCAGGCGACGAAGTTTTATAAGGCTAAGGTTGCCTCCCTGACCTCCGAGCTCAGATAAAAGACCTGGCGAGGGCTTGTGAAGCACGGTCGACTGAAGCCTCTTTGCGCGATGGCGGCGGCGGGGATAGAAGAAGGTCCGGAGGACTTGAGGGTGCGAGGACGAGCTGCGATTAGCGGAGAGGTTGCATGCTGTTGGGCGACCTTGAGAGGCAGGAGGCTTTGATTGGCCAGAGGGACGCAGTGATAGCCGAGATCAAAGACGAGGCTTGCACCCAATGGGCCTCCGGGTGGCTTGCCTTCAAGGACTTCTAGAGCTTTTCCAGGTTTAGAGTTCAATTTCCATCTTTCTGATGAGGAGGTGGAATAATCTGTTTCTAAAGTGAGGTAGCCTTGGGCGCGAGGTGCTGCAGGGCTCTGCCTTGACCCCACTAGCCACATGGTCAGGCCCACATCATCGGGTGGTAGGCTTTTATTTTAACCTCGCTAAGCCTGGGATTTTTGTATTGCTTCCGACATCGGCTTTTTGTTGATATGCAGAGACTTATTGTTTACTTTCATTGTTTTGTTTGTTCGATTCATGCAAGTGGGGCCTTGGACTTATTAGCCTTTTGAGCGAGTTATGCTCTGCCGGCTGGCCCTCACGGCTCCTAGGGTACGCTATGCCTTCTAAGCTGCTAAGCTCTTCGGAATGAGCTACTTTAGCCCTCTGGGCTGTTGTGCCTTCTGAGCTGTTTTAGGCACTCTCAAACTAAGCTATTTGTCTCTTGGGCTGTGGTGCCTTTTTGAGCAGTTAAGCTCCGAAAATCGAGCTGCTTGGCTCTGGGGCTATTGTGCCTTTTTGAGCTATTCGCTCTTCGGAATGGGCTACTTTGGCCCTCTGGGCTGTTTTGCCTTCTCAAAGCGAAATTTGAAATGGCTCTTGGGTATCAAGGCCTTCCTTGGCTGAGTTAAGTTCAAAGGCGAGGCTCACCCAGGGCTCCACAGGTTGTTACTGCCTTCTTGAACGGCTAAAATGGCTCTGGGCTACAAGGCCTTCCTTGAGCAATTAAGCTGCGAAGCGAGCTATTAGGGCTCCTGGGCTGTTACGCCTTCTTCAAAGCGAGATTTGAATTGGCTCTGGGCTACAAGGCCTTCCTTGAGCGGTTAAGCTCTGAAAAACTGAGCTACTAGGGCTCCTGGGCTGTGCACCTTCTTGACCCGAAATTTGAAATGGCTCTGGGCTACAAGGCCTTCCTTGACGATTAAGCTTTGAAAAGGCCGAGCTACTAAGGCTCTGGGCTGTGCTGCCTTCTCGAGGCGGGTGGGGAAATGGCTCTGGGCTCTGAGGCCTTCCTTGAGCGGTTAAGCCTAAAAGGCGAGCTCTTTGGGGCTCACAGGCTTTTGCCTTCTCAAGCCCGAGCTAAAATGGCTCCGGCCTCTGAGGCCTTCCTTGACCGGTTAAGCTCACAGCGAGCTACCCCAGGGCTCTGGGCTGTTTGCCTTCTTAGACTAAGTTGAAATGGCTTACGGGCTACAGACCTTGAAGCGATTAAGCTGCGAAAAGACGAGCTCTTGGGCCTCTGGGCTGTTATGTCTTCTTGACCCAGGCTGAAATGGCTCCTGGGCTACAAGGCCTTCCATAAGCAGTTAAGCTTTGAAAAATGAGCTATTAAGGGCTCCATTTGTTACGCCTTCTCGGCGGTAAATGGCTGGGCTACAAAGCTTTCCTTGAGCATTTCGCTCTGGCCCAGGCTCCCAGGGGTCTTGGGCTGTTCTGCCTTCTTTGAGCTGAAATGGCTCCTAGGGTACAAGGCCTTCCTTGAGTAGTTAAGCTCACGAAGCCCCGGAGTTCTTGGGGCTCTAATTTACATTCTGCCTTCTTTGGTAAATTGAAATGGCTCTGGGCTCTGAGCCTTCCTTGAGTAGTTAAGCTTTGAAAAACTAAGCTACTGGGGCTCCTCAGCTGTTTTGCCTTCTCCGAACTGAGCTGAAATGGCTCCTGGGCTACAAGGCCTTCCTTGAGAAGTTAAGCTCTAAAAAACTGAGCTATTGGGGCTCCTTGGTTGTTCTGCCTTCTTTGAACTGAGCTGAAATGGCTCCTGGGCTACAAGGCCTTCCTTGAGCAGTTAAGCTTTGAAAAACTGAGCTACTAGGGCTCTGAGGTACATTCTACCTTCTTGGCGAAATTTGAAATGGCTCTTAGACTCTGAGGCTTCCTTGAGTAGTTAAGCTCTAAAAAACTGAGCTATTGGGGCTCCTGGGCTGTTCTGCCTTCTTCGAACTGAGCTAAAATGGCTCCTAGGCTACAAGGCCTTCCTTGGCTTGATTAAGCTCGAAAAACTTAGCTACGAGGTTCCCTAGGCTGTTACGCCTTCTTGACCCAGTAAAATGGCTCACAGGCTACAAGGCCTTCTTTGAGTTGTTGCTACGAAAAACTAAGCTATTAGGGCTCTAGGTACATTACCTTCTTGACGAAATTTGAAACTCGCTCTACAGGCTATAAGGCCTTCATGGCAGTTAAGCTCTAAAAAATGAAACTCTTTGGGGCTCTTGGGCTATTATACCTTCTCAGGTGAACTAAAATGGCTCTTGGGCTACAAGGCACTTCACTTGGCTTGATTAATCTACGCGAGCTACGCCCCAGGGCTCCTGGGGCATTACGCCTTCTCGAGAGGCCCGAGCTAAAAATGGCTCCTGGGCTACAAGGCCTTCATTAACTTGGGAATGTGCATGCGGATTTAATGCGGACTTATGGAGAATTGGAATAGACTACGTGACTTCCCAAGCGTTCTAAGTTTCTTTATAAATGATGGCCTTTCTTCGAGGGTCTGTGTTATACTCCGTCCCCAACCTTCTATCTTTTTTGGACAGGGTTGGAGTTCGTACATGATGAAGCTTCAGGGTTTGATCGTCGTTTTATGGAGCTTGTCTGGTGATCGTAGGCCGATGTTCGGTTTCGACGATGTGTCGTTTGTAGGAGTTGTGTTTTTCCTTAGTTCCTCCCTTGTGGGAGTTGTGTTATTCCCTAGCTATGCCCATTGATGAAGCTGGGCTGGGGAACGTATTTGGATGGGGCGGTATGCTTCAAAGGGAGAACTTTTAAGTCCCGCTTTCTCTGTCCTCCACTCTTTTCTCACTGTCCCCCTTTTTTCTTTCTCATTTCCTTTTGTTTTTGCCTAGACTAGGGTTAGCCGATCATAACCTCCTACGATGTAGAGAACGGCCGAGAAAGGCTTTGCTGATTGTACTTGAGATGTAGTGAACGACTTAGTTGGTTGTAATTCTCTGTATTAACTGTAACTCCTTTGGAATAAAGAACAATCCTTTTTAAAATATGCGTTTTGTACTCTGAGATGCGCGATTTTCCCAGGCCTTTCTGAGCCGAGCTCCTTGCTTTATCATTATGACTTACTTTTTATCCGCGATAATTTTAAGCAACCTAAAAATGAACATGGAGACTGTTATTTTAAATCAAAAACTTTGGATACTTTATTAAAGACTACATTCTTAGGTTTCATTGGTAGAATCGTTTGAGGTGCTCAGCATTTCATGAGTGAAGCAGGGTTTTTCCTTCTTTTGTTTGGAGTTCATAGTTGCCAAGTCGAACTGCGCGGGATATGATATAGGGCCCTTCCCAGTTGGGTCCCAGCTTCCCATGTGTGGGGTCTTTCCCTTCGCGGCGGGATTTTTTAGAATCGGTCGCGGCTTGCGGCTCTTGGGTGCGACCCTTCGATCCGCAGTATTTATTTGTTTTTATGTATTAATCCTCCAGCACGGCTTGGGGGCTGCTCACGCCTTTCTTCTAGGAGATCCAGGTTCATGCGAAGAGCCTCTTCGTTGTGTTCGGCGCTTGCAAACTCAATCCTTGGCGACTTTCATCCGACCTCGACAGGAGCCATTGCTTCAGTGCCAAAGGCCAGAGCGAATGGGGTCTCTTGAGTTGCTAACTTGCGCGTAGTCCTGTGCCCATAGCACCTCGGGGAGGTATTCTACCCATTTTCCCTTTAGATCTTCTAATTTAGTCTTGACGCGGCCTTAGCGTCCCTTATAGTGATACGCGCCCGTTGAATTTGTGGATGGTGGGGATGAGTAGTAGTTCTTGATTCCGAGCTCGGCGCAGAAATCCCTGAACTTCGGGTTGTAGAACTGTCACGCCCCCCGATCCCGGCCCGACCCGATTGGAGGATCCGAACCGAAGTCCGGGGCGCGATACTATCTATACTATATATTTTACTAGGACTCTCATTGACATTTAACAATTTGTACTTGTACACATAGTATACAAACAATTTCTGTAATAACAAAAATCATTTATATATATATACAAAAGAACTACCACGAATTGGTGTCCATAAAAATCTATACACATATACAAAGTCCATTTACTATACATGTACATTTTTACGTACAAACATTAGAGATTGCGGAAGGCGTGGCTGGTGAGACACCTATCTCACGAGTCGGCCTTCTTCTTTGATGTGGAATGTCCTTTCCTCTATCCTTGTCTTACGCCTGTACCTACCGGATTGAACACTCGTGCTAAGCTGCAGCAGGTGGGAACATAAACATGGACAACCTGATGCTTTGCTCCTGAGAAACATACATATACATTATATATATCTCTAAACATATTTCTATAACTTAAATTCCTTATCATCTTATATTCCTATTGCATGTCAAACTTTTTCTATTACATGTTCTATATCTTTGGCCTATCTCTATACTTTGCATATTCCTATACTTGTCATGTGTTTATCTTTCACGCTTGTCATATGTCTTTTCTTCTTTAGTTTACATGTTTTTTTTATTGCATTCTTTGTCTTATTACGTATATCATATCATTTCATATCTATCACAAATACTTTGCCTATTTCTTGTCCCTTGCTTGTATCGTATACTTGATCTATTTCATCTTATTTCTTGTATCATGTTCTTTGCAAGTTTCCTATGCTTTCATGTCTCGTATAATTTCATATAACCTATCTTATACTATCCTGTACGTTTATCTACATTCTTATACTTTTCATATACTGTTCTTTCATATGTCTTTTACCTGTCTCTAGTCTTTTTCATGTTGTAAGTCATGTCTCTATTCTATGTCTTTGGCATATGTTATATCTATACTTTTCATACATACATATTCATACTTGTACTATCGCGTACATTCATATTCTATCTATCATATACTTTGTGCTTTCGTATACTTTCATTACTTTTCTTATGTTCGTATCTTATTTTAAATGCTCGATTTATATTGTCTTACTTGTTCTTGTAATTATGCGTACTTTCATCGCATAACGGTGCTATCTTCTCATATCAGGTCATATCTTCTATACATATCATTTCCTTTTTTGGTTTCATGCGCAAATACCTTAGAAGCGGATCACGGAAACTATGTACCGAGAAGATTACTATCCTTTGTCTGGCGATGATCTCTGTCTAATAATAAAGGTATCATCAGCATGCAGGCCGGTGACCTATGTCATATGCTATCGGTACCCGAAGGTACTATCACTGTACGAGGCAGTGATCTCTATCTATTGTGGTGACCCTTGCGGGGCCACCTGATCCAAACGGGATCTAAATCCTTCGACCCAAGCGGGGCCTCGATATCACATCTGTAGATATCTTGCCTTGGCTATTATCTTCCTATAGGCATGCCTATCTATCCCTCTACCAGGTCCTAAGCAGACAATCAGCTTTATTACATTTTTTTGTACATATTTCATAAGCATGAATAACTATTGTTATCATAATTGCTTATGCATATATACTGTCATTACTTTACTCTGTATTAATTCTCATATCTGTAGTTTCATATTACGGTTCTCATATATCTATATATTACATATAGTCATATCTCTTTATATCATTTATACATTTCTATCATGATTTAGCTATTCTTGTACTTTCTATATTCCTATCATGTAGGCTTTTACTCGTTCACATTTTTCGTATATGTCTTATCGTTTATCTGAATGTTCCTCATTCTGCAGCTTTGTCATCTTTACTTATCTCCATTGTTCTTATCATTTATGCCTTTCTACCGTATGTTCTAGCGTATTTAATGCCCAGTGACTTTCGGTATTAATACATAAGTATATTCCTATACGTTTACATATTCTGTCATGTCTTTATCTATTCATATACTTTCTATGTTTCTTATCATGTTACATCTATTCGTTCATATGACAATCATATGTTCACAACATATAATCTTATATTCATACTATGTGCCTATCAATTGTGTACTTTTAGACTATCGTATCTTATGACATATCCTATCATATCTTATCATATCTTATGACTTATACCTATCATATCTTATGACATATCCTATATTCATATCATATTCATGTTTTATGAACCCATCTATACATATTGCATTTTCTATATTTTCCTTGTTTCATGGCTATTACATATAGCACTTCATATTCTTATGTAGTATGATGTCTATGAGATCACACCTCATTCATATATTCTCATTCTTTATGAATCCTAGTTTACTTAGGAATTGGAATCAATCAATCGGATCATCCAAAATAAAGTTATGGCATTTTTATGCCAACTAGTCATTACCGATTTTCTAGGAACAGTTTGTATTACTCATTTTCCGGGGTCTTAACTTCATATTTTGACTATGTCCATTTTCTCTCATTTAAAACTAAGGTGCTAAGGGTTCTATTCCAGCTGGAATCACCCAATTCGGAACACCGGGAACTCAAGATACGTCGAAACAGCGGACTTCCTGTAATTCCTTACTGACCAGAATTTGGTTTGCACATGGTCCCACTTCGAGTGAATTTTTAGGCTACTTAGAGTCCTAATTTGACGATGTCTATTTCTATATGGATGATTCTCCTTGAAGTCTATTTTAATTGGCCACTTGAATCACTCAAATCAGATAAGAAATGAGCAAGTTATGGCCAAAATACAAAAACTGGTCAAAACTAAACCTGTAAGGTGTACCGGTACATGTCTAACGTATCTTGGTACATGTTAATAAATGACGAAACACAAGATATTACCGGTACATCATTCAAGGTGTACTATTTTATGTCTGAATGCCAGAATGTGTGTTTTTCACCATTTCCCATATGTTTCTTCCAATCAACTCTATACCTCATAAATACTTCCAAAACCATTTCAAAGATCATCTTATAATCCTTTTCTACTCAAATCCTCTTTCAATTACATATATTTCTTTAAAAATCTATGAATTTCCCCCAACACAACTCTAATATAGTTACTTAAGCCCACTTACACAACCAAACATGATGATTAGTTAGGGTTTGTTCTAAACCTAACTCATTCTACTATTAACCATACAGATTCATCCTTAACGGGAGAGTTCTATACTTTGTAATAGTTTAGAGTTTTACCAATATATTTCAATTATATCTTTGGTTGGGGATGAATCCTAACAAACCTAGGTTTGGAAAATCCTAAACTTTTCTTAGAATGCCATACAAACTCATATGATCTATACGAATTAGTTCCATACCTTAATTTGGCTTTTGCTCTTCCTCCTCTTCCTCTTATTCTTCTTCTCTCCTTTTTGCTCTTCCCACCCTCTCTCTCCTACGTTTCTCTCCCTCTAATTGAGACCAGAATTTGTTCTCTTAAATCAATTGTTTAAGTTAGACCATGTTTGGCCTTCAAATAAAACTCATTTTGCTTTTTAAGTTTTCATATATTGCATTTTTGGTCCCCCGTTTCTCTTTATCTCTATTCCGTCTTTTCTATATTTGCATCAATCATCTCTTCATCTTATAACATAAGTCCTCAAGTATTAAATTACATATTTACCCTTGGCTTTATTATAAATTCAGTCTTTGTTTTATTTTCGAAATTCATATTTAGCTTTTAATATATGCCACTAACCAAGTGCTTCGCTGAGGTATATTTGATCTATTCGAAGCGCTTTTCCATATTAGCCTCAGATACAGGGATCTCGGGATCGAAGCGACATATTATAAACATGACGAGAAGTTACATACCTTCTCTTATGTGATTGTTGCTAAGGGTTTGGCATCGGCCCACTTGGTAAAGTAATCCCTTTGCCCTGATAATGAACTTGCATTAGCCCCTTCAATGGGTAGGGGTCCCCCAGTCGTCCAACCCCATTGTTGGAAAGCTGAGGCTTGTGTTGACGATTCGAATGGGAGGTGGGAGATTTTGCATGTCTAAGAAACTTTAGGCTTCAACCAGTATGCCATCTTTGACATTGTGCGTTGATGTACCCTTGCCTCAAGGTTTTCTCTTACCTTTATGGTCAGAGCTCTCGATGGTTACCATAGGCCTTATACGTGTACCTCCTAAGTATATAATTAGCATCTTCCTTCCCTCGCACTTAGAATGGGTGTAGAGAAGCCTCGTTTATAAAGGAGTTCCCGATGAATGGTGAATCTTGACGCCCCGATCGCAGGCTTAGATCTCCTCCTTTGGGTGCTTTGTGTGTGATGTTCTTCTGCAAAAATCATCTATGTCGAGTCCATCTAATGTGACTCGGACATCAACGGGAGACTTCTTCATTGTCGGCGTTCTTTGAAGAGGCTGCGGGAGTAACTAAATGAATTAGCCTCTGGAGTCTTCCTTTGAGGTTGTACCAATTTTTCAGAGGCATCACATTTCGAAATTCTACGCTCTTAATTACATGTTGAAACAGACTTCATTATGAACTTTTGAAGCAATTCTACTTTGCCTTCTTGATATGAGGATCATCTTCTCGCCTCTGGCCTCGTAGGAATCTTCTATTTATTTTACTACCAATTGGGAGTTATTGCTCACTTCTAGTTGATCAGCTTCCATGGAGTGGGCAAGGTTAAGCTTGACTACTTTCCTTGATACAAAGTACTTGGCCTCGTTGTTGGGGCTTGAGCCGAATCGGCGGCGTGTTCCACATCTATCACATGCGGAGAGGTCGAGACCGGATCTGCCGCTGCTTGGGCATTGGCGGCCCGTCCACGGACACAACCTTGAGGATGGGGAGGTGCGGATTCGTCGGTTATTGGTCAGCTTTGTAGCTCGAAATTGGTCCATGATGAAAATGCGCTGGGTCTCTCGCCCTTTATTTGCGTCGCCCGGCTTGTATCCCGATATCCGACTCACTCCGGCTCTATCTTCACTATCTGACCTTCCGAGTTTTAGTTTATGCCAATATCTGCCTTCGGCGACAATTGGTTGGACTTGGAGTGGTATGAGCTTGGAAATCAGGCCGAGACTTCCTAGATAGTCCTGCGCGCTAGGATCGACTTCTCCCATCTTTGGATACCTTTCTTCTGCTCCCTCACTCGGAGCTCGTGACCCCACGTAGTGGCGGTTGTTCCACCTTATCTCGCTCTCTGACGAGGGCGGCACTAGTTGAGAAATCTGAAACGGCCAGGTAGAGGATTAGGGCTCCTGGGAAAGCACAGTGGGGAGAGAACTCACTGGGTGGGTTTGGCCTTAATGAATGCCTCCTTACCTGCAATGTGCATCCTGTTAAGGAAGGTTTTGAAACTTTGGAAGGCGCATTTACATTATTGGCCTTGAGACCACGAAAGCGATTCGGTGCGGCTATTCTTCCAGTGGCAGTAGATCTTAACACGTTTGAAGGTACGACGGCATGTCAAGCACCACCTTTTTCTTGTTTGGGTTTGCATCTATTCTCTCCATTTGTTGACATAAAAACCAAGAGCTTTATGGCGGCGGAGACTCGGAAAACGGACTGGCGGTTGCCTGTGTTATGAAAATTTCGGGACAGAGCGCCCTCGGCCGTGGGTTATGTGGAGCTCGACCTTAAGCGATACCCGACATGTCGTCTATATATACACTATAGACTCTCCAATTTAGCTAGAACATCCGTTTACCAACCTTTGGTAGGTAACCTGCGTTCTTACCGGTCAGGGCATTACACGATGTGATGGGTGCTTGCCGTAACGAATGAGGTCTTCTCTTGGTCGTTAGGATCCATACGATATGATTATAGCCCGAGAGTCGCGGAAATTTGGGGTTCATGGCCAGGTTGTAGGCGTCTTATCGAGTCAATCGAGGTAGGAAGGCATCTTTTAGGTGAGCCTGTTGGATCTGCAATAAATCTCGATACAAAGTCACCATTCCATTCTCACCCCAGAGAACAGTTGATCTGGCGACCACTCGGGATACCTCCACGGTGCATTTGCTTTGAGGAGCTTGTGACCTGCCATAATTATGCCTTTCTGGGCGAAATTCCTTCTTTTTCTTGGGGCCCCGGCAGAGACGAGGCGGCGTTACTATTAACAGGTGGTCCATAAGGTCGATTCCGCCCATGTCTTCCTGCTTTCAGGCGAACACCTCTCTGCTTTAAAAAATGGATGAGAAGGCTTCTGACATCTTCGGTCAGCTTAGATCATATGTAGACGGTGTTAAGGCTGGTCGTCGAAATTTGTCTGAGACTCTAAGTTCTTACGAGGGAACACCAATTAGGGTTCTTATATCTCGCATGTTGAGGCTCGTCCATGTGAGGCGTTGTCGAGCCGGTTTGTTTTCATTGAGGCTAAAGGTAACATTCCTGGCTCTGTATTTGGTTTCCTCGAACCATTCCTACACCATTTGCTGTTGGGAATTTGATAACCATGTGATAGGCGAAGGGGATGGCCCTTATGGTATTTAGAGAGGGTCTACCCACTAACATGTTATAAGTTAATGGGGCATCTACTATGAGAAATCTTACTGTTGTTGTTGCCTGGCATGGGGGGTCTCCCAAAGTGAGAACTAGTTGTATTTACCCTAGAGGCGTGCAGCTATACGAATCCACATGTAAGTAAGTGTTGGCGGGTTCACCAAGCTTCTCCCCTTCAGCATTGCCAATTTTGTCGAAAGTTGATGCGAAGATGATGTCGGCCGAGCTCCCGTTGTCGATGAGGACCCTGTGGATTGTTTTTTGGCCAGCTCTGATGGCCCTTTACACTAATTGGATGTCATGGGGGATCTTTGGCGGCCTTCGTAACCGAGTCAAAAGTTATGGTAGTATCCGGTAGGGAGTTTGAATCTGCCCTGCTTTCTAATGTCTCCCCTGATCGTGTCTATTGGCATAAATGGGGCCTTCACGGCTAGCTAGATTCCGCCCCCTCTGAGTCGCCCGGAGATCACATGGATCTCTCGAGCGATTGAGTGGCGAGTTGGGGGTTGGTAACGCTAGGTGGTGGTGGCTGCACCTGGTCTTGACCTTCTGATGCCACGTAACGATAAAGATGCCCACGTCGGATCAGGTACTCAATTTCTTTCCTCAATTGGATGCAGCCATCTGTTCGGTGTCCATGATCCCTATGGAACTCACAGTATTTGGTATTGTCCCTTTTTGCTGGGTCCGACCTCATCTGAGACGGCCATCTCAGAAATTTTTCATGTTTCACGCCGGCGTGGGACACCGTGACCTTTGAGGCTGTCGGGTTATCTTTATGAGTGAATACCGCTGTTGCATTTCGGGGTTGAGTGGTCGCGGTCTCGGGCGTTCCTGCCTGCCGGGATGGATTCTACATTTTTCTGTCCCTCCAGGAGATCGCCCCCTATCTCCTCCTGGGGCTTCGCTCCCGTTTCTTGTCGCCCCTGCTCTTCTCCTTTTAGTGAAGCTCTTTTGCTAGATAGAAGGGCTTCTTAGCCATTAGATATATTTTGTTTTTTGCTTGAGCACCTCGGCCGTACTTGCACGAGTTTTGAATAGAAGAACATCAACAGATCTTTTAGTGACACATGCCTGACCCTCGTAGACGGTGATGGCAAACTTCGTCTGGAATATCCACGGCACGTTGAATCTGCACGGACATCGATGACCTCGGAGCTCTCCCTCACGAGTTCCGGCTTTATGGATTTAGAAGGTGATAACTTGGCTTCTGTAGGTCAGCTTTCAGATGAAGTGGGAGGCGATATGATGAGCTCACATGAATGATGAGAGATTATTGGCGAGAAGATGGGTGGGAAGTCGTTGAATCGTAGACCAGCGCGTGAGGCTTCCTTCGGCGTGATGGCGAGCTTTTCATCGTGTCGGTCTGATGCCGTCTTGACTCCATCGAGGTTTCTTATCGTATTGAGGTGATCTATGGGGTCTTTCGTTCCGTCAAACGTTTCGATCTGCAGCATTCTGAACTTTGCTGGAAGAGGGAAGTGTAGTACCGAACGTAGGCGGGGATTGGTTGTTGCACCGGCGTCCATAGAGGCGCGGCTCGGCGCACTGCGCCTTCCGTTATGGGTGAGCTCCTGGCGGATTATGCCTGAACCTGCGCTCCGCTGGCCCCGCACTCCTGTCCTGCCGATGAGGATTAAACCATTCTCTCTGTCATCTTGTTCATGTGTCTGATCCTTCCCTCCGAGAGTGCGGGGACCATGCTCTCCTAGCCGGTTGTGGTTTCTCCTGCTCATTAGTTTCACAAAGTTAATTCGGTGTTGCGGTTCTTCTTGGGGGTGTTTCCTTTCTCTGGTGAGTTGCTCCAACTCTCTCTTCAAACGTTGGTTGGTGAGGTGGAGTGTCTATCTAAATCGGTAGTAGCCGTGGTCTCTAGACGTCTCGAGAGAATCATTTCTCATATGCTGATTTGGTCTTTTCTCATATGGGGTTGTGCAGCGTGGCTCCATTGCTTGTGTTCGAGTTGATATCGATCTTGAAATCGATTTTATTTACAGTAAAGAGGCGCGTTACCCTGACGGCACAGCGTATTCTTTTCAACGAGCTGAGGCTGGAGCTTGTCGGGATTTAAGTGGCGGTCCACGGCCACTGGATGTGGGCTGCTGCAAAATAAGAAAGGATTAGTGGGAATGCTTCCGAATTGCCTCTAGTGCCTAAAGTCTGATTCTTTAGATTGGAAGAAGATCAGCCCAGCAGGAATGAATTGTTGTCTCAGGCGCCTTTCACGATACGGGTGACCCTGAAGTATTTATAGTGGATGATCATGATGTCTTTCCTAATTGGATGGTGATACATGTATTTTTCCCATTGGGTGAGGGATTTTCTTTCCTTATCGTTAACTGATTAATAGGGGATAATTGGTGAGCAAGAATTAGAAATCATCTTAGTTTCCTAATTGGTGGAGACTTAACTAGGGAAGTTGGGTACTTTCCTTTAATATGGGTTCTTTGGGCTGATTACGTTGCTGACCTTTTGAAGGGGTAAATTGGGCTCTTGTTTTATGGGTCTTGTTGTTTGAGGGAATATCATCATATGGGCGGCCCGGTTATCACGGGCCGCTCCTTAGTCTCCTCTTAAGCCTGACATTTGGGCTTATGTTCTGGGCCTGCGTGTCCATTATTTTAAACCCAATCAATAATAATTCCTATTTTTAATACCTACATTTTAAACCATAATAAGTTTTAAAGTGTCTCCATGCCCCAAAAAATTTTGAGATATTAAAAATGTAACAACCCATTGTTAGAAGATTATAGGTAAATCATATAAATAATGCATAAAAGGTTGAGTTATAGCTTTTGTAACAGGTTGAATGGATAGATTTTGATTTTGGGCTTTTTATTAAGAATATATATATATATATATATATATATATATATATATAATCTTAATAATATAATAAATTATTAATTAAGTGAAAGATGGAAAGTTGGGATGAAGTGCAGCAGAGTACAGCAATCGATAAAGTGTGGGCAGCATATATTATTGGATGATGTGAAGCTTGGAAGATGATGAGCTGTTGCTAATATAATAGAATAACAGACAAGGTTGTAGTGGACTGTGGGAGGATCGTGGAGGTTGGCAGGGTTTCAGACTTTCATGTGCTCACTGGTTTTTCTTTTGACAATTGGGATCAAAAGGCATGCAAAAAGCATGTAGCACTACTACCTTTTATCATTATAGGCAAACATATGGTCCGGAAATGAAGGTGCTTTTGAATTTTTTGGGTGGGTCCCTCCTTATATTATTTTAAGACCCACCCTGTTCTCTGTTATTACTATTTTACCATGGTGAATCAATGGCTCTTGTTAGAGCATCTCCGACAGTCATCTAAAAATTGAAGCATCTAAAGATATATTTTTACTCCCAAAAGTCAGTTTTTGAGATTTAGCTAAAGTTTTAACACAGTATCCTCACTTAAAAATATGATATCTAAAGTTTTATCTATATAAATCTATTACAATTTTACCCTTTCTCTTTATATAGTCCACATCATGTATACCTTGTTCATTTATATCAGCTCAAATTACCAACTATAAATTTTACATTATTGAGAAGCCAAGTGGAATTTTCCATCAACTAAACACTTATTGCTAGTGAATAATTTCAATCAATATTTAGGCAAATATTGCTAAGAAACTATTCCCACTAGCAATACCTACTCCGGCATACACACTCCTTTCTTGGGATGGCTTTACAATTGCGTATCTATATTTTGGCTTTTGCTCCTTGCTAAGAATGCTCTTACTCACATATGATAAAACGGGGAACATTTAAATTTAAATTTGTTGTATAAACAAATAATGAATCAATGTTGAGGTTACAATATTTATTTACTCAAACCTTGATATTATAACCTGAGTCATGGTGCCCTCAAAACTCTATGATGTGATTCAATTTGTTCTTTTTTAAAATCATACTTCACCTTTTCCTTGAAAAATGTTCTAATATGTAATTTGAACTTGTAAAGTAAACAAAATATTTTAAATAGGGATACTGTAAAGAGAAATTTTAGTTTAATGCTTGCCCACGGAATCCACGGTATAGTGGTATAGAAATTATAGAAGAAAAAAAAAAGAACAAATCACATGCTTACGTGTTGGGAAACCTAAAAATAGAAAAACAACCACATGCTTTGGGAGAATGGATGTTTACTTTATAGTTTTTTTACAAGTGAATCAAACCCCCAAGATACTATTTTTAGCGTACCTACATATTAATTTCACTGAAAGGCTCTTCCACTAGTGTACTGTATTCAGATAATCATCATTTCATATCTACTTTGAAGCAGCAGAATATGTTTTTTATTCAAAATACAGCCCAACATTCTTTATTGCTGCCTCGATTTCATAGGTCATTCCTTTTTCTAGATTGAGGATCATCATCACTTCTAGAGCATCACAGCCACTGTGAAAAGTACTCATGCCATATTTCAATTTTATACATTAAATGGCAACCTCATTTTTTTAAAATACTAAGGGCCTGTTTTGGTTACTATTTTTAAAATCATTCTTAAGTGCAGTTTTTGAAAACATATAAAATACAATTTTAATGATTTCTAAAAATTGTTATTACCTGAATTATGTGTTTTCTGTATTCTATTTGTTTTTTAGAATAAAGAAAACTAGGAACCAAAATACTTATTGTGTGTTTCTTATTCTCCTTGTTTTTAAGAACAAAAAACAATTTAAAAACAGTAACAAACGACCTTTATGCAGTTTGTTTTTTAAGCTTTTCCTAAAAATGAGTTATGAATCAGCAGTTTGTTTTTCACACAGTCATTTGGGATCCTTCAGAGTCTTTACTAACCTATACTAACCAGAAATTTGTGGCAGTTTTCCATCTTCAGCCTCCCTCCTTTCATTATTTTTGATCGAGTTGGGCAGACATAGGATCTCTTGTTTTTCTCTCACCGCTGCATATCCTCAACCTCTGTATCAGCACCCAATGCTCTTCTTATCATTTGTAGCCGTAAATCCTCAACCCCAAGCTTCCTGGTACACTGGAGATGGCCGATCATCCGGAAAGCTTTGTGGAGTGCCTTTGGCATGTCAAGGGAATCACAGATTGTGAGAGACAGAATGAACAAATACTCCCCTCAAGTAATTCGAGACCTCATGTTGGGAGCCAACATGGCTGTCATCTGAGGGCTTCAGGGAAGCAAGAGTTTCTCAATTTCTCCAAGCAGGGACACAAACTCGTAGTCTCATGGTGGCAGCGTTCGGTAAAAGAAGATTTTGTGTTTCCATCTGTTTTAAACAGGAGAACTTTAGCAGAGATAATTTCAAACCCCCTACCTTCTTCCCTCAATTCTCAAGCCAGAAGCTCTGCAACGTTATATAGCCAAATCCCATGGACTCCACTGGCAGGCGATCACATAAGGAATTTACTGGTCTCCTCATGGAGAGGTAAAAGGTTTTCCGATGGCGAAGAGTACAGCTTCGCCTTGGCTTCACAACTGTTTATAGGCATTACAGAGATCCCTCGATGAGTAGGGAGATGATTTATCTATCTTCAATTGACACAAGGGCTTCTTTCAGGGTTTCTATTGATATTCCCGGAATGGCATTCAATCGTGCTCTCCGGCGGCAAATTTATTCACTGTAGATTTCAAAAATCATCAAAGCGGAAAATGGAGTTGGGAGAAGAAGAAATGATGGCTCAGAGATCTGCTGTCTCACATGCTCTCTAATGGTGGATGAAAATAGGTAGTATAAAGAAGTGAAATGGGAATCAGTACTCCAAGTTGTTACCTACTTTTTGACTCATCCTTTTACAAGTTCTGTCATCACGTTCATCCTCAAAATGCCTGGCTGAGTTCCCTGATGTCTATAGCAAAGTCTTGAAAGGTAACACAAAAAAACCGGCTTTTCTCCTTTCTTTTCAACCCATTTTGCATTGTTGCCTGAAAATGTTTTTAGGCCACAAATGAGTTTTGTACGGATGTAATTCACTGAAAATAAAAAATCCGTAGTCAACATCGAGTTTAAAAAATTTAACCAAAGTAGTGCGTATGGTACAGGTGGCAAAGCAGCATTCGCGCCAGTTTGATAAGTCAAAATTTCAAAGCCGGCATTCCCAACGCCGGTTTCAGTAAATTAAAAATGTCAATTGCCGGCACTACCAACGCCGGTTTCTAATATTTAAAAAACTCAATGGCATTACCAGCGCCCGGCCATGAAATCTAAAAACCAGCGCCCTCCCCTTATTTCTCCTTCGCGCTTTTCTTCTCCTCCTTTATTTTTCTCCGCTTCCCCGGTTTTCTTCTCCCCGATCCATCGGTGCCTCACCCACGACCCACCTGGCGGCGGCAAGTGTTCATCGGCACAACCAAACAAAAGCCCTTCTTTACGAGGTTTGGCACTTTGCGGCCCATTCCCAAGTTTCTGCGATTTTAGAGTTAAAGGGTTTCATTTTTAGGATTTGATTTAGGATATGGTTTGTTTTTGTTTGGGGTGTAGTGATTATATTAATGGGCCATCTTGATTCATGACTACTACGGTGAAAAATAAAGCACGCCGATCACCTGCTTGAATGGGATGTCCCAGGTTGATTTTTTGGGTCCGGGTCTTCTTGATTAGTAAATCAATTATGATCATCACATGTTTGAATTTTTTGTGATCATCTCTATGGTTTTTGAGAAGAAAAGTTTGAAGGTTTTTCAGTGATGCTAAAATTTTTGTGATAGTATTTAATATTATTATAATCATCTTTGCATAGAAATGATAATAAAGGAGTAAAATGAGTGTAAAGAAAGATATGAGTTGTGAGCTATTTAAAATAATAGCTAAATTTACAAAAGGCAAGGCCATCAAGTGAAAGAAAAAACCACATCAATCCATAAATTTCCAAAAATGAGGACTTTAAGAAAACAAACAAACAAACTAGAAAATAAATAATTTGTTCTCATTCTAGTTTGTTTTCTTTATAGTGCCCAGTGCTTCATTGATTCCTCCCAATCACCTGCTGTGACCAGTAGGAGAAAAAATTCTAGAAAAGGAGGGTGTAGTGGCAACCCTCATTGCCATGGCTTTTTTATTAAGAAAGTTAGGTGTCAAAATTGGTATGAAAGGCGAGTCTCTTGTTATCTAGATTGATCTTGGGGCTCTCGCACATGATCACCCTCAGCCTGCTCTCCTCACCTCTCTCATACCTTTGTGGATTCATCTAAATCATGATGAGGTTTTCTTATCAATTAAAGCCATGATGAGGATGTCTTATCAACCATAATCAAGAAGATGTAATACTTTTACTAAAGCAACTAATTTAATGATGACCCCCATTTTCCATGGATTGACAAAGTACCATTTTCATCAATTGCCATTTATATGCTTATTTCCTCTCTTTATAAATTGTCATTATGTCATTACCGAGTCAGTTCTATTGTTTACATTCAATTTCTTTTATCTTATTGTTTCCACCTTATTCCATTTTATTTTATTTTACATAGATAAAGCATATTATGTCATTGCAATTAGGTTCTATTGTTTTACATTCAATTCTTTTTATCTTATTTGTTTCACACCATATTCCATTTTTATTATTTTATATCTTAATCTTTTCTTGTACTTAAATTTTAATTTCTGGTTTTGTATGTTTTAGTATATATATTTGTATTTATTGTTTTGACATCAAACTTAGGCGTGGAACCTCTCATACACCCCATACTCTATTTCCATTTGAGGCCACGTTCAAAAAGTAGTCTTATTTTTTGTATTTAGTTTCAATATTAATTATGATCATCATTGTTTTGTAGCTTAGTAGTATTTTTTTCCCTATACCCATTCAAATTCTACTTCATTTTGGTCATAAAAATAAGATATTTACGACCTATTTTTATGAAATTGTTTCTGAACATTTCAAAAACTAAAGATTAGTATTGTATTTGATTATAGAGCCATGTTGGTCAAGGATAACATCTGCTATTTGTATTTTGTTTACTTCTGATTTGAAACATATCAGTTATACTGTTTGCCTCTAATCCCATGTGTGTGTTACTCTGATGGACATATAGTGAAAGGAAATAATGATGTGAAGCTATGATATGAAGCGAGAAGCTTCCCATTGTGCCTTTGGAAATGGGTGATACTGCCGTTTGAACAATTTGGGTGATATCATTTTTTTGCAAACACACCCAGTGACAAGCGGAAGTTCCCAACAGATCTCAAGTACTTGAGTATCCTCTAAAATGTGAAATAGGTTCAACTTTTTGTAATGAGGATGAATCTGTGCACCTAATGTTTGTGAACATGGATTGTGCCACACAAAGCGTCTCTAGAGGGAGATGGTGTTTGTTGGGGTCGTTAGTTACGCAGGCAAGGGAATCGATCTATTGAGGCGTTACGAGGGGTGAAATTTGGCGAAATTGACCACGGTTTGTGGAGCCTAGTAATGATCCGATGCTAGATCTGGGGAGCATATGGAGATGATGATGGTTGCGATTATGAAGAAGGTAATGATGAATCTGGTGAAGATGATGATGAATATGATGATGACTTACATGGCCAAGCGGAGTGGACATGTATCATTCCCGGATCTGTCGGGTTGGAAGGGCCGGCTGAGGGTTGTTGTCTCTCATATGCCATTACATTTGTGATCGTAACCGAATATTGCAAATGATGATGAGGGACCAGCTGAGTCAGCCCCTATTCAGTATCACCTACCACCAACACCTTGTTTTGAACATGTTGAAAACATAGATATTGCTACTTCAAGTGGTTGGACTCCGTAGTTGCAAGAACAACCCGATTATCACAGTAAGCAGTAGATGCGCCAGTTGTTGGGCAAGTTTCCCAATTCTAAATCCGGGTGCAAAGAGGCTGCAAAAAGATTTACTCAAAATTAAAGCACGGGGTATGTTGTATGATTCTCCTCCCAAAAATTGCTCATTGTTAAGATGTAAGAAAAGTAGAAGAATGTCAATGTCAATGGAAGATGCGTGCCATGGTGGTCAAAGAAACTAGCTTATTTGTGATCAAAAAATATGAAGGAGCGCATACTTGTGTAAATCCGTGTCTTATGCGACCATCATCAACTATGGACTCAAAGTTAGTTACTTTACTCATCTGATCCAATAATTAAGGCACAATTCGTTTATATCTCTCCATTTGCTATTGAAGCAAGCAGATTGCCGGAGAAATGGGGATATGAAATTTCATATAAAAAACCTTGGATGGGAGCATAAGACTGTTTAGACACTTATTTGGTGATTTTACCCAGTCATATACAGATCTCCCACGTATGTTCTTGGCCATTGAACAAGCCCGATCTACAGATGTGTTGTCATTTGAAAACCACATATACACCATGAGTGTGTAAGCAATGAACATTCCGGTAGCGTGTTACAGGCGTTCAGCCATCTATTGAAGGGTTCGCAAATTGTGATCAGTGCCAAATATTGATGAGATTTTTTTATTTGTATAGGAAGTATAAAAGGGACATTGTGTTGATTCTTTATGGGATGTAGTGGAAATAATTAGTTGTTCCCGATTGGCATTTGCGCCTTGCTATTCACGGAAGGCGCAGAATGTGATAGTTGGGGATGTTTCTTGGCATGTATATCGAGGAAAATAGAGTAGCACAGCGGACGGAATATGTGTTATATGCAGTAGACATCCGGGAATGTATCAGCGGCTAACGCGAGGCGATCCTCAGCCTTCTAGTTAGGATCGCCTTCGCTATCACGGAGATCTGCATCAAATATCTTGCAGAGCAATTTATATGACACGCTTCTAAAAGATGGCTATTGAAGAATTTGGTATCTCTGACGGTATTTATCAGCAACACCCACGGAAGATGAATAGGCATATGGCTACAATTGGGAGGTAATCCTGTGGCACTGGTAGTTTAGAAGCAATCCCTCTTCCGTTATAGGCTTTCACATGATGGAGCGAATGTGGGATAATGACAGCCAATATGTAGTATTATTGATGTTCATGAGGATTTCGCGAAACTACAATGATTGCATTAGATTCGATTGACATTTCGCCTTAGCATTTACTTTTATTTGCAGAAGGGAACAAAGGTCTTTGCTAAATTCGACATCGATGGCGGTTCACTCCCATATATTGATCTTTTTCAGTTGAATTGGTAATGATTAAAATTTGGAGTCAATGGAAATTGTTCTTCACAGATCACTTACGAGCGATTCATCTAAAGTCTAGTGGGCGCATTCATCTGAACTTACGCCGAGAAGAATGCACATGGTAAGACAACGACGATATAGTTTTCCTTGTAGCCATATGATGGAAAGCGAGCATCGATGTGTTGGTTACCGATTATTTGTTCAAGGCTACTACCTCTTTGCTTGATCTTATTGTATTATAGGCAAGTTTTGTTTATCACATATTCGATGAGATGAGTGGCCTCTTTATAAGTGGTCAATGATCGTAGCTCTAAGTCGATGAAACGTAGTCGGTGGTAGTCCTAAATCAACAGTTTTTAATCAGAAATGGACATTGGGGGTTAAAATATCTGAATAAAATGTAGGTTATTACAAACAACGAGTCCGCAATCAGGTCTTGTAAGAGTATAAATCAGCTTTTAGTTATGAATTGTATGATAAGGCAATTAGTTGTTTGTTGATTATAAATGGATTCTCACCTTCATGTCGGGATTTAGCCTTTGGGTTTACTGCTTTGTGACAAATCTTACCTAGACCTCTTCCATATCAGTTTATTCTATTGAATTGAAACATTCTTATTATAAAATGTTTACATTATAAGTGTATTAAGCTGTATAAATTAATGATATTGACAGCCATTTTTGACAATTATGTTGGATTTGGTATATCATATAGACGCATGGTGTTAGGGATTCATGATCACGGATCAAATGGATACATCTATACTTGTTTTTACCAAGATAGACACGATCACACTTAGTAGCCGTCTGAGGCAGTCACGTAATTTGTTAATAAGGCATATGGATATTAGTAGTTGTAACATGTAATTTATACATAACCACTTTTAAATTTGTATGTTTCGTTGGTTCTGCGGTCGGAATCCTCGCCCTCGGCAACCAGAGATGAGCTTTCATGTCTATGTGGAGGATGGATGTTCGGATCCAGGCGAAATGCATTGATTAGGTCTAGATTTTCTGGTATATTCCGTTTAGGCAGCGTCGCGTCGATTGGCCCTTATCACCTCAACTGGTAGAGAAATGGCGACCAGGAGCACACACGTTCCATGTGCGATGAGAGATAGCGATTACACGAGGGCGTCGCCATCCTCCTTGGCCTACGTATCCATGGTCGGCGATCAACGCGGCACGCCAATAGATTCGATAATAACGGCGTTATTGCTCGGAGTTGCTCGGCGTGTCGCGCCGATGCTATTAGAGAATCACTATCTCCTTACGGTGGTTATATTTTGATTATCCACCCGCGTCTACCCGATCACGAATGATGCCACATTAGAAGCGTGTCTTGGCATTGGGTTCATCTTCCCGCGCTTAATGGATCCTCTTCTTGTTCATGAGACGAAGGGTGTGATAGTTCAATTTGCTATCTACCTCTTTGCGAGATTTGACGGCTTACTAACTGCGACATAGTTGGGTGAATTTGTACTAGCACATACATACCGCGAGTTATGCCGAGCCAGCTTGGATCGTAGTCGTGGTATTAGCGGTTGTATTACACTCATACAGGTATGTAATAACTGGGAATGTGTGTTGTTGTGTATGGATGAATTGGGATGCTTATGCCACTATTACTCATAATTCGACTATTGAGGTCCATTGAGACTTGTTGGTGGATATATTTGTATGTTGTATTTTGGGTAGACCTCCTCGACCTTTCAAAGGAGACTACGCCCGATTTTAGATTAAATTAGCGGGTTAATAGGAAATGATTTATAATTTTTCCACTTCTGCGATATATAAACTTCATTATTTTACCCACTTTCGCATTGATTACGTGTTACAGCTATGGTCATGGAGGCCTTGCGTCGTGACCAGATTTTAGAGAACCCCATCTTGATCTAGCACCACCACCGCTGGGGCCTTGCATGATCACGGGATGTCGATGTTGAGCCAGTGGTGACTACTGAGGGTACACATCCACGACCAATTACGGGACATCCTCGGTGCAAACCGGAGAATCACAAGTGCTTCCTCGGGTGTAGGTGGAAGTACCTTTGACCACTGGTGCATAACCCATGGAATTGTCTCCCTCTATCTGAGATCGACTAGATGCACAGGACTCTTGATCGAGGTAATGTTTATGTGAAGAGCACATAATTATATTAATTATATTCATATTCTTGTAAAATTTATTGACATAAAGTGTTCACATGTAGGTGTCATGGCAGCCATACGAGGGAGAGTTACTTGACCAGCTCCCATATATACGCCGTCAGGAGATGGCGGGCGATGTCACGCTCGCTATGTTTCGAATTGTTGAGTGGCATCGTCGAGAGGAGAATCCTGCTGCGCGGCGGTTTGGGATACAGCAAAGAGATACCTCGACTTGCTCTTACGAGCAACGATTACCTCGATGGATGCGTGGGCGGCTGACGTGATTGGGCGACTTTTTCATGCACCATAGCGTATGGGAGGCGGCGGATAGGATCATCACTTCACCCTATCTTTGCAGGTTTTGATGGACTTTCATGGTTACCACATGCGATTGAGGCCCATCGTGCGTATCCTGCCACGGCGTTTTGACACCACGGCGCCGGGGCGGCATGAAAGTTCCATACTCTGGCCGCGTTGGTATGGATCTTTCCAGTAGAGATTCACGATCATGTGTTTCTAAAATATTTTACCTAATTTTAATTAATAGATTATATAAATTCTAATTCTTTCTTTGGTTCCTCGGATCGCGCCATGGGTGGCATATCGATCGCTCCGCTCCTAATACCCTCTTTGCTTTATCGACATACATCCGCATTTCCCGATGTCGGTGTGCCACACCAGATCGGTGGGTCATCGCATCGTAAGATTTACACTTTCGGGGAGGCCGACATCACATAGGCCATTTATTAGACCTCGGTGTCGTCCACACCATCACGTATGCAGCCCGTTCGAGGTAGAGGGAGAGGGAGAGGGAGAGGGGGAGGGGGAGTTGATCGGCGGGGTCGGGGAGGAGGAGTTGATCGGCGGGGTCGTGCTCGAGATGGTGGCGCAGGTCATTGTCCAGACAGTGAGGTAGTGCAGGTACACAGGCCATTACCTTTACCTCGCCGATACCACTCTGCCCACTTACCACTCACCCGAGCCGTTTATACCCCACACCTACCATCTTCCTTTCCCACTCACATTGGTAGCATCACGAATTCCCTACCCACTCACATTGAGCGCATCATATTCCCTACTGCACATTACATGCCTTCCATACTCCAGGAACTTACATGTATGTAACGCCTTATCGGTGTTAGCCTGAGGCTGACCTCCATAGCGTTAGATATCAGCTGTCGTCACGGCATTTACCATCATACATTGCATCCGGATGATACCATCATTGACCTATTGCCGGTGGGTGGGTGAGGGCTTCCGGGTAAAGACCTCGTACTCGGCGTGTACATCGATACTCCATCCATCGACCACCCTCGGCCTCCGTGACACCCGCACTTGACCGTGATCCTCGGCTCCATCGGCTCCTCGGCTCCTAGGCTCCTTCTGAGACTCAGACTAAGCTGAATTATTGGTATTTATTGCGGCGCCCTAAGGAAATATAAAGAAGCGTGTCTTGCGGGACACTACAGTGAGGGGCCATATTATTTTTATATATGATAATCTGTACTGAAATGTTTTAATATATTTACATGTTTTTAGACATGTACAAATGCTTAGAGTTATTTTAGTTTAACTTAGGTTGATTATTTTTAATGTAAATAAAAATTTGGCCCTGACATTTCCATTGTCTTCTTCATATTTTATAGTTAAAATCGAGTGGTTACAATTCGGCCATAATGACCGAAACATGAGACTCGGAAAGCGGCGTTAGGCAACAATGAGAATTTTCTTATTTGGTGCAGAAAAGATAATAATCATAAAATGTTTTTATATAAGAAAAATGGAAAAAGGACAAGGTACAAAAGAAAGAATGAAACAAAAAATAAAAATATCCATTTCGAATGCCATTAAAATGAAATGGAATAGGTTAATTTACATTACCATAGAAATACCCCAAAATTTTGGTGCTATATCAGAGTTAATAATAACAAAGACCATGTGTTTCCCGTGTGAGCCTCATCTCCAAAATAAGTGGTATTGCATTAAATGCTTTTGTCTTATCTTGAAGAATATGCGGCTTCTGCGGCAACATGGGGGTAGATGCGCAAGAAGCACTACATTAATATGCATTTTGCTTTTTGGATGATATTCAACAAAAAGGCTTGAAAAAGTTTGACATAGAGGATGTTCAAATTGATTGTATTGATTTGTTGTTTATCTTTTCTATCTTTCTGTTTGGTTCCATGATAAAGATGATTGAAGTAAAGATCTGAAGTAGAGCGTTACGAATCTAGCGGTTATGAGTTTAAAAGTCGAAACTTGGAAGTTCTACGACGTGACGCGAATCTTTAATGAAAGAAGCTGGTTAAACGATCGCGTTTTTGGCTCTTTTTATTTTAATAAGGCGTTTCGGGATAACCGAGCTTTCCTGTACCGGCGCCGCCGTTGGTGCGACTGATGTTGACTCGTTGTTGGTGTTGTCGGTACAACTCTGCCAATCCCAGTGTTGTTTGGGATGAGTTCAAATCGTCGCTCAATGCGTATATTAATGATTTATGATCATTGGACTTGCTGTTTGTCCATAGTTATCCTCAGTGTTTGATCATCGTGGCCTCTATCATGCCAAGGGACAAACAAGCGATTAAATTCTTGTGTCTGTTTGATGGACGTCACGTGGATAGCTCCCATTTGCTCATATGTGCAAGTCCGTGACAACAAGGGTATGGATGAGCTAAGACATTAAAGTTGGACACTTGTGGACCAAAAAAACTAAGGGGCTAAATTAATAGACATGGAGGACCTGGTGTTTGTGCACCTTATCACCCTTTAAAGAACACATCAGGCTTTTCAAAAGCATTACGCAAGAGGCTATGTTTGGTTTGGAAGAAAATTTGAGGAAAAATGTAAAAAGAAAATAGAAAGAAAAATGGTATGGAAAGAAAAAAAAAAATGAGAGGAAAGAAAATATAAAATAAGATTAAATTCAACATGTTATTTTTTATTTGTGCTTCCCATTTTTAATTTTATTTTTAAGGTGATAATATAAAAGATGAAGATTTAAGAATATATAGTTCTAAGTAATTTTATTTTATATTCTTTTAAAATTTCATTTAAGGACAAACCAGACATAAAAAAAATATTTTTCTTAACATTTTTCATTCTTTATTACTTTCAAGAAACAAAACACAAATCTAAATTTTTCAAAAACTCTTCAGAGAAAAATGCTTTTACCATATGATGGAAGTTTTTTCTTCGAAAACATTACTATCAAGTAAAAGTCCTTACAAACTAATATTATTTTCCCGATTCTAACAAATGTTTTTATGCCCAGCAAACAACTATGTTTTGTATCATTTAAAGCTTGTATTTTTGAAGTGTTTATTTGTCTTTCCTGCTTTGTCTTGTGCGATCATGAGGTAGCTAGAGTGAATATATGGAGTTCGCTTGACCAAAATATTTAAAATTTAAACATATTTTTTAAGTACTCATCTTTATCCATTCAACGCTATAGTGTGGGTTGTTCATAAATTAGTAAATTAATTAAATTTAGATTGATTTCTTTTTATTCCAATGGGAGCAAAGTGGAGATCACCAGGGAAAAGGCCCGGAAGGGTTTCTAGTGGGGATGTGTTTAAGATAAATATATACCTTACTTGGAATGTGTGGAAATGAAACGTGGGGCAACTACCTGTGCAAGGAACTTTCAGAGAAGCCATCACTGACTTCACTTATGCAGGTTTTACAATTCCAAAGGGATGATTCTGTCCCGGTTGTGTTTGATTGTTGGGAAATATTTTAGAAAAATAAATATTGGCAGAAAACATTTTCCATGGTTACATGACATAATGAATATCAAAGAAAAACTTTTTTAAAAATATTAAAGAAAATATGGTAATATTTTAACATTAATGAAAGGGAAATGGAAGATGAAGGAAAAATATTCTTTTTATATCCTATCCTAATATTTTTTGACTCCCCCTAACTATATGTATTTTTTTTATATTTATCATTCCTAATAATATCTTGAAAATAAAAGAAAAATTTATTAAAGTGAGTCAAGGGAAAATATATATAACAAGTTCTTATTTCTTTTCTCATTTTCTTGGATAGCGAAAACAAAATTCATATTTCTCTCCTTGCCTTTTTATTTTCTTCCATTTTTCTTTTCAAAATTTTCTTTCCTCTGTATTTTCTAGAGACCAGAAACATACCCAAAATGTTTGAAAATTAAATTCGTGCTATATATTAATCTTAATGAAAAATTGTCTTGGATGCATTGGAATGTAAATACAACTCACGAGATCCCAAGTGTTTCCCTAATCACGACAAATTCGAATCCCTCGGGTTTTTTGAAGGGAAAGGGCCTCAACCATTCACTTTTGTACTTTTGGAAGGGGAGGACCTTTAGGATGTATCTGGAAGGAATATCTCGAGCTCATGAAAATACTTACGTCATACATAATGTGGTGACAAGATTTCAAATGGGAGAAAGTAGATCATAGTGAAAGATTAGAAACACAATCCATCCTTTATTCCTTCGAGGGCTTCCCAATTCTCGCCCTCTTGAAAATGAGTTTATTTGGGTAAGTGTGTTGGTTCCTACAAAGTAAGAAAAAAATATTAGAAAAATAATTTTCTTATATTTGATTATTTAATGAAAAACTTCAAAGAAAACCAAATATAAATAAAAATAATATTGGGTGTCTAGATCCAAAGTCCCACATCAGATAGAAATGGGAAGAGTTATAATATATAAGCATGGACAATATCAAATTCGTACAAGACCTTTTGAGAAAAAACTTAAAAACAAAACTATGAGCTAAGGCTTAGCTCAAAGTGGACAATATCATACCAATATGGATATGGAAGAGTCTATGAGGTTTCCCGACAAGTGGTATAAGAGTAGGGTTGGGCCAAACAGCAGTATCCTTTGCCACAAATGGTAGGAAATTGGTTGCATGCCCAACAAATTATGACTTTCCCATATATTCTTAAATTATTTAATTTTATATTGATGAGTTAAAATAAATAAAATTTGTTTGAAGAAACTAAAGTGAGGTTAACTTTATTTCATTTTCCTTCCTTTTTTTTCTTTACTATTTTCTTTCCCTCTTTGAACCAAACATATGGGGCTTAAGATGTGCTGCTCTTCTTTTTTTATTTTTTTTGGAAGATCTTAACTTAGAATCTATCGTAAACAATATATATTTTATAAATGGAGTGCTTTTATGCTTCCATAATGCGGCTTTTTGCGTGAAAATTAGCTACTACCCAGTGCATGCTTATGACTTTTATATACAATTCACCACCTTTTGTGCACATTTCATTTTCATCGAAACATGATGGAAGAATAAAATAAATCCCAAACAGATTTGTCATCTTCATACCAATTCATTGTTACTTCACATCCCATTCTCTAAATATACTTTATCAACTACGGTATTCTGGTAGGCCTTAAGGAGAAAGAAAGGAAGAGAAACTAATTATGCCATGAAATGTCGAGTAAGGCCTTTGAGTTTTAACCCACAGACATGTTTGGAAGACTCCTCAAGTTTCTTCTAAAGAATGGTCGTGATTCTTGTGAGACAGAAAGATTTAATTTTTTGAGAAAAAGGAAATGGTAAAATATAGTAATTTCGGTATTTAACAGTCCGAATTTTCTGAATCTCGGATGGCCAAGCGGTTTCACCGTTAGAATCGTCTCGCGAATCTAGCTAACACGTCGGGTGTCTCGTCGAATTCGGGACCAGTGTTCAGATTTGCCACGTTTTCCGAACCACCGATGTCGGGAGCGAAGTAAAGCATTTAGTATGACAAAAGTCACCCACCTGCTCTCTCTCATCAACACGTATCGCGCGTAAGTAGAGAGATGATAAATTGATGGCGAGGAAGTGTGCCAAGTGTCAAAAATCCAAGAAAAGGGACACGGATGAGATTTTTTGGAATTGTTAATGAGGATGAGACAAAGAATTAATATAGTGATCTTAGCTGCTTCAAAATAGGAGACCAAAACGTGAGGAGCTGAAAACAGATTGCTGAGGAGTTAGAATTTGATATTTTAGAAAGAGAGGAGCACCTTCTCTAAGATTCTGGCGATCGGGCCAGTCAGTTTCTTCGGGCTAAGAAGGAAAGTTGTTCTACCTTGGCAGGGGAGCAGCGTAGTAGATTACCCGGTTTGAAGGGTTTTTTTCGAGCAAGCTCCGTGGTAGGGGTTTTATCCTACGCAGGTTACCACTTTGTTTAAGGGTGTTTTGTTAATGATTAAGTTGGTTTGGGGCCTTGAACGGTCGTTTGATCAATCCCAAAACTTGAGATGCAGAATTACCTGGAGGGTGTCACAGGAAATTTGTTTTGGATCAATCCACAGGACTGTTCCCAGGTCATCATGGTTGATGATTTGCCATTAATTCATGTTTTGGTGTGTATGGGGTCGGGTTTAGGCCATGGTTGGTTCTGAAGTGGAATCGATGTTGGGATTAGCGGTGAGCAGTGAGCCCTAGGGTTTCAACTGATTCATATGAGATAGTATTCCACGAAATGTTTTGTGAGAAAATGTGCTTGGATGGGTAATTCAAATTGAATTGGCCTGCATGTTTGTTAATTAGCCCATGTGAGCTAATTTTTGGTGTAATGGATTGAGTTGTGTATTGGAATTAGATATGAGTTAATACATGATTCTAATGTGTTAACTTTGTAGCATAATTATATAAAATATAATTACATTTGTAGGCCATTGGAGGTGTGTTGCGAATTGCTCAAGTGACTACTTTGAAGGAGTTAAGTTGATCAAAGAAATTAATAGGTTAATGTTTGAGGTGTTAACATGATGTCATAATTATATGGAATATAATTGTGTGTGTAGGCCATTGGAGATGAGATTGCGAATTGCTCAAGTGAGCTAATTTGGGGTGATGATTGATGTTATTGAATTAAATGTGATGTAATTGTAGATTTGAGAATATATATGCATATTTGATATATATTGGTATAAAAATGGTTGAAATGGCATAATGCATTTTCATATGCACCGAGTAACCTATAAATTAGGTGTGTGTGTATGACACGAGTTTTCTAAAAAAAAATGAACATGGTTGCGAAAAGAATTTCACAGGATGATTTTCCGGAGAATGGGGTTGGTATCCAGCAGTTATTTGGGATGGGGACCATCCGCGAGCATTGCGGGAAGTTCTCCAACACATTCGCCTTGGAGGGTAGTCCCATATTTTTACCGAAATTCGGTAGTGTATTTTCAAGAACAACAAGTTTTGTTTTGAAAATTGTATTTTCTCATACATGGCTTAGGCAAGTGTGAGGGAGTCGGTGAGGACTCGAGACATGAGAATGGGCATGTAGACATTCAAGTAGGATCACGTATTTACTTAGTGTGTGTGTTTAAGTGGGCATTGCATATGCACTTAGGTGGGAGTAACCCATTTAGGGTGATTTGCTATTAGGCGATAGCTCACCACAATCGAGGAATATTTTTAGTCTGAGGCGTTCGAGAAGACGGCTCATTTTAGAGGCCGATTTTGAAGAAAGTCGGGTTGTGGCTTTGATGTTTTGGATAATATGTATTAAAATTGTAGATTTTAATATGTATTTGTATTAAGAGTAATGAAATAACTCTTGAACTATTGGAATATAGTTGGGTATACATTTGATGAGTATTGGTGTATGGGCCAAAGCGACCATTTTCACTCAGGTATGGGTCTCGTAATACGAGACGTATAGATTTTCTGCAGATTGACGGGTAGTCAACAGACACCTCGGATTTAGTGCGTCACAATTCTTGAGCATAGCGTAATGATAATCATCCCCTACATTCTTGGTCTGCAGAAATGAAGTAAAGTAAGAGAAAAACAAATATTAATCCATGCTTATAAGATATTTATGTATAGAGAAATGATTTCAGGAATTTTGTTATATGTTTATTCAAAGTATTATATATGAATATAATAGTTCTTGCCTACCAATTCAGAAACAAGCTCTAAATAAAATTTTAATTAATACAAACAAAAAAACTAGCCTTAAATGAAGTTCTAAATAAAAATTTCAATCAATTCAAACAAAAATTTTGATCCATAAAATAGTTGTGGTAATATGGTCCGTTTTAAATTTAGTAATCCATTCCCAGAAGATAAGGAGGACAGAGATGTCTAAATTTCATAAAATCAAAATCTTGGGACAGTTAAAATACAATTAAATTGAAATAAAAGTAGAAAGGAAAAAAAAAATCCTTTTGAATGACTTTACTGTATCAGAATTTTATTTTGAACTGAACATTAATCTTTAAGCATCTGAACATTTTAAAGTGTATATTTTTCTATTAATTCTAATAAAAATTTTAATCTTCAATAAAACCCAAGATGTAGAGGCTTACCTTACCTTAGGAATACGGTTGGAAACTAGAGATGTCTTCTTAAAGACAGTTTCTATGAAGGTTAGGGTTTAATATGTTTAAGTTGAAGTTTCTCGCTTGATTACATGATCGGTTTTTTTTTCCAGTGTTTCAGATTAAGTTTTTATATTAGGGTTTTTAACTCTGTTTATGGTTGTATTCGTGATCAAACTGAATTTATGGAACGACTAAGTTTGTTTTGTTCAAATTCCTGAAGACCATAGTTTTATACTGGATGGGTGCCTGAAAATTAATTTTGGTTGTACTTTCCATGATGCAGGCTGTTGATCTGTTGGAGACTATAGGTGTGATCGAAAAAGTAGAAGAAATTAATTAATTTTGTAACTAAATTTGACTTAGCCTTATCATCTATTATAGATATGTTTAAGTATTTTGAAGTTTATTTTTAAAATCTAAAATAAACATCCTATTATTTCTCATAGTCTTTAACCTTTTAAATAAAATAATATTTGAATCATTTACTTAATCAAATTTATAACCAAGTTAAAAATTTTAATTCTGGCTCAGATTGCTCTAACAGATTCATATGGAGACTTGGGTGGCGTTTGTTTTTGACTTATCTTGGCGGAATAGCTTTCGACATTAATTTCATTTAATTTTAAAAAATTTTCATGACTTATTCTTTGAAATTTTTTAAAAGTTGAATAGAAAAAAAGTGAAAATATTTGGCTTTTTCTGTCGAGAAAAAGTCATTTCCACAAAAATAAGAAAAACTCAATCATTGTCCAATAAAAAGAAGAGCTAGCAATATACACTACTAGGGATGACAATGGGAGGGTTTGGGACGGGGCGGTCCCATCCTGACCCGGCTCGTTTATTTTTTTCAATTCCCAAACTTATCTCATTTAAAAAATTAAATAGGGCGGGCGGAGATGGGAAAATTCCCAAACTCACCCCATTTACATTTTATTTTTGTTTTTATTTTTAAATTTAAATTTTTATATTTGCTTTTTTTATTTTTATTATATTAAAATTAATATTTTTCATAAAAATAAAAAAATATTGTAATTTTATAAATTATTTATTAAAACACTATAATTATTATTATTTATATTAAAGTATAAAAAATAAAATAATAAAATATTTTAAAATATAATCGAGTGGGGCTTATTATTATTATTTTGGATATAATTCATATTTAGCTGTTCGAAGGTCGTTTTGCCCTGAAAATCGAAAAATTTCATCCTTGGAGTCACTAGCAACTTATCACCCAAAAAATCGAAAAAATTTCCGTTTGTCTCAGAATTCGACGAAACTTTTTTGGAGTCGCGAGCGAATTTAACGAGCGCGGTCGTTTGGTGTCGAATCTAGATGTTTTCTAAACTTCCCTGAACCCTTATGACAATTTATTATTTTTATTAACATTTTACCATTTTTGAAAATTTCTAATTTTCTCGGGTTTTACAGAGAGTAACAATACTTGAACCCGTATTGGATTTGAGAAAATAAACTCAAACTCATTAAAAACCCGATTAAAATTAAATTAAACATGTGTCATTAAGAGCGAGGCGGGACATGAACCTAAAATAATCTGTTCCGTTATCATCCCTACTCACTACCTAATGTTAAAAAACAAACAACTTAATACTTAATGTTTTTCCTTAATTAATTTTTTTTATTTATAATCCATATTATTTCCGACAAGAATTAATTAATTTTTTTATTTATATCCATGTTATTTCCGACAAGAATCATTTTGCAATAATAAATTTGAATTCTTGACTTTATATATATAATCCAAATCATTGGGATCTTTGAGTTTTATTTATTTAATAAATTAATTTAATTCAAACATTTAGAAATATCAGTTGGTGAATAAATAGGTGCCCCTCCTCCTCCCTCCTACACACCTTTTACCTTGAGCTCTCTTCTCTCTTGCTCAGTGCTTCAACCTCATGCAAATCTTTTGAACACTCTCTCTCCGAGTGCTCCTAAGCCCTCTCTCTAATTTTGAGTGCTTTCATACGGGGCACACATTTCAGAATATTTTGGTATACAAGTTGCACTTTGTTTTACTAAGGGAGTGCACTCGAGGTGAGATTTTGTTGTTGAATGCGGAGATAGGCGTCGAGTCCCTCTTTGCACCAGGTTACTGCAAACCGGAGGAGGGCGAATCCATTTTAAGGACAGTGCAATTGCACGCCTCAACCATCCTAACATATAAGTTCATCTTACCCAATTTTTCCTAATTTGTTTGTTTTGGGCTAAGTCAAATTCTATAAATCCTTACAATTACTTAAAGACGCCACAAAGTTGTATCTAACTTGAGAGCGGTAGGTAACACGGTGATACGTATCACAGGAAATTCATATCGACAAAGGCGATAAGAGCTTAAGGCAAGTGGGGGTATAAGCGGATCATTGCCAGTCCCTCCATACTTGAGACTTTCTTGGTGTACTTAACGCAACTCTTGCTATTCTCTTGGTTTTGTGTCACCCAATAGAGCAAGTTCAACCAACATGATCAGCTCACTAAGTTTGATTATAGGCTTTCAAATAGGTTGTTGAGCTCACTAAGTTGGTTTCTCAATTCTAAAATTGGTTTCCGCAGGCACTTGGTGTACCAGTTCACAGGCTTTTACAAGCCGCTGGCTTAGCTTTGGCATTATTCTAATTAGATTTAAGATTTTGTTCTTTTATGGAGAAATGATTTGTTCCCTTATTTATAATTTCAACAATTATTCCTTGTTTGAAGTAAATGTACAATTTATCAGGTATTATGGCTGCTGAAAATCGATATTAAATCCAAGATCTATATTGGCAAAAATACTCTCTTCTGGAATGACAGATGGCTGGAAGACTCTCCACTCATCAACCTTACCTTAAGAGATCTAAGCTTGGCTGATTCACTCAAACCCGTGGAAGCTTACTGGCACAATCCGACATAATGGAAGTGGGACCTTCTCGCTGGACTTCTCCCCCCTCAAACCTTATTGAAGTTGGGATCTGTAAGAGTGCGACCTGATTATGATGGGGTGGGCAATTGTTGCTGAAGTCCCTCCCATGATGGTAATTTCACTATAAAATCAGCTTATAATCTCTAGTCTCCCTCTCCGAATATACACTCGGATGGTTCTTGGAAGATTATTTGGAACTTAAAAATCCCTCAGAAGATTAGCACCTTAATGTGGCTCATCTATCATGGCAAGGTGCCGATTAACATGGAAAGAGTAAAAAGGAAAATATCCGACAACCCTTATTATCATTGTTGTGTGATGGAGAGAGAAGATCTGGACCATTTATTTAGAGGATGCGTCTGCGTGGAAAACCTGTGGGTTCATTCTGCTGGGAGATGCTGCAAAAGCAAGAGCCCGTAATATGCCATTTCAGAGTGGATTGATAGCAATCTCCATAATAATCGGCAATAGAAGGAAGATGATTGGAAGGTTTGATACCTGCCTTTGGTGTATGGATGTGGCTGAATGATGGGAGTTTTTATAACCGTATCATTGGTTTCAATTGGAAAGAGCAGTAGTAAACTCCTACAACCACGAATTCATAGCAACTTTTGCTTCTCAAGCAATCATATCAAAGGTAGACACTTGACTAGGTTGGTTTACTTGGGTTAGGTGGGTAAACCCCACCTCTTGGATGGAGAAAACTAAATACAAATGGCAGTTTCCATTGGGAAACCAAGGTAGCAGGTTCGGGAGGCATACTGAGGAACAACAAGGGAGAAAGGGAAGACGACTTCTCAGTCTGGATCGAATGTAACAACATAAAGGAAGCTGAAACTTAGGCTCTCCTCTGTGGTTTAAAAATTGCATGGGAAAATGGAGTTACAAGACTTATGGTTGAAGTAGACTCCCTAGTTGTCTTTAACTGGATTAAAGGGAACCAACAAACTCTCATGCCAATGTGATCCAAGAATGTAAGGAATGGCTTCAAAGAGGTTGGATGGTTAACGTCAAGCATGTCCTAAGGGAGGGTAACTTGGTGGCGGACGAGCTAGTGAAGCTTGCTCTAAAGTCTTATAGTAGGAATATCATAAGATGGCTTCAACCCTCGAAGGAGGTTGACGGACTGATTTTTCAGGATTTGATAGGCAGCAGAATGCGGAGAAGGGTTGAATTGTAGCCTTTGTGTTTTCTTCAGGGTAGCCCCCCTCCAACTGATAAAAAAAATAAAATAAAATGTTAACCTCATAGTACCTAGATACTCTGACTTGCTTTAATAATGTTATTTGTGAGTGAGATATGTCTCTTACATACCCACCCCATGCCACCCGTCGTGCCATATAAATGGGATAGGGAAGAGGTATTACTTGGCCCTACGTCTCGGGTTTGGAATTCTTGAACCCACCTCACTAGAGTTTAGGACAAGAATGAAATAAGTATTAGGTGTTGGGTTTAAAATTGATACTATCTTCGTCCCCAGTGCTTCACAAGAAGATGTCTACTTCGAAGTTCAAGTTTGATGAAGATTTGAAGGTTTAAACATGAAGTCCTTAGAGAGAGTCGGGATTATTTTCAAATTGAGTAAGGACTCGAATAAGTTCTAGACTCTTGGAGCCCAAGGTAACTAGAAGGAAGACATTGAAGAGGCCTATGACTTCTCTTGATCTTATGGATAATGTTAAAAGTCATAAAATCCACCTATGAGATAATCTCTCGGATGAAGTTGGAACACAAGTAGGACTTCACTCTAAAGAGAGTTGTTTGGTGCCCAGTATACTAGTGCATTGTGAAGGCTGAAGATAATTTCCGCCAAGGGGATAATGTTGAAATTCATAATTAGATAATGTGGCGTTTGTCACGCATGCTAAAGTCACGTGATCTGGTGCAACAAGAAGGAGCCTACTCAATCTAGGACTATGTCACGTGATTTGATGCAACAAGAATCATCATGGGTGAAGGGTTCTACTTGGAATAGGACTCAGTCCCTAGACCAAGTTCGAATGAGAGTTAGAACGAGCATAGAACTCTACTTAAGAGATGACTCCTCTGGTCTCTCGACTTCTAAGAAGAAGCATCATGATAAACTAGTATTTATCAGCATCCTACAAATAATGGAAAGCTCTCCAATCTAATAATCAAAACTATCAAACTAGATTTGGAACATACTGGGTTTAGAATTGTCAATATCGTCGTCTCTAGTATTCTACAAGAAGATGACTGCTTAGAAGATGAAATTTGAGGAAGATTTGATGGGCTAAACATCTTATCCTGGAAGAACCAAAAGTAAGTCCGGACTAAAGTCATCCCACGGTGCCGCAGACGCGCAGGCGGGAAGTCGGGACTAAATTTAGGCCCGACGTGAGGCATAAGTCGGTTAAAATTTGTGGAGGCTAAGGTACATTGGGAGCAAGTAACCTATGGGCCTAAGATCTTTTAAACGACGAGATATAGATCAAATAAAATCATTAGGCAAGTTATGAATAAAGATCAAATCAAAGTTGGATCTTCTAAGCTATCAAACCAGAATTGTAAACAATCTAGGATTCTATTCTGAAGATGAGACTTTAGCAGCAAGTTTCCTATTTCTACATGATAGCTTAAAGGAAAGTTCGGATAATTCAAGGTAGGTTTGGGGTCATATTAGGATAATGATTCAACCTTATCTAGTCTTCCATAATCGAATATACAAGGCTATATATTTGGGTTTTTTGGAAGATGTTCAACATGGATTCTACAACTAATCTTTGGTGCGACGTTAAAGCCTTTCGCTGATGTGGAATATTACTGTAGTTCAATAATCTACTCATCTTATTTTGATGTAATGTAGGCATGGGTGTATGATATTGTTAGAGAGAGGGAATGAGGGAGTTCATTCTAAATCCCACTAATGCCCGATTAGGTTGAAGAAGGGCCTTGGGCAGAGAGGGAGTCTCGTACCATGCAAGAATAATTGCAACCTTAAATCATATTAGTGGGAATCCTAGCATTTGGGTGTAAAAAGGAGAATTGAGGGAGTTCATTCTGAATTCCACTATGAGTGATTAGGTTTCAAGAAGGATCGTGGGTGGAGAGGGAGTCTCGTACCACATAAGACTAATTATGAAGCAGATTAGACAGTAAAAATCCTTGCACATTTGGGCTGACCCCATGAACACCATGATTCTTTGGAATCATGTAAAATTTTGTGTGCTTTTATTTTGCTGCATATATTTTTATTTGAGTTATACACAAACCATCCCTCGTAGAGTTTGGACTTATGACACATACGAATCCGAATCTAAATACACCAGGACCATGTCCAAGAACACTCACTTATATATGAGATTAGGTAAATGGGATGGAGATGCCTCATCCCAAACTCGTCTCATTGTCATTCCTAATCTGATCCAAAGTTTTGCGTAGGCGATCTAAAAAAGTGTAGTGTGTGTCTTCACCTCTAAAACTTAATAACAGTTCAAAGGTATACTTATGGATTGAGGTAGAAGAAAAAGAGGATTTTTGGTTAGAGGAAGCCATTGTTGGACAGTTTCTATAAGAAAGCTTAAAGAAAGTTGAGGAATGGGGATTAACTTGTGGATCCCAATGCATAAGTATGTGACTTTCAATTCTCATCTAGGCATTTTATAATTTCTACATCACTGTACGTAGATTCCACAAGTATTTCTGGATATTTGGAAGTGGTAGAATTAAATTGGATTTTAATCTTTGTCTCAAAGATTCATATAAAAAATGTGGTTGTTTTGTTGAGACAAACAATTATTAAAACTAAAATAATATTTATTATTTATTTACATAACCAAATTTTATTTAAAATTAAATGTGCATCATTTTATGATAGACCAAAAGTGTAATGATGGGGAGGTGGGTGAGTAAGGACTCACCCACCACAAAATTCAAAAGCAACTGGGTCTCCCACCCAGCAGTTTTCTGGCATATATATATATAAAAAAAACAAAGGAAGTTTTCAATTATTTTCCTTTTGCTCCCAATGGTCAAAAAGGGAACAGTCAGAATACAGAAAAATCCAAATCACCTTTGAAGTAGCATAAGGATATCATATAAATAGGTACATATTCACTAACTTTCTAAGCTGCAAGTTCAGGTAATAATTGGGTTCAAAGTCAAAATACTTTATTTAAAAATATATATATATTCATGTAGATTTTTTGTAAATATTTATAAAATTAATATTTTTATTTTTTAAAATCATATTTATCAACTCTCATTTTAAAGTGTCCTTTAAAAACCACATTCAACAAATATGATTTTAAGGTAAATTTAAGAATTTATATTTATCAATTCTCGATTTTAAAATTAATTTTTAAAACTGTAGTTAGTTGATAAATACAATTTTAAGATTAATTTTTAAAATCATAATTAATGAATACGGTTTTAAAAAAACAAAAAAACAAAAACTAATTTTACATAGAATATTTTTTAAAATAATCTGTGTATAATTTTCTATTTAAAATGAATTACTTTCGTATCAAACTCTAATATAAGGTGGACCTGGGATGTTAAAGCAGGGATGGATGGTGGTGGTGGAGACTTTTCTTTTTTTCTTTTTTTCTATTTTTTGGAAAACTTGAATTCATTAATGACTTTCGTCTTTTTAGGCTACAAGCAAACCCGCCTGCCTCAGGTACTACTTGGACCTGGAATCCAATGCAGGGATGGTGGTAGTAGGGAACCAAAAAGACCTATCCCTAGTTTTTACTTTTTCTTTTCTTTTCTTTTTTTACAGGAAAACTTATAAAGAGTTTGAATTCATTATGCACCTTAACTTTTGAATATAATTTAAAGGGAAAATTATAATTTAAAACTTGAATTTTAACTATATTTTCATTTAAATCCAATTTTACTTTTCTTTTTTTTCTTTTTTTGGGGAAAACTTGTAAGTTTGAATTCATTAATAACTTTAATAACTTTTAAATATAATTTAAAGGGAAAAATTATAATTTAAAACTTGAATTTTAAATACTTTTAATTCATCCAGAAATTTTTGCTAATTTTAATTATAGTGGCCTTGAATATCCTAAAAGGCCAAAACATAGTCCAATCCGGGCGTAGTTGACATGGCAGCCATCATGACATAATTAAAATTAATTAAAATTGTTTATTTTTAACAATTATAATTTAAAACTTTAACTTTCACATTTTGACTCTTCCATAGAACAATGGGTAGAAAACAAGACTTCACAAAAAGAAAAGATTTTTTTTAGATGAAAATTTATTTGACTTATATCACATATAGTTTTTTTTCTTTTTTATTTTACTTTTATCTTTATGATAAAAAGTTGTTTTTACTCTCTTCTGTTTTAAAATAAAATAACGTGTTATAATAGTTAAATCTTTTTTTTCTTTTTTAAAATAATGCTTGCATCTAATTTCTTATATAAATATTAAATAATGCCAAATAATATTTTTACAATTTTAGGTAAACTCTTTATTTTTAGAAACAAATTAATCTACTATAATTTTACACATAAGTTTGATGGATAATAAATTAGTCTTTGTTGTTATCAAGGAAAATAATCATTATTCTAAATTATTATTTAAAAATAAAACAGATATAAAAATTAAATAATCTTGATTAAAAAATTAATAGCAAATATATACAAAAAAATTCCAAAATCCAAACCAAAACTATATATACCATATTTGTCAATATATTTGCCTCATTATTTATTCAAATTTTGATAAAATTAAAATTCCACATATTCTTCATTTAACAATGAAAAAGACAACGGTAGAATCATAAAATTTATCACAAATTAATTTGAATAAAATAGATATAAAAATTTATAAATAATCTTGATTAAAAAATTAATAGCAAATATATACAAAAAAATTCCAAAATCCAAACCAAAACTATATATACCATATTTGTCAATATATTTGCCTCATTATTTATTTAAATTTTGATAGAACTAAAATTCCACATATTCTTCATTTATGAATGAAAAGACAACTGTATAATCATAAAATTTATAAGATATTAATTTGACCCCTTATAACTTGCAACAAATCTAAAATAAGTTGAACCCATTTGAATTAAAATTTTAGAATACCAAAACGTCATTTACATTCATGTAATATCCCACCCAGAAAAATTAATAATTTCATTGATTAAAAAAAGGATTTGATACTTTTTTCTAAATTAAAAAAGTAATAATTTAATCTCAAAATGTATTTTAATAATACACTCATATGAAAAGTGATAGAAAATTTTCTATAAGTAGAAATATTAACTATTATCCAATTATCATTTTTATATTATTAGATTATTAATCATTTTGGTTATTGTGGTTTTTTAGTCTTATATTCCTTCACAAAAACTGTCTTGTATGATGAACATTCCCTTTCATACGCTAGTCCTTGATGATTTCCATAAGGTCTTCCCATAATTAAAACATGTTATAGTTTAGACGTATCAGAATGCATATCTTTAGAGTCTTTTGAGTTTGTTCTTGAGTTTGTTCTCAACTTGAAATTTGAAATCGGTGATAGCGTTTTTCATGACTTTATTTTCATTAAGAAGTTCATCAATCTCATCCTCTAAAGCCTTGTTCAATTTGCATACTTTAAGTCATTTGTCAAATATGGCTTTGTAAGATTTTTCAATAGATTTCATTGTTAACTCCTCATTGTCACATACTATCACTTCTAGAATCTAAATCATAATCACTATTTTTATAACATGTTTAGGGTATAAAATAAGTTAAAATTGTATTTGTTCGAAAAAAATGACATTTTTATGAAAAAGGGCAAAACGGTAATTTTGTCGCTTTGGAAAATTATAGAAAATCCTCTATATCTCGGACAACGAAACGGATTGCGCCGTTGGATCCGTCTCGCGAAATCTAGTGACCTAGGAAGAGGTTTTAAATCAGTTAAAAAGCAGTCGAATATTTGTGATTTTGCGGGTGATAAAGTAATCGATGACTTCGGGGGCGAATTTTACAAAAATACCGGAAGTCAGGAGAAATAAGATTGAAATTTAAGTTAAATTTGAAAATAAAGTGGTGAGAAAATAAATGAAAAAAATTGGCTAAAGGGACCGAATGAAATTTAATGAATTATGTATCGAATAATACATGTGTCAGCCATAATAATAATAAATAAATCGAATTTGGAGGTGTGAGAAGGGAGGCGTGAAAACGGAGGGGGAGAGATTTTTATTTTTTTTCTTTTCTTCTCTTGCTTCTCTCTTTGATATACGGAGTTTTGATCGTCGAAATTAAGTGGCTGAGAAAAGCGAAAGGTTCATCACTAAATGAGGGCTGCGGCAGTGCAAACATGGGATTTCGTAGGAATTCAAGTAAGGATTGGGAAATCCTAAATTTGGTACTTTCTGGATCTCACGACGTTACGGCGGTCGGAGAATTAGTTGGACGAGACAAAGTTGGTCCATCATGACTACGATGGTACCAAAATCTTTGAGTTTCGTCAAGCTCACGAGGTGAAATTTTCCTACTTTGAATAAAAGCGCTGGCACTGTAATGACATGGGGTTGTTTTTCGGCGGAATAGGTCGTGTGATTTAGTCCCAGATTTTGGGACTGAATATTAGAAATTTTTGGGATGGATTGCAGTCTTGCTAATATTGAAGGATATAAATTAGATAAAGAATAAGAATATATATGAATATATGAGATGATATGAATAGATGAATGATATGAATATATGATAGAAATACATGAGATTATGAAGTATACGATTAGACAACACATGCTAAAAATGCACAAATAATAGGAAAATAGTTACATGTATGGTAAAGTGAATATCTGATAAATTGGGATTAAAGATATATGAAAAATGTAAAGATCACGATAGTCACATTAGAGTACATGAAGATATAAGTTAACAAGATATAAGATGTTACAAGTAGATGACAAAGATATGATCAAATAGGTTATATGCAAATATTTATATGCTAATATATGAGATGAATATATGATAGAACATGATATGAATACAAGAGTGAATAGATGGAATATAGATAAGCTAAAACATAGGCAATGCGATATAGAATAGAATATATGAAATGATATACATGTATTGTAAAAAGAAAGAAATATGAGAATAGTGATATGAAGCTACAAATATGAGAGCGAATTCGGATTAAAGTAATTATAGTAATATCGCATATGATTCTGGGATAACAATACTTATTCGGAATATGAGATATGTCTTGGTATAAAATACACATGGATTATGCCTTTAGAGACACAGTAGAGGGATAGATAGGCATGCTATAGGGACCACAGTTCTTTGCGGCATACAGGTTTATAGATATCGAGGCCCCGTTTGGGTCGATGACATAGATCTCGTTTGGATCATTACATGACATAGGTCACTGTCTTGTATAGTGATGATACCAGCGGGTATATACGACCCGTTTGGTCATGTACATGGCATGAGTCAGCATCTCAAATGCAGGTAATGATACCTTCGGTATACATACGAGATCCTTTGTCTCATACGATGATAAACCCTTATCAGTACATACAGTTATTTCCCATATCCACTTCTAAGGTATTTGCAAACATGAAACCTAAAAGAAAATGACAAGTATATGTAAATGAAATGTATAGAATATATGACATGATATGAGAAGCATAGCACTGCTATGCGATGATAGTATACAATTACAAGAACAAGAAGTAAAGTACAAGATGACAGTATATGAAATATGACAGTATATGAAAAGTACATAGTACATGAAAGTATATGGAAAGGACAAAGAATTGTATATGACAGTATATGGAAAGTATAAAGTACAATATATGAAAGAGAAAAGTATATGACCAGTATACAAGTACAAGAAATAAAGTGTCAATGACACGAAATGTATACGGCAGAGATAATATAATACAGTATATGAAAAGAACAGTATATGAAAATCATAGGAAAATATAGTATATAAGAAAAGTACAAGATGAAAATATAGGGAATGAATGAACATGATGAGATTCCTTCTCAGGTATACATGCGTGAATGTCAATTCTATAATTCAGTGACATAAATGTAAAGTATATATGACAATACAAGATCGTATAAGAAAATATATGATAAAACAATATATAAGAAATGAATAGTAGCATGGGCGTGTAGCCACTACATGAAAGAGACATGATATAGGTATAGGATAAAATGATATATGTAATAGTATAGAATGTAATAAGTCCTTAGCGAAAGATGAAAAGATTAGAAACGGTCAAAAGACATATGAAAGTACGATTTTATGAAGAAGTACTAGATGAAAGCATACAAAGAAAGTATCGTATGAAAGGAAGTATAAGAATGTAGATAAAAATCACGGAGACAGCGAGTATAAGATAGGTTATATGAAAGTATACGAGACAAATATGAAGTATATGATACATGCACGAGTATATGAACATGAAAAGAAATGAACATGAAGTATAGGAAACTTGCAAAGAATATGATACAAAAATAATATGAAATAGATCAAGTATACGATATAAGCAAATGATGAAATTGGCAAGTATATGTGATGAATAAGGAATGATATGATATATGCACATGTTTTGAACCACATGAAGGCAAATTAGGCAGATGATGAGTGTTAGAAATACATAAGTACTATAAGATACGCTTGTAATTATAAGAATGTATTCGATTAAGCTTGCGGCGATCAATATTATTGGTAGTCCGTAATATGTTTCCCACTAGGCGTAAAACTTAGCACCGGGTTTTTAATGTCAGTGTAGGTCTGACGGAATACATGGATAGAAGGAGACATGACATCCCATTAGCGGTACGGACCATCTCGAGAGATAGGTGCTCACACGCCTTTATTCGGAATCGTTTTATATGTATAGTTTTATCAATAACAAAATTGTAATAGTACAAGTAAAGGGACTCTAGTATGTGGGTATAAAATATAATGAATGCCACTATGGTGGTATGTATATGTATATATGTAAAGAAAAATTTTTGTTATTACAGAAATTGTGCATATGAATGCAAGTGTCAACTCTGAGAAAGAAAATGTTAAAGAGTCCCAGTCCCGAAGTGTGACACCCTCGCTTGACACCCCATCGGGTGCCGAGTTGGGGGCGTCACACTATAGGACCATTGTAAGACCCGAGAAAATTCCAATTTTTGGAAAAAGGGTAAAAATCGTAATTTCGATCAAAAATCCGAAATTTATTCTCCAGATCTCGGATGATGAAACGGATTTCATCATTGTCATCTCCGCGAGAAATCTAGCTACGTCCCGAATTTCAGTCGAATTCAAGAACGATCGAATTTTACTTTTTCGAGGCATCGAGTAGCCGGGTCTTAGGAAAATGACTTAATGATGTGACAAAGTCACCTATAACATGTACACATGTTATACATGTTGCATGAGTAGAGAAATAATGGAAATGGACGGCCGAGATAGTGCCAAATGTCGAAAATCCAAAGCTTGGGGACATAATGGGCATTATTTGAAAGTTTAAGTGGGAAAAAGACGAAATACTCAATAGTGTCGTCTCTTACAAATGGAAAATGGGAGAAAACGTGAAAGGAAAAAGATGGGATTTACAATAGCCGATTTTTCATATTTTTAGTGAGAGAACATACAACTTCTCTCTAGATTTGTAGGCGATCCGACCGTCGAAATCCTTCGGGGCAAGAAGGAAAGTTGTTCTACGCGGAGAAGCCTACTCGTGGACTCCGGTTTTGAGGAGTTTCGACAAACTCCGTGAGGTAGGGGATTTATCCTACTTGGGTTTTAGCTTTGTTAAGTGTTTTTATAATGTTTAGGTCCCAGTTGAGGCGCGAGCGGCCGTTTGTTCGATCCCAACTTGGGACCAAATTGTTTAATTTATGGAGCCCAAATTTACGATCGTATTTGCTCGCAGCTGTTTGGGTGGCTAATTGTATGTTATGCCATGGATTGTGTTGTGATATGCATAAGGCCGAATGGCTATTGGATTTCGGGTTCACCACAAGGTGGAGCAGACGTTGAGAAGAGAGTGAGTGAGCATTAACCCGAGGGTTTTACTGTTCACGTGAATAGTGTTCACGAAATAAATTTTGTGAAATAATGTGTTTGATTGAGTAATTCAAATCGAATTGCTCGTGGTTGTTAATTAGCCCACATGAGCTAATTTTTTATGTAATGGATTGTGAAATTACATGACATGTTTGTGTGATTTAAACTATGTGAATATATGCATGATTATATATTTGCATGTGTTATATAAATTGTATTGGAATTGACATCATGCATTCCATATGTAGTGGGCACCCTAGAACGATAGGAGTGAGTGCATGAGGTGGTTTATAGAGAGAGTGGTTTCGGAGGGTTGACTAATAATAATAATAATTATCGGAGGGTAGTCCATATAAAATATCAATCGTCGGGTCGGCTGATTGATATACATCGGAGGGTTGTCCACTAAATAGATAATCGGAGTCGGTCCACTACATATATTGGAGGGTTGTCCACAATTAAAAACAAATACCTTTGTTTTGAAAAATAATGTTTCTCATACGTGGCTTAGGCAAGTGTGAGGGAGTCGGTGAGGACTCGGGGTATAAGTTGATCAGGTAGACATTCAAGTAGAATCACTCATTTACTTGAATGTGTGTTTACATAGGAGCATTGCATATGCACTTAAGTGGAGAGTAGCCCCTTTAGAGTGATTCACTCTTGGGGCGATAGCTCACCTTTGTCGGGGATATTTTCAGGTACGGGGAGCGTGCGGGAGACTGACTCATCTGGGGCCGATCTTAAGAAAGCGGATTGTGGCTTTGGTGTTTTTTAAATATATGTATTAGAATATTTGTAAACTTTTAATATGTGTTGTATAAGAGTAAACTTTTAACTCTTGAAACTATGGTATATAGTTAGTGTATTTTGATGAACATTGGTATACGGGCCCAAGTGGCCATTGGTACTCATATTGGATTATGTTGGATTGTTTAGGACAAGTTTGTATTTGGGTAGAGCTCCCCGTACAAAGGAGACTGCCGTTACCCAAATAGAATAGTGTCGGGTTACCCGACATTCCACGAGTTTTCCGTGGGTTGACGGGTGGTCAGCGGACCCCGGGATTTGGGCATCCACTGACGGTATCGTGAGCTTTAAGAGCTATCACACGGCTACCCTAGGGCTTGAGGATTGGGCTTAGGCTATAGTATTTGAGAATTTGTAAGAACATCCCACTAGGTGTGTTCGATGTTGAGTTGGGTATGAGTTACCTAGAAATCACGGGGCAAAGAACTAGGACCTTTGCATGCATGTGTTTGGTGTGTTTTATTGTGATTTGATGAATTGTTATTAGTAAAAAATATGCATAACATGAATTATGTGTTGTGATTGTTTATTGTGCTTAGTGATTAACACATAGGAAAAATATGATGTGTTGAAATTTTTAGGAGTTTTTTACGGGTGTGTGGCTTGGAACAAAAAGAAATAAAATAAATTTGAATAAATTTATTTGGGTTATGGAAAAATAAAGAAAAAAATAATAATAAAGAAAATAAATTTATAAATTTATTTGGTTTAGAGAATTAGAAAAAATAATTTTCTAGGTTTACAATTTGTAAAAAGCGAAGAAAATTGAATAAATAAATTTTTATAAATTTATTTGAGTGATACGGAAAATTAGGTAATTTTTTTTTTAGTGTTTTCCAGTAGCTAGAAGAAAAAAAAAATTGTATTGCAAGTTGGCTAGGAAGGGACTTTGGGGCACATTGAAGAGCGTATTACCGGCTCCAGGTTTAAATATTGTGACTAGAGGAGCGAGGGTGCAGGCGATGGGCGCCGAGGCACGTGGCCGCAGTGTGTGTTGCCTTGACTTTTTGAACATGCGAGGCGCGGGAGCCGCGGCGCCGCGGGGGCTGGAGCACGGCGGCGTGGGGGGCGGCGAAGCACGGCGCGCGGGCGCGGCGTGTACGTCCCCTGCGACCGCGACGAGGCGACTCGCGACCTGCGACCATATCCGCCCGACCGCGACCCGCGCGGCTGTCGCGCGAGCTTTGGAAGCTATGGCGTGCACATGGTACGCAGCGATTTTGACTCATCGCGTTCTGAGTCACTTTTGAACCTTTGTTCATGAACCTTTGTTCATAAAAAAAAAAAATTGAAATTTTTTTTAATTAAATAAAATAAAATCAAATAAAATGAGACAAAATTTTGGAAAAATAAAATTTTCGAAAATATATATATATATTTTATAGAATTGATTTGACATGTGAATTAATTATCTCGCATTGCATTTAAATGTGGAGACATAGAATATGAACTGCATATTCTGAGTATGAATAGTGTCTCGGGGCTGCGTTTATGCATTTGAGATACTACATTGTATTTGCTTTGCCATTTGGTTGTGTAGATGGCTAGTCAGGGCTTGAGACGTTGAGGGCGTTCAGAGGCAGTCGAGCACCAGGCATTTGACCGGCCACTGTGTTTGATCGGCGGGCCTTTGTGGGGTTGCCAGGTATTGCGGCGGCAGCTATAGCTGGCGGTATAACGAGTAGTTGGGAGGTCTGGCCAACCTCCCGAGGGTTTAGGGCACATCATCCTCCCTACATTCCACGGGGAGAATGGGTTGGCCCGGTCATTGGTTCATCTGCGAGATTGAGAAGGTGTTAGGAGGTCATGAAGATTGCCGTGCGACAGGTCGGGTGGCTGCGTTCAGGCTAGAGGGTGAGGCCCTGAGTATGGTGGAAATGGGCGAGGACCTCTAGAGACCTAGAAATTTATGACATGAGGCTGGACTTGAGGATTTGTTCATGGGTAAGTACTTTCCAGATACTGCGAGGCATGAAAAGGCTCAGGAGTTCCTAGAGCTGAAGCAAGGGGTGATGACTGTGATGGATTATATGGCTAGGTTCACAAAGTTGCTTGGAGTTGTTGATGATTACGTGGCCACGGACATGGCCTTCGAGGTTAGGAGGTTTGAATGGATTTGAAGTTGTCCATTCGGACCGGGATGTAGGACTTCGCCTACGGGATATGGATTCCATGGTTGGGGCCGGCCACGACCATAGAGAGAGAGATAGAGGATGCTCGGGCACTTTCGGGATGCGAGTGTTAGTAGCATAAGGAAGGAGTCGAGTCTTCTTCGGTTCGGGGAAAAGAGGCAGAGAGCTTCTAGTTCACGAGGGTTCCAGAGTGGTGGCCATCCGGGCCAGGGACAGATGAGAGTTGCCGGTCAGACGGGGCAGATGGTGTGCTACCATTGTCAACAGCCTAGACACATAAGGAGGGATTGCCCCTAGAGACAGGGATCCTGTGGTTTCGGATAGCGCAGCCCCGGGCCGCAGTAGACAGAGGATACAAGACGCTCCCTCCATAGCCCGACATACGCACTCAGAGGGAGCCGCCGGGGCTGTGGAGCTACGGGCACCCCTCCGCTTAATGTGCAGGCCCGAGGCTGTTGGGGTCGAGGCAAAGGGATGAGGCCCACAAAGTGTGGACATCGCTGGGTCCGTGGGCGTGCCTACGATCACACCGCAGTTTCAGTCGCCAGACAGCTGGCCGCCAGAGCACGTTGTTTGCTATCTCGCATACTGGCAAGAGTGTTATTTGATTCTAGTGCTTCGCATTCATTCATCACGTGATCGGCCAGGATAGAGTCACTTCAGAGGTTGAGACCTTAGGAGAAGCCTTTGCATGCAGTTCCCTAGGGATTAGGGCGAGAATAGGATGGGATTTGTCGTGGCCGCGAGCTGAGATCTCGAGGACTCTACTCACAAGGGACCTCGAGGATCATGGACATGTCAGTTCAATGTCATCCTCGGGATGGATTGGGTCGACACCACAGTGGTCGCACGATTATGAGCGAGGAGGGTTACGCCTAAATACGCTAGATCCAGATTGCGGTGGTATTTTAGGGGACAAGCATGATATTTCGCCTGCATAAAGATACGAGTCCAGTGGGTTAGGGACAAGCTGGCGGGTTAATAGCTAGCCTGTCTCAGAGGACAAGCAAGAGACAGACTTAGATCTACTCTCGTAGTAGTTCATGAGTATGATGTTTTTCCTGGATGAGTTACCGTGATTGCCTCCGCATGTGGATGTAGACTTTGATATCGAAGTTACACTCTGGTACTTCACCCATCTCTATGACTCCGCATAGGATGGCACCGGTTGAGTTGCAAGAACTCAGAGTCCAGCTACAGGAGCTACTGGACAAGGGGTTCATTAGACCGAGCACTTCACCATGGGGCGCTCCGATACTATTTGCTAAGAAGAAGGATAAGACCCTTCGACTGTGCATTAACTACACAGACAAGAACAGGTTACGATCAAGAATCGGTAACCATTGTCGAGGATTGACGATTTGTTTGATCAGTTGAGGGGAGTACGAGTCTACTCCAAGATAGACTTTCGTGACCGGTTACCATCAACCGAGGGTTGTGGAGATAAGATATCCCTAAGACAACATAGACGCCGCATGGGCACTTCGAAAGTTAACTCGATGCCCTTTGATCGACGAATGCACTGAAAGAAGATTCATGGATCTCATGCATAGGGTGTTCCAAACCTATCTAGATCGCTTGTCGTAGTCTTCGTGGGATGACATCTTGATCTACTCCCACAGTGGGGAGTGATGAGTATCACTTGAGGATCGTGTTACAGTTGTTGAGAGACCATCAAATGTACGCCAAGTTCAGTAAGTGTGAGTTTTGGCTTACTGAGGTGAGATTTTTGGGACACGTGGTGTCGACATCAGGAGTGTCGGTCGACCTAGAGAAGGTCGAGGCCGTGATGAGTTGGGAGACCGTTACCTTCGTAGATATGTAGTTCGGATTACCGGGTATTTACAGGAGGATTCATCGGAGGACTTCTCCTGGAGAAGACCTATGACAAGGTTGACCCGGAAGGAGGTCAAGCTTGATTGATGACCGGCGAGGAGGCATTCCGTGAGCGGAAGATGACTTACTTCTAGCCCCATCTTGATAGTCTCGACAAAGGGACAAGGGTAATACGTGTATTGTGGATGCCTCAAGGCTGTACTGGATGTGTTTTGATGAAGTCCGGGAGGGTAGTAGCTATGGTTCCACATTTTTGAAGTAATCATGAGCGTAATTACCCCACACACGCATATGGAGTTGGTGACCGAGTTCGCCTCAAGACGGCGCCGCAACTTATATGGCGAGGAGTTCGAGCGTACTGCACTATAAAGTCGGGGTATTCACGTAGCGATCCTCACCACGAGGCAACGCAGATGAATGAAGTTCCTAGAGGATTATGATTTTACTTGTACACTATCTTGGTAAGGTAAATGTGGTGGCCGATGCACTACGAAAAAGTCACGAGAGCGCGGCTAGTATAGATTCGGGAGTGGCGGTGATGCTCGAGATCAGGGGCGCTCACACAGACAAACAGAAAGATACACATGGTACGCTGGGAGCCGAAAGGGCTGCACCACTACCGAGAAAGGTGGAAAGTGATCGAGTCCGGTAGTGGCACTTGCAGATGTCCACGTGACCCGGTATAAACGTGTATGGGTGATTAGGGCTGGACCGCATCACACGATGGTAGTCTTCGATATAGAGGACGGGTAGTGGTTCCTCATTCGACCGATTTGAGAGAGGAGATTCTTGTAAGAGTTTTAACGTTTCGATTTCATTGCATCCAGTGGCATGAAGATGTACCAGGATTCACGCAAGATTCATCGAGCAGATGAAGAGACACGAGGGGGACTTTGTGTGACGATGTCTCACGGTCGCAGGTAGTTGTCGAAAGCACCGTGGCAACAGGTCAAGCTCAAACCATTGTGAGGTAGTCGAGGGAAGCTGGAGCACCACGATGGACTTTGTGACCCACTTGCCACGGACGCAGCAGAGGCATGACGCGGTATAGGTGATAGTGGACCGGCTCACGAAATCGGCACATTTTCTAGACGTGCGGATGACCTTCACCTTGGAGAGATTCTACCGGTTGTATATTCGAGAGATAATCCGATTACATGGAGTACCAAGATTCATAGTGATCGGATAAAATCTCCAGATTTACAGCCAAAGACTTTGGAAGAGTTTCCAAAGGCTATGGCACATGGTCGACCATGAGTATGCCTTCCACCCACAGATGGATGGTCATTCTAAGAGGACTATACAGTGTTAGGAGGACACAGCCGCGAGCACGTCCCGGATCATAAGGGTATCCGGGAAGAGCACTTCGCCTAAAGGAATCGCCTACAGCCACGCTTATCAAGCGAGTATACAAACTGCACCCATAAGGGAGGCATTATATGGGAGGCCATGCAGTCACCTGCTATGTTGACCGAGGTGGAGAGAGTTCCATCAATCGGTCTCATTCCATTAGAGACACCTCCGAGAAGGTGAGCTTGATACGATAATGCCGCGCCGCAGCCAAGCAGAAGAGCTTGCGATGATGTGCCACGTCGACTTAGAGTTCGAGGTTGGGGATCACGCCTTTCAAGGTGATGCCTAAGAGGGAGTGGTCGTGTCTGCAGCGAGGGAAGTTATCACCGAGGTTCATTAGACCTTTCAAGATACTCGAGAGAGTAGACACTGTTGCATACCAGTTGGCGTTACCGCTCAGCATGGCAGGTGTCCACGAGGTATTTCACATCTCCATGCTCCAAGTATACCCATCCAGCCTCATGGATTGGGGATGTATTGAGGTTGACACCGATGGGACCTTCATGAGGACCAGCGGTGCATTTTGATAGCCGCGGATTGCTTTGCGACGCGCAAGGCCGTGAGGCAGCGAGGGTGCTATGGCACCATGGAGTGGAGGAGTCAACGTGGGAGCGCGAGGACACGATGGCTACCTATCCTCTCGTTTAGGATGAAGGTAGAGTTTTAGTCATTTAATATTTAAATGACGAGTTTACATGCATGATGTAGTGCACGTTGCATATGCATGTGGAGCGACAGGGATTGTCCGTAATTTCGAAGAAATTTTTAAGGATGGAGAATGTAAGACCCAAGAAAATTCCAATTTTTGGAAAAATGGTAAAATCGTAATTTCGGTCAAAAATCCGAAATTTATTCTCTAGATCTCGGATGATGAAACGTATTTCACCGTTGGAATCGTCTCATGAAATCTAGCTACCACGTCGAATTCCAAGACAGTCGGAATTTACACGTTTTTCGAGGCATCGAGTATCGGGTGCCTAAAAACGACTTGTGATGTGACAAAAGTCACCTATAACATGTACACATGTTATACATGTTTCATGAGTAGAGAAATGATGGAAATGGACGGCCGAGATAGTGCCAAATGTCGAAAATCCAAAGCTTGGGGACATAATGGGCATTATTTGAAAGTTTAAGTGGGAAAAAGACGAAATACTCAATAGTGTCGCTCTACAAATGGAAAATGGGAGAAAATGTGAAAGGAAAAAGATGGATTTGATAAAGATCTCGATTTTCATATTTTAGTGAGAGAACATCCAACTTCTCTCTAGATTTGTAGGCGATCCGACTGTCAAAATCCTTCAGGGCAAGAAGGAAACCTGTTCTACGCGGAGAAGCCTAATGCTAGTGACCCGGCTTTGAGGAGTTTCACAAACTCCTCGCGGAGGTAGGGATTTATCTCTACTTGGTTTTTACACTTTATTTAAGCGTTTTATAATATTTCGTTGGATTGAAGCCTGAACGGTCATTTGATCATCCCAAAACTCGGGACCAAATTGTTTAATTATGGAACTCCAAATTTACAAACTGCGGACTCGACTCGACCGTCTGGGTGGCTAATTGCAACTATTCCATGGATTGTGTTGTGATATGTATAAGGCCGGAATGGCTATTGGATTTCAAGTTCACAAGGTGGAACCGACGTTGAGAGAGCGGTCGTGAACAGTAACCCCGAGGGTTTTACTGTTCACGAAATAAATTTTGTGAAATAATGTGTTTGGTTGAGTAATTCAAATCAAATTGCTCGTGGTTGTTAATTAGCTCACGTGAGCTAATTTTTTATGTAATGGATTGTGAAATTACATGACATGTTTGTGTGATTTAAACTATATGAATATATGCATGATTATATATTTGCATGTGTTATATAAATTGTATTGGAATTGACATCATGCATTCCATATGCACTAGGGCACCCTAAAACGATAAGAGTGAGTGCATGAGGTGGTTTATTGAGAGAGTGGTTTCGGAGGGTTGACTAATAATAATAATTATCGGAGGGTAGTCCATATAAAATATCAATCGTCGGAGTCGGCCCAATTGATATACATCGGAGGGTTGTCCACTAAATAGATAATCGGAGTCGGTCCACTACTTATATCGGAGGGTTGTCCACAATTAAAAACAAATACCTTTGTTTTGAAAAATAATGTTTCTCATACGTGGCTTAGGCAAGTGTGAGGGAGTCGGTGAGAACTTGGGGTATGAGTTGATCAGGTAGACATTCAAGTAGGATCACGCATTTACTTGAATGTGTTTACATAGGAGCATTGCATATGCACTTATGGAGAGTAGCCCCTTTAGGTGATTCCACTACCGGGCGATAGCTTCACTGGCCAAGGATATTATTTTTCGTACAGGAGCGACGCAGGAGACATTCATCCTGCAGGCCGATATCAAGAAAGCCGTGTTTGCGGGCTTTGTGTTTTAGAATACATGTATTAGAATGTTGTAAACTTTATTATGTGTTGTATAAGAGTAAACTTAACTCTTGGAAACTATGGTATATAGTTAGTGTATTTTGATGAACATTGGTATACGGGGCCTAAGTACTATTGGTACTATATTGGATTATGTTGGATTGTTTGGGGACAGTTTGTATTTGGGTAGAGATCCCGTACAGCTGAGACTTCGCCTGATTTTCGTGGAATAGGTCGAGTTACCCGACATTCACAAGTTTTTCACTGGTCGGGACGGTAAAATAACTAATTCTCGAGATTCAAGGCCATAACCATAGTCCATAAGAGTTTAATTACATCACTCTTATACAAAACATATATCAAAATAAAGAATTCTAATACATGTTTTTCAAAATATAAATCAAAGTCACAATTTGGCTTTCTTCTCATTATCTGCCTCTAGTGAGCGCCATCTCCCTGCACATCTCTTGGACCTAAAAGGGGGGTCCTACGACTGGGTAAGCAATGCCCGGTAGAGTGAAATCCTACAAGGGCTACTCCCCACCTAAGTGCACATGCAATGGTCATGCCATAAGCACATTCCAATCACGATTATGTCAATCCTAGAATGGAATCTACATGACATGAATGAGATGCTACTCCTCATTATCCTTGTACCAAGTCCTCACCGACTTCTCTCAACATGTAATATGCCATGTATGAATAACTGTTTTCAAAACAAATGTATTTGTTTTATTTGTGGACAACCCTCCGATAAACTTTAGTGGACATACTCCGACAAATAACTATGTGGACAACCCTCCGACGTATATTATTGACATAATAATTATGTGGATAACCCTCCATATATTATAAGCGACATAATCTCGATAATAATTATGTGGACAACCCTCCAATATAAATTAGTGGACATACTCCGATAATAATTATGTGGACAACCCTCCGATATATTGTAGTGGACATACTCCTATAATAATTATGTGGACAACCCTCCGATATATTGTAGCGGACATACTCCGATAATAATTATGTGGACAACCCTCCGATAAAACCGCTTTGTTCAAAAGCCATGTTAAGCAACCTCCGATCATTCATGCGACCTTTTTGAACTTTGTCCCTAGATCGAAACCAAAATCAACACCAAACACAATACTGATTTTTCCCATGCACTTACACTCATTTCATGCGATGTACTTGCGCATAAATGCAATGCAATATGCCATTACCTATCACCAAGCTACGTATATATGAATGTTATATATTTACATGCCTACTCATGCATTTCAACCCATGCATCAATTGGAAAGTTATATCAATAAACACATAAATTCCAAGTAATTCACACGATTCATGCCAACATATCATCATTACCTATTGACATCATAAGTCATTACCACTCGAGTAACGACATAATTTAACCTCTAGGCCTAATTGTGACATATCAAGTCCACAAGTAGCCTACAACAAGCCATGCAATGGCCTCAATCATACACAAACTCATGCAATGGCCTCAATCATACATTAACTCATGCATTTCCCCAAGCCTCATGGATAATTATATCAACATGCATATAATCACCAACTAACATACACCAAATTCAATGTATTAGACCACACGTGTCATCACAACCAAGCAATTTGCACACTTAGTGCTACAATTAAATTTTTCAGAAAATATGTGGGCACCAAATGCCAATCACAAGCATATGGCCAGATTCTAGACTTAAGGGGCTTTTCGTAGAGTCCAAGAACACATGAATCGGAGTTCGGACGAGAAAGTTATGGTTGTCCAAAGTTGGAGGCTTCACGTGAACAGTGACATACGCGAACCCAGAAAAATACGTTTTTATGGTTCTCTAAATGCCATCCAAACAGCCACTAAGGCTCAACAAAGACCAAAACAACTCCTACTTGGAAAATAAACCCGAGTAGGAAGGTTCCCTACCTCTCGCTTAAGACGAAACCTCCCAAGACCCGGTTAGAAACCCACTCTGCCCCGTAACTTTCCTTCAATAATCTTCGATTTAAAATTCTGATTTCGATGTCCACGCGCGGTTTTAACGTAAAGACTGATAAATTCCAATTTCTGGAAAAAGGGCAAAATCGTAATTTCGATTACAAAATTGTAATTTCGGTTAAAAATCCAAAATTTGTTTCGATATTTGGACGATCAAACGGATTGCACCGTTAGAATCGCCTCACGAAATCTAGCCAGCACGCAAAAATTCGTGAAATTGGCGAGATAGCCTGAGTTGACACGCTTAGGGAGGCATCGCGTTCGTGCTATAAACGCATTTTCGATGCGGTTTAAAGTCACATATAACACGTACTCATGTGCCATAAGTGGTATGAGTAGAGAAATGATGAAAATGGACGGCCGAGATAGTGCCGAATGACAAAACTGGGAAAAGAGGGACATAACGGGTATTAATGGAATTGATTTAAATGATAATAAGACAAAACACTAAATAGTGTTGGTCTTCTTCAAAAAGCAAAGGAAAACGCAAGAGAGAAAAGAACCGTGAGTCATTTTTCGTATGAGTTTGAAGTGAGAGAGAGTCTTCCTTCTCTCTAAAAATACGGGCGATCCGACCGTCGGCAGTCTTCGAGACAAGAAGGAGAACTGCCGACGCGAAAGGGCTTCGCGCTGGTAATACCGATGAGTTTCAAACTCCGAGAGGTAGGGGGTTTCTCCCCTACTCGGATTTTATTCTCTTGTTTAAGTACCATGTAAATGTTTTTGCTGGTTGAGGCCTTGAACGGCCGTTTGATCTGTTCCAAACCTGAACCGAATACGGACGGAGACCACGATTAGCCGTCCGTGATCGGGCTTCTAATGGATCAAGCTGGGTTAAATGTGTGGATGAATGGTTCCATAAACTATGTATTATTTGATTGAGGCCGGAAATGGCTGAAATACTGCTCGCAAAGTGAACTGATGATTTCAGGCGTTTGATAGGAACAAGAACGGTGGCTTCACTGCTCCTCGAATAAAGAATTTCACAAAATATAATTGTGAAAATATGGGTTTGGTCAAGTAATTCAAATCGAATTGCTTGTGTTTGATCATTAGCCCAAGTGAGCTAATTTTGATGTTTGAAATGATAATTACATAACATGATTGTGTGATTTAATTTTTATGTGAATATATTCATGTTTATATATTTGCATGTGAATTAGACTGTATTGGAATTGGCATACATGCATTCCATATGCACTGGAACACCCTAGGACTATAGAGTGAGTGCATGAGATGAGTCTAGAGAAACGGTTCCGGAGGGTTGTCTAAAAATGTTAATTACCCGAGGGTAGCGTCCAAATTAAAATATCAATCGGGCCGGAGCGCCCAATCTGATATTCATCGAGGTAGTCCACAAACAACAAAAAAAAAAATCAAATCGCCTGAGCGCCCAAATTTGATATTCAATGGAGGGTAGTCCACAAACAAATTAAAAATATCAATCGCTTCTGAGCGCCTAACTGATATCTTGGATTCCGAGGGTAGTCCATAAACAAATAATATATCAATCGTCGGCGCCCAACCGATAAATACACATCGGAGGTTGTCCAAACAAATAAATAATAATTCTCATACGAGGCTTAGGCGAAAGCGAGAGAGAGCTCTGAGGACTCCTGGATCTCGAAGGTCATGTAGACATTCAAGTAGACCGCATTTGCTTGAATGTATGTTTAATTTGGAACATTGCAATGCAATTTAGGTGGTGAGCAGCCCACTTAGGGCGATTCCACTATCGAGCATTAGCTCACCTTGTCGAGGGAGGATATTTGCTGTACAGGAGCGTGCGAGGGACTCCATTTCATCCAGATCCAGGATTAGAAGAAAGCCGGGTTGTGGCTTTGATGATGTTTACATGTATTAGAATTCGAGTATTTTAATATATGTTGTATAAGAGTAAAACATATTAACTCTTGTAACTATTGGATATAGTTGGTATATTGATGAGTATTGGGTTTATACAAGAGGCCATTTTGTCTATGGCTACTGCGATGGATATATTGCACTGTTTGGGGATGTATACGCAGGTATCAGATTTGGGTGAGCTCTCCGTACAAAGGAGACTCCGCCCGATTTTCGAAGTGTCGTAACCCGAAGATCTACTTGTATTCGCCGGGTTGACGGTAGTCAACGGACTTCGGCCTGGGGGGCGTCACACCCAGCATCAGCCTAGGTATACCAATACCTAGTGTGGAGCTCAGCTCTGGGCATCCATCACCACTAGGGGTTTGATGGAGCAGGCATATGAAAACCTAGAGATTGAGGGCTTGGGCTTAGGCCGTAGTCATGTAAGAACATCACCACTAGGTGTGGTTCAATGTTAAGTGTAGGTATGAGATTACGAGATAACACTAGGACACGACATGCATGTGTTTGGTGTGTTTTGTGTGATTGGATAAAATGATGTGTGATCATGTGATTAATTGATGAATTGTGTGCATATATGCTTGGTTGATAGCATAGGATGAAGTGTGGAAGATTTTAGGAGTTTTACAATGTAAATTGGAATAAGAAAGATATATATATATATATATATATATATTTGATGAAGAAATATTTTTTCAAAGTTTTATAGTGCAAAGTTGAAGGAAATGAATGAAAATAAATTTTTATAAATTTATTTGGTATTCTGAAAAGAAAGAAAAAAATGTATATAGATTTTTTTGGGGTATCAAAGAGCAAGAAGGAAAAAAGAAAAATGTGTATATGTTGGGTGATTTTCCGTGCCAGCCTAAAAAAAAAAGATGAAGAATATAATTTTCTAAGATTTTACAAGTTGTAAATTGAAGAAAATGAGGTAAAATAAAATTTATAAATTTATTTGAGTATTATGGAAATGAAAAATAAAATAGGTGTATATTTTTTTATGATTTTCCACCAATGAAATAATTGAAAAATAATAATAAATTTAGCTAGAACTGCTTTGGCCATCGCCCAATTGTGATGCAGAATTTGTATTGCAAGCCTTGCAATTGTATTGCAAGAGAGATATCGGAAAAATTGTAGTGAAATTGTATTGCAATACAATTTTGTATTGCAGAAGAGGGCTTAGTGTATTTGGTGAGGTGTTAGGATTGCATTGCAAAGATGTGGAGGAAATTGTATTCGTGTCGAAATTGTATTGCAACCTTAGGTTGCTGGGTTCAAAGTGTATTGCAATATGGTAGGCTTCTGAAGGGCGAAGGGATAGAATTGTATTGCAATACACTAAGTGTATTGTGACTGAGAGAGAGGGTGAGGTCAATAAGACAGATTGCAACATGCAAAGAATTGTATCAGTAAGAGAAGGTCAGGACCATTGCAACATTATATTGTAATATAGTAGCGGCTAAACAACTTGAATTTTGTATTGCTGAAATTGTATTGCAATACAATACACTTGGAATGTTGAGGTCGAGATATACTGTGAATTGCATTGCAACATAGTGTAAGCCAAGTATGCAAGAGACAATTTTGTATTGCAACATTGCAAACTGGGATTCATTTTACAATACAAAACTTTGTATCACAACCTAAGGCAAAGATATCAAGTGAATAAAGACGGTGAATAAAGAATTAAGAATAAAGAATTATGAATAGTAACGCTGACCGGTCAAATGTGAACAGAATTTGACTTTTATTTTTATTTTTCAAAAAATCAAATAAAATAAAATTTAATAAAATTTAAGACAAAATTTTTGAAAAATGAAATATCTTAAAAATGAAATTTTTGTTGATAAAAAATATTTTTTAAGGTAGACATCATCTTGCATTACTTGTAAATGCAAGGACAATGTGTATACAATCGTGTTATGTAAAGGAATAGTGTCTCGTGGCCGTGTTTATGCCTTAGAGATTCAGATTGTATTGAACAACATTTGAAATCGTGATCATACTGTGAGTTACAGAGGAAATTATATGCATGGTGTAATGGATAGGAAGGGTGACGTTAAGGTTAGAACTATGACCTTAGGGATTTGGATAATGAAATTAATGTAGAGTTTTTAGAATCACCTTATCTTAACAATGAATCGAGCATAAAGAAGCGCCTAATTTAGAAATGAACGAAATGGGCCATGATCATTAAGTCTATTGCACTCGTATGTGTATCAAGAAGTTAGATCGAAATGAAAATTTACATGAATCTAAGTGCTATTCACATATGTAGATGGCTAGTAGAGGGCGAGGACGTGAGAACGCCCACGGCACCGGTCATGCACTACCCCGACATTCGACTGTACCCACCAAAGGTTTGAGATCGGTGCCTTGTAGAGGATGTGGGTATCAAGGGGAGCAAGAGCTACAGCACAGCCGGCATAGCAGTAGTCGTGGAGGTCCTAGTAACCTCCTAGGTTTAGGAGCGCATCATCCTCCGACATTCATGTGGGGGAGGAGATCCGATGGCCGGGGCAGCACTAATGGCTCATAAAGATTGCATGTGTTGTGAGGCTATGGAGATTACCCCGATAATTACTGTGATTTGACTAGCCGATTCCACTAAGAGAGTGAGGCCCAAATATAATGTGGGCGTTGGACCCTCTTGTGGTATCGAGGAGCCATTGTATTTCGGAAGTTCTCCCTAGGATGAAATGGTAAGAGATGATATGTCGAGGTTACAGTCTGAGATCTCTGGACTCTACTCACGCAGGACCCCAGGATCATGACACGCCGAGTTCGATGTCATCCTCGGGGATGGATCGTCGACGCCTTACGTGGTCAAAGTATCGACATGGAGCTGCAGGGAGGGTTACCGCCATACCAGGACTCGCATCAGGTGGTATTTCAGTGGGGACAAGCATGGACAGCTTTCATTTTACGCATACGAGTCCAGTCGTGACAAGTAGCTGTCAAGAAGGAGCCCACCATGAGGACTCCAAGAGAGACCAGACTTAGATCTACCCCTGTAGTGTGCTGATTATGTGGATGTTTTTCCAAATGAGCTACCCGACCGGCCTCCCACGTAGGGTTTGTGACTTCTAAGACGAAGCTACACCCTCGGGTATTCCTCCCATCTCTACGACCGCATGTGATGGCACCTATTGAAGCCGTAGGAACTCGGTGAGTCCAACAAAGGAGCTACCGGACAAGGGTTCATTGTAATCGGCACTTCACCATAAATACCCTAGCCCTATTTGCGAAAAAGAAGGACAAGACCCTTCGACTGTGTATTGATTACCGACAAATGGAATTGTGGTTGAAGTGATCAACAACGGCACTCCATTATCGAGGATTGATGATTTATTCGACTACCGAGGAGCACGAGTCTACTTCAAGATAGACCTTCGCACTGCTACCATCAACCTAGGGTTAGGGAGATGATATCCCTACGACGGCCATAGATGCGTTATGGGCACTTCTGAGTTTATGGTGATGCCCTTGATCGACGAACGGCCGCCGAAGATTCATGGATCTCAGCATAGGGATATTCCAACCCTATTTACCGGGCCACGTAGCTCGTGGATGACACCATCTACTCCCACAGTGGGAGCATGAGTATCACTGAGGATCGTTTACATTGCTGAGAGACCATCAATCAGACACAAAGTTCGCAAGTGCGGAGTTTTAACTTACCGAGGTAAGATTCGGGATACGCAGCCGTGATCGTGAGTGTCGCCGACCTATAAGGTCGAGGCGTTGATGATCAGAGAGATTGAATGTTAATCTCGAGATATGTAGTTCTCGGGATTGGTCGGAGATTAGTGAGATTCGAGAATGGGCTGAAGTTACATTCGGCAGATCGTAGGACTTCGCCTACGGACAAGGACTCATGGTTTGACTCGCCGACCATGGTGAGAGATCGAGGGATGCCAAAGAGCACTCCTGATGCGCGGGCCAGCAAGAGGGAGGATCAGCCTCTTCTAGTTCGTGGAAGAGGCGTATGATTTCGGCTTCACAAGAGTTTCGTAACTGGGCCGATTTGCATGTGAGACTCAGGATCGCCTAGAGACAAGGATCCCGTGGCTTTCTGGACCTACAGAATCTCCGCTTAGTCAGAGAACAGAGAGTATGACGATGGTTTCTACACCTAGTACGGCCGAGGGACTAGTTTCGCTTCTGGTGTTACACAAGCACTCTAACAAGACAAATAAAGCCAGAGGGGCCAGAGTGTGGGTCAAGTCGTGACAGATCAAAGTCGCACGGAAGCGTGCCGACCTTGTGGTGGTGTATTACGGTCAGGATGTCGCTTGGACATGGATGAGCTGACAACCATCGGGTCGTTAGTAATGGGACTCAGCCGGTCATTACACCCGACACGACTTGGATTTAGCTAGAGGTTAAGGCCTTGGGGAGAAGCCAAAGAATAGTTGTTCTTCCCTAGATGTGGTGAGAGTCAATCTCGATAGGCCTACCAGGAGGAGAGATCTCTCGAGATTCGTCATGGTGCACCGGATCGTGTCACAGATAAGTATTATCGCGATTTCAGGTGCAAGGTAACATCAAGGCGTGGGTGCACTGCAAGAACATTCACCACCCTGTGAGCGTGGGTCGAGGTCGCTTTGTAACTACATCCAGTCAAGAAGACTCATAGTTCGATTCCAAGAAATGAAGAGTAATTAGAGTGTGTCATAAACAAAAGGGTCAGAATCCCTAAAGTGAGAATCCTGGAGTTAGGGTGTAAGAGACCTGGGAAGATATCCCGAATTTTTGTGTGAATGTAAGAGGCTCGAAGTGTGAGCCGAAGAGTTAGGTTAATTGAGATGAAAACACATGGTCAGGTTATCACGTAGACTTAGAGTTGAGTGATAGGAGTCGAGAGTGACTCGAGATCTGGATACCTTTGAAATTGTGACAAGTGTTGCTGGTTCCAAGAAGGGCTCAAGATACGGATGTTATTCATGACATGGACCAGTTGACTCATCCATTGGATTGGTTACTGATTGCGACTCGGGAAGGTCAGTATTTACACACCAAGCAAGGTTTGTGTAGGGTTACGAGTTATATGGATTATATACAGGTATTAGAGGACATGCGGCGAGCATGCGTCCTGGATCATAAGGGCAATGATGAGGTTCGCCCTTAGTGGAATTCGCCTACAACAATACATAGCTGAGTATACAAATGGCACCATACGAGGTATTTGTAAGTGAGGCCACGTAGACACCGTTATGTTGGACCAAGGTGGGAGAGAGCTCTATCACTGGTCCTGATATGATTAGAGACACCTCCGAGAAGGTGAGTTGATATCGACAAATGCCTTTCTCACTGGCTTCAGAGCTTCAGAAGAGCTACGCAGATGTACTCTGACGTCGACCCTAGAGTTCGGGAGGTCAGATCACGTCAAGGTGATGCCTAAGAGAGGAGGTCGTTCCAGCAGTTTAGGAAGCATTCGCGAGTGTTCATTAGACCTTCGAGACACTGGAGAGGATGGGGCGCCACAAGGCACGCATAGGTTACCGCCCCGCATGTCGTGTCCACGAGGTAGCTTCACGCCCACGCCCGAAGTATACTCCATCCAAATTTCATGTGGTGGATTGAGACGTACTGGAATGTCACGACTGGGACCTTTGATGAGGGACCCGCATGTATTTCGGGATAGCCGTGATCGTGCCTCACGACGCAAAGACCGTGAGGCCAAAGGAAAGGGAGGAAAGGTCAACACGGGAGCCGGAGGATTGACGACGCGCACCCATCCCTTCCTTTGGCTAGGATGAAGGTACGGGTTTAGTCGCGAAGCATTTAAATGACTAGCTTCACATGCATGGTAGAGTACACGTTGCATATGCATGTGAGTGATTATGATTGTCCGCACTCGGACGAAATTCTAAGGAGGGGAGAATAAGAACTGAGAAATTCACTTTGAAAAAGCAAAATCGTAGTTTCTGATTATAAAATTGTTATTTCTAATAAAAATCCAAAATTTATTTCAGGATATTGGATGACTAAACTGGGATTACACCGTTGAATCGCTCTCGCGAATCTACAAGACATAAATTTCTCAGAAATTCGAGATAGTTGGAGTTGACACGTTTTTCGAGGCATCGCGATTCTGGTGCCGTAAAACGATTTTCGATGCGACGAAAGTCACATATAACACTTACTCATGTGCCATAAGTGGTATGAGTAGAGAAATGATGAAATGGATCTACAAAGAAGGCCAATGACAAAACTGGGAAAAGAGGGACATAACGGGTATTAATGGAATTGATTTAAATGATAATAAGACAAAACACTAAATAGTGTTGGTCTTCTTCAAAAAGCAAAGGGGAAAAACGTGGGAAAGAGAGAAAAGAACCAGTAGCCATTTTTCGTATGAGTTTAGTGAGAGAGAGTCTTCCTTCTCTCTAAAAGTACGGGCGATCCGACCGTCGTAGTCTTCGGGACAAGAAGGAGAACTGCTCTACGCGGAAAGTGGCTTCGTAAGTACTAGATTTAGGAGTTTCAAACTCCGAGAGAATAGGGGGTTTCTCCCTTACTGATTTTATTTTCATGGAGTGCTCGATGCAATGTTTTTGTTGGTTGAGCCTTGAACTGCTTGATCTGCTCCAAACCTCGAACCGAAATGTTTGGATTTGAGACCCACGAATAGTCCGCACGCTCTCTACCTGAATGTCAGTTAAATGTGTGATGAATGGTTCCATAAATCATGTATATTTGACTGCAGGCCTAAATGGCCGAGAAATTTCCAAGTTCACAAAGTGAACCGATGATTTCGCAGGTTTGATATGAACAAAGAACGAGGGTTTTAATGCTCGAACAAGATTTCACAAAATATAATTTGTGAAACATGGGTTTGGTCAAGATCCAAATCTGACTGTTAGCTTTGACTATTGAGCCCAAGTGAGCCACTTGATGAACAAACATAAATTATATAAGCCATGATCTGGTGATTTAATTTTTATGTGAAGAGATTCACGTTAGCAGATATAATGTAGCTCAGAATTAGTTTAAATTTCTGCATGATGCATTCCATATAATCGGGAACAACTCAGATCTATAGGAGTGGGAGGCTGAGATGAGTTCAGATGAAAACCGCTTCAAGTAACATGCTCCAGCATTATTAACATTCGAGGTAGTCAATTAAAATGACTAATCTGTCAGATGCCCAATTTGATATTCAGACTGAGGCAGTGTCCTACAAACAAATTTTGAAAACACAACCGCTTAGATAAACAACTGATATCCACACCTGAGGTGTCCACAAAACAAATACGAGAATGGAATCGCTTGAGTGCCTAAACTAGAGGTATGCAGATTTAGGTTGTCCACAAACAAATAAATATAATAATTTCATGAAGGAAGTTAAGTGTGAGAGAGAGTTTCGCAGACTCTAGATCCAGTTGAATGCAGATATCCACAGATCATGATTTAAGTTTGAATGTATGTTTAATTTGGAAACATTGCACCTACACCAGTAAGTAGTCCACTTTAGGCTGATTCCACTATTGAGCATAGTTCACCCGTATGGATATTATTTTTACATGACAGAGCAAGAAAATGCCATCTTAGACTGAGGATTACACAGCCTGCTGTACTGATGATGTTTACATATTAACTGAGTGATTTAAGATAAGTTGTAGTGGAAGAGTAAACATATTAACTTTAAATCTGGTTTGATAGTTAAGACATTGACTTATATCGCTTGATAAAATAAGAGGCTATTATCCAGAATAACTGGTGTGATGAGAGACAGACCTGCTTAATTAAAGTATATGCAGATCAGATTTTTTGAGCCTGCACAGTTACATTCTGTCCGATTTAAGGCGCCTAAAACTAACATTCACTTGTATTCGTTGACTTGCAATAACTAATCTCCGGTTTCAGGCTTCACATGACGCAATTCAGACTTTTAAGTCTTCTTCCATGGAATACCTTAATTTCACTCGAGTCTCAGACCCAGAGATAGTGTTCATTTCTCTGAACTTTTCTTCCAACACAAATCTTTGATGAAAGAAATATTTTGTACTCCAATGAGCCTCCCCTATGAGTTAACTTAAATCCCTGCCTCAATTTGATTCCACCACCTGACTGATCGCAGAGAATGAGTTTCCATTTTCCTCTAACTACTCCTATTGCCTCAAGTCAAAGTTTGAGCATTTTTATCTTTCTTCTTTTCATCTGATTTGCTGCCTGATTATGCAGTCACTTCGCTCCATGATCATGCATCCGTCCCGCCTCATTTATCCTGGAACAATTAATTTTCAATTCAAATCTCATTTTTAAATGAAATTAACTGAAGATTTCTAACTCCTGTGACTTCAAAATCTTCTGTCTTGAATATCAATCCACCACCTTAAACTAAAATTCCAACTATCTCAAGAATTTTTGACTGAAGTTTTCAACACAGATTTCATTGAGATCAATAACGCTAAATTATCATCCAGATCTAGAGAATTTCTAGCTTTCCTGGAACCATTATGTACTTATTATTATTCATTTTGCCATTTTTGAAGATTTGCACTTTTCCAAGCTACACCCCTGCTTCCATTCTGGTCAGATTGTTTAATCATGACTGTTCACACTTTTGATGGTCTCCCAGAACTCATATATCATCATATATCATCCTCAGAAATTAAAAAATATTCTATAATAATAATTTCTAAGTGGGCGAAACTACAGTCCTTTACACTTGCCCTTGTGTCAAATAACCTACTTGAGAACCCGCCTCAGAAATAAGTAATCCTCGGCGAATATGCTTTAATTTTTACTTCTTAGTCTAACGATTCACCCGTCTAACACCACTTTCCTTTCTCCTTCTTTCTCTCTCCCTTTCTTCCTGCCTTCTCTTTTCTTTTCCCTCTCTTTCTCTCTTCCTTTCTTTCCCTCTCTCATTTTCTTTTTTTTTCCTTCATTTTCCTTCTTGTCGCACATCCTTTGTACGAATGTACCCTACACCCCATATATATCCTTCTCCATGTGCCATGCATGTGTCACACACATGGCATGCCATGTGTCACACACATGGCTTGCCATGTGTCGCCCACATGGCTCGTCATGTGTCGCCCGACACCCGTTGCCTCGAAAAACGTGAAATTCCTCGACTCATTTCTAATTCAACAAAAATTCGCCTGCTAACTAAATTTCGCATGACTAACCAACTGATGGAGGTCCATTTCGTCATCCAAGATCTAGAAAACTTCTTCGTGTTTTAAACCTATATTGCAGGCAAGTTCACCCATGTTTCGCCATTTTCGGAAAGCCTAAATTTACCCGTTTTATATTCTTTTTCCTAAAGTAATTTCTGTCTTGAAATTACATGCATTATTATACATACAATCACATGGACATGCATTACCAAATGATTAAACAACGCACTGGCCATCCCCAACAGGTGTAAAGATAACGTATGCATCGGTCCTCACGCTCCATATCGCTTTCTCCTCCACTCCTCGATGCTGCCACAACACTTCACTAGTTTCACAACTCATGTCACAAAACCCGATCTCACGATCAACACACGCATTGTGTCCCTCCTCAAAGGTCCCATCTGTGTCACTAGTAAGCTTACCCTAATCCACAAACAGAGTCTGATTCCTGGTGTACTCTCCAAAGTACGGAGACACGGAATATCTCACGGACACCGCTAAACTTTGGCGGTAAGGCCAATCGATAGCAATCGTGGCCCACCTCTGGCGGCCCGAGCAAAACCTTGGTGATAGCTTTCCTCGGCTTGTCGAACCCCGACCACTCTTAAGTATCATCTTTCAAGAAAAACATGATCGCTCGCCTAAACTCTGGGAGGTCGCCGTCGCCGGCCGGCAGCTCTTCATCGGCCAGCCGTGAGAAGCCATTTCAGACGTCCACCTTCGCCAGGGTGTTCAGATCAACTGACTGTGGTGGGGCTCTCTCCTACCTCCCGTCTGGCCGACCGGAGATCGACACCTGCCTCTGCAAGGCTCCTCATATGACGCCATCTATATACTCGCCTGATAACTGTTGTTATAGGCGAACTCTACCAAGGGCAAATGCTCCTCCCAGCAACCCTTGAGATCCAAGACGCATGCCCGCAGCATGTCCTCTGACACCTGTACTGTCCTTTCCGACTTACCATCTGTCTGTGGATGAAACGCAGTACTTATCATCAATTGTGTACCCATGTCCCTCTGGAAGCTCTTCCAAAAGTGAGCCATCAACTTGGGATCTCTGTCCGATACAATAGAGACTGACACTCCGCGTGGGCCTGACTATCTCGATATACAAATCTGGCTGCATTCCTCCAAGTAGAAGGTCATCCCGCACAGCCTGGGACAATGTGCCGACTTAGTGAGTCGGGTCCACTATCACCCATACCTATCAAGGCCTGCACCGTCCGCGCGCGGAGTCACAAAGTCCATCGTGACATGTTCCCACTTCTACTCTGCTACCTTCAATGGCCGGAGTAGCCCCACCGGCCACCGGGTGCTCACTCTTACCCCATCGGGCACGTCGACAATCGCCGAATGAAATCCCCAACGGTTCTTTCATCCCCGCTCCAATAATACCGCAACGAAGATCATGGTACATCTTCGTACACTGGATTTATTACAACCGAGAGAAGTGGAACTCTCGAGGATCTCTCTCACCGCGAATCGGGAACCGCACCCGCCCCCTATACCGGAAGATTTCCTTGAATGGCCAACTCCTCAATACCAGACTCACCGTACTTCGTCCCCGATGGATACCCACCCGGCCCCGTCCCGGGTGGACTCAATCACTGGGCCGTAGGAAGGCGAGGCCACCAACCGCACTACACCCAAACCGGCCCCACAAGCCTCGAGCACTACCACTTTGGGAAGCTGAGACCATGTACCCCCGTGGGACTTTTGACTAAGCGCATCCGCACTACATTTGCCTTACCAGGCGGTAATGCAAGTGAAGCCATAACTTAGATACCCATCCATCTTGCCGCTTTATGTTAAGGTCCCACTGTAAAGATGTACTCGACTTTTATGGTCCGAAACACCTCAAACCGCCACCGCACAAATAAGTGGTGCCAAATCTTAAGGCAAAAGACTATGGCTGCTACTCCATATCATGTGGAGGGGTAGTTCCACTCGTGGGTTCTTCAAATTGCCTGTAACCATAGTTACAACCCTCTTGGACCGTGATAAACGTATCCCGCCTCCGTCTTCGAAGCATCGCAGTATACAATGTACATCGGTCCCCTTTCCGGGACGATCAGAATAGGAGCTGAAGTCACTCTCAATTCCCGGAATGCTCAAGCCACACGTCATCCCACTCAAACTCGACCCCCTTCCCGGGTCAACCTCACATAGGAGTGCTTAGCTCCGGGAGAAGTCCCTAATGAACCTCCCGTGGTCACACTACCAATCCCAAGAAACTACATATCTCAAAGACTGACTTCGGTCTCTCCCAACTCATAACTGCCTCGACCTTCTCCGGGTCCACAGAGACACCCGAAGCTGACACTACATGCCCCAGTACCACCTAGTAAGCCAAACTGCACTTATCGAACTTCTCGTGATATAACTCGATGCTCTCGAGGGCCCGAGAATGGGTCCTTAAATGATCCTCATGCTCCTCCTCTGACTGAGAGTATATCAAGATGTTGTCAACAAAGACTACCACAACCGATGGATAGTGGCTGGAACACCCTACGCAGAGGTCCAAGAATCACCGCTGGGCGCATCTGGCACTGGAAGGCATCACTATGAACTCAAAATGCCCATATCACGGGGCCCTAACGTTGTCTTAGGGATGTCTGCCTCCCTAACCCTTAACTGATGATAACTGGTGCGAAGGTCTATCTTAAAGTAGACTCGCGCCTCTCAATCGATCAAACAGATCATCAACTTCGTAAGGATACCATTCTGATCGTAACTCGCTCAACTATTGGTAGTCGGCATTACGCTCGAAGGGGACTGATCCCTTTTAAACAAAACCCGAGTGCCCACAGAAGTGGCAGGTCTGAAGGAACTGGTCCCAACAACTTGCATTGGACCCTTGAGTTCCTGCAACTCAACTAGTGTCATCCTATGTGGAGTAATAAAAATAGGCGACGTGCCAAGATGTAACTCGATGCAAAAGTCTACATCCCTCGATAGGGGTAATCCCAATAACTTATCCGAAAAAATATCCTCGTACTCGCAAACTACTCGAGGTAGACTCACATCTTGTCTCACCTCATCCTCCAAGGTAAGGCTTGTTAGCCAACCCCTCAACTGCTCTGTAAGCACCTAGAGTCGTGACACAAATTGCAAAGATCGTGGCTTTAACTCGAAACACAACACAAACTCCATTCAGAACTGAGGAAAATTTTAATTTTCTAAAAAATGGTAAATGGTAATTTTAATAAATTCTTGGAAATTTTCTAAATCTGGTGATGTTCTGACTTCACCGTTGGAGTCTTCACTAAATCTAAATTTATCACGCCAATTTTTTCAATTCCGAGACTCACTTCTGTTTTTCGAGCAATGAGGGTAGCGCAGGACACTTCGCACATTTTGAAAACTCAAGACGGAGACACGCGGTCATGAGAGCCAGTCAAAACATGAGCTGGGGGCGGGAATCTAACAGAGATACATGACATCATGCTATCGAAGGAAATCTGGTAGATGGATATGATGAGTGTAATCCAAGGTGGCCAATGAGAATTGACACTTGGCAAGTGAGAGTGACACCCAATCTGATTTATCACCCAAAACCAAGCTAAGGGAAAGGAAGAGAGAGAAAGAGGAACCGAAGAGAGGAGAAAGAGAGTTTTTAGAGTGAGAAAATCTCACTTTCTCAGGGATGTTCCCACGATCAACCGCCAAATCCCTACTAGATAAGAGGCAAAGTTGATCCCACCAAAGAGTTAGCGTGGTGGCTTGGTTTGGTGGAGTTTCGACAAACCCTGTGGAGGTAAGTGGTTCTTCTCTTACTGGTTAGTCCTTGCTTAAGGACCTTGTGAATGGTTAGGATGTTCTGGGCCTAATACGCTCATTCCTGCTTCAAAATTCGACCGAGGGAAAACCTGAGGAGCGTGGATTACCCGGAACTCACTGACTTCATGAGCGGTTGGTGGTTTGACATGTTATTTCTGTATTCAACATGTCAGTTGTTTGTGTGATGCTTTGTAGTTCCAAGGATGGATCTGGTTTGATTGTTTATTAGCCCATGTGAGCTAATTTGTGTTATTGTTATGAATTAATAAACATGTCACAGAAGGATTTTCAAGTAATATATGCATGCGTGATATATTAACATGATTTATAAGAACGACATATCGGCATTTCATACGCACGTAATCTCGCACTCATGGGGGAGGGAGTGCATGACATGAAATAAATCGGAGGTTATCCAAAACAATACTTTATTGAAAGTTTTCCAAAGAATCAGGTTGAACGTCCAACAATTCCATTCTGAGATGCCCCATGAATTGTTTCAGAGTTATCCAACAAATTCACCCTGAGGATTATCCAATGTATTTATAATGAGGGTCGGTCTCCAAATAAACAAATAGATTTGTTTGAAATGATTTCACATGGCACAATGCACGTGTGAGAGAGAGAGAGCTCTGAGGACTCTGAGCCATAGGGATCAGCATGTAGACATTTGAGTAGGAATCCATGGTGGTTCACTTTGATCGGTGTGTGTCACATTGCATGAGCACTTAGCGGGAGTAACCCTCGTAGGGAGATTATCACTATTAGGCTTTGCTCACCTGGTCGGGATCCCCCTTTAGGTACATGAGATTCGTGGAGACTATGGCTCTACTAGAGGCCGTTTTTGGAGAAGAAAGCCAATATGACTTTGTTTATATATTTGCAAACATACAAAACACTGATTGATACATGTTTGTATAAGAGCACAACCTCCAAACTATTGTAATATAGTTGATTATATTTTGGTGAGTATGATACTGGTCCGACGCGACCATTTTTACCAGATGTGCTGGTCTCTGATATGACACACAAGCCCAGGTTTGATGGTGGGTCAACTGGACCTCGTGGTCTGGGGCGTCACACCATCTCGTGTGTAGGTAGTAACTGTCCTATGATCACAATCGATGACGACTCTGGCAGGTACAACCAGTCCATCCCGAGATGACATCAAACCCTAGCCATGTCCATGGACTCTCAATCCACTATGAGTAGAATCCCCAGATCTCTTGAATCACACTCATGACATATCCGTCGAACACCCACCCTGAGTTCCAGGAGAGCTCACATACAACGGCTTCTCCAAGGTCTCAACCTCTAAGCCCAACTCCTCCACACACGATGTAACAATAAATGAATGAGATGCACCAGAATCAAATAATATATTTGCCCATAGGCGAGATAAAAAAAACATACCTTGTATGATCGGACGCTTCAGTTTAGTCTCGTGGTACTATGGCGTAAACACGCCTTGGGGTGGTCCCCGGCGCCGACTTCAGGGCCCCTAACCTCTCGGCCAAATTCCATACTCTAGCCTCTCTGACCAGATGTGACCAGATGTGACTATAAGAAGACTTTGCTTCTGAAACTAGTCCTCCGTCCATCCTAGGGTAAATGAGCAAACTGTCTCAGATTTCCATCGGGTGCCTCAAACTGTGGTGGTCCCATGGTCTCTGGGATCCTGCCTCTGGGCAATCCGTCCCATATCCAGGTCAGTTGATACGTAGCATATAATTCGCCGGGTCAAGCACACCTCTCGCCTCGGCCTTTGGCCCCGATAGCTTCGGCCTCAAGATTAGACGATTCCCGAGTGAAATAACCTGCTTTCTTCCTCGAGCTCAAAGAAGGCTTGATCTCCTCCTTCTCAATTTAGCACCCGCATCTCTCTGATGCTCCGGCATCATCAATCTCTCTCTTTATAGCCATGGCTATGTTGAATTAATAAAGTCCATATCCCAGGGAGAAGTCCCTAATCTTCCTGATGTAATAACTCGCACCATCCTCAAATTTCCGACCTTAGCCATATCCATACACATAATCATCCCTAAAACGTACAACTCTGTGGAAACCGAACACGTATTCGAAAAATCGCCATGGATCCCCTCGTCTCAACCCGAGAAACTCCCGAGCCTTACCATACCTAGCCGATGCTGGGAAAAACTTGCTCATAAAGAGCTCTTGAAAATCTGCCCATGCCATGGCCTCCCAATCCCTGGAGGTTTTCACCTAATCCCACCATACCTGGGATTCACCCTTAGCGAATACACAAACGGATCCGTCACACGGAGGCACCATTAGCCTCTAAAACTGACCACCATCTGAACCACGGTCGCCAACAATTATATCCCTCCCTTCGAATGTGGTGGAGATGATGTTTCAAACTTCAAGGTCACTCTACTCCTCCTCGACCGCTACCGCACTAGTCTCGCGTAATGGTAAATGCAACGCCCACTCCGGGCCTCCACAAATGCCGAATCGATCAAAGCTAGGCGGTGGTCCGTGCTACTGCCCCGGACGACCTCACGCCCGCGCCTCTTGACTTGCCATCTTATACCAGATAGCAATTTGAGATTCTTTTCATTACCACATTAGTGGTGCATAATGCCAAACACAAATAAATAACCATTCCTACTTAATCATGCTTATTCGTTTTTCGAACCGCTAAGGTTACGCTTTGCTGTCCCTAGTGTTGTTCAATTTCTATGCCACATTCTATCATGCATATATTCACACAACCACAATATGACTGGAACATATTAGAATGCCAAAGCAATCAATAATAATATATGTCTTACAACTATGTCAACGCATCGAGGTATTTGTATACCTAACTCTCGATACTCGCCATGACAAGCCAATATCCAAACACCGGTGGATACCCCACCTGAGCCCAGGGTAATCGTTAACCTAAGCCTGATACCAAGCCGTGACGCCCAACCTGTGGGTCCGCTTGACAACCCTTTCAACCCACAAATATTTGTAAAGGCCGAATGATCCATGTCCACGCTGTCAATCCCATTCACATGACTCATTTTCTATATTTTTTTTTGTAAATGTATGCAACTTCCTATATTATTACAAGAGTTTGATATACCTTTACAAGCCAAAATATATCAAAAAGATCGCCCCAATATATTTTACAAACATAGTGTTCAAGGCCACAACCCATTTCTTCATACTCACTACCGAAGGAGCTCGTCCTCTCGTGTACCCGAAAGGGTGATCCCACGGCCGTAGTGAGCAAAGCTTAGTAGGCTATATCTCCTGGCCAAGGGCTACTCCCACCTAAGTGCACATGCAATGCCGCTACACAATCACACACCCGAATGCCCGCATGTCATGAATAAGATGCGCACCAATCGATGACCCAATCCCGAGTCCTCAGAACTGATCCCACACATGCATATGCCAAGTGTGAAAACCACCGCGAGCTGCCCATCCACGATCTCTTTCCAAAAAACAAAATCTTTGTTTTATTTTTTTTTACTGACAAATACCAAAACAGTGTGAACAGCCTTCCGATCACTACTTTCCTTTGGTTAGCCTCCGAGAAGTACTATGGACAATCTCTAATACGCACTTTGGTTAGTCTCCGAGAAGTGCTGTGGACAATCTCCGAAAGCATCATATCTAGATATATAAGAGACATATATATATATATATATATATATATATAGTGGACAATTTCGAGAATCATTTGTATTCTTGATGTACCATCGAACCCCAAACACAGTGGGCCATTCTGCATTATTCTCCCAGCGCACTCACACTGGCTACGCGATGCCTCGTGCATAAATGCAATGCAAGTGTCATTGCATGTCATTTCATGCTACATGTACGCTACGCGGTCACATGCAATATAAATCACACATTACATGTCAAGTGTCAGGGATAAATTATGTTTAATGAATATAATTATTTTCATTTTTATCCCACATATATCACATAATTTCACACATTAACATATTATTCAATTTACAGTAATAACACACATTAGCCATTTCCGACCATAAATCCAACCATACTTGGCCTCGGAAAAATCTAGACTTAGTCCATAAATTCCAGATTTTTATAAATATCACTGAAAATTAACAAGCAATTTCCTCGTTCAGCCATACGTAGCCTCCCGAGCATTTAGATACAACCCGTTCGAAAAACGTAAGTTCCGAAAACTAACTGACGTTCCTCAATCACCCGGTTGCTTCCATCAAGCCAAACCACTGCTTATCAGGAATCATCTACTAAATTATGTAATTCAACGATTTGATAGAGTCTAAGAATACGAACTGAAGTCTGACAGAGTTACGGCCGTCCGTTAGCGCTACTGATTCGTATAGGAAGCAATTCGGCATACCCCGCTTTCCATTCCCCGCTTCATATTTGCCTGGGGCTCGACGCTGTGTCGCCTCATGGCCTGAACTCATAATAGTCCATGACCGTCTCACAACCAAACGTACCATTAATGAAATACCCGCCCGGCGTGGCGAAATCGCTTAAGCCCCTACACGGCCCCTAGCGTGGAAATGAACCTGACCAGAGGGAAACCACCGTAGTACCCTCATCTAATATATGCATTTTATTTGGTCCGACGTGAAGCCCGACCGTCAGAACAATCGCTCTTTCTCCTTCTTTCTCTCTCATTTTCTTCTCCTTCTCCTCTTTTTCCTCTTTCTTCCCTCTCTATTCTCTTTTTTTTTCCTTCCATTTCTTCTTGGGCTGCCCCTCCTTTGGCACGAACAAATCCCACATATATCCTTCTCCATGTTCCATGCATGTTGACACATGGCATGCCATATGTCACCGACATGGTTCGCCACGTGTCACCCACATGGCTCGCCATGTGTCACCCACATGGCTCGCCATGTGTCGTCGACACTAGTTGCCTCGAAAAACGTGAAATTTTGACTATCTCGGAATTCAACGAAATTCACTTAGGCAACTAAATTTCGCATGACGAATCCAACGATAAGGTCCATTTTGTCATCCAAGATCTAGAAAACTTTCAAGTTTTCAACTTGTATCAGAGCTATGAAGTCTCTTCCGTGTTTATTCCATTTTTTTAGAAAAGCTCAAATTTACTCGGTTTTACAAACTCATATGAAAAGTGATAGGAAATTTTCTTATAAGTAGAAGTATTAACCACATCCATTTATCATTTTTTTAATATTATTAGATAATAATCGCCTATAGTTTATTTTATTTTCAATCTTTATATTCTTCACAAAACTATCTTGTATGATGAACATTCCTTTCATACCTTAACCCTTGATGATTTATAAGGTTTTCCCATAATTAAAACATGTTGAAGTAAACGTATCAGGAATGCATGATCTTTAGAGTCTTTTTTGAGTTTGTTCTCAACTTGAAATTCGGAATCAAGGAGGTTTTTTCATGACTTTATTTTTCTAGAGTTCACCAATCCTATCCTCTAAAGTCTGTTTAATTTGCATACTTCAAGTCGTGATTAAACAATCTGCATATATAGACCGGTTATATCGGCGAGAGCAGGATATCGGGGCTTTATCAAAACGAAAAGAAGCGATCAATAGTCGATTGCGGGCAAAAATCAACAAAATATCAACAATATCATCGAATATCGCTGATATATCGGAAAACCGGCTATATCGTGGAAATCTCGAAGGCCACCGACACGCGCATGATCGGAGATGAAAGTTCATAAAAAATCAGCAAAAATGAGTATTTATCACCACCAAACAATAAATCAACTATTAGCACTGCTTTTTTAAAAATATTTTTTATTTTACATGGTGTTTATTAGTTTGCTTTAACTTAATAAGATTATTTTTTTGCCAGAACTTTTAACAAGTAAATTTTGCTTATTTATGTCATTTCTTATTACTTAAAGTATTTGCATTGAATATTTGTTAATTTTTGTTTTACCGATATCCCGTAAAAGATATTTTTGATCCTTCCTTTAAGTCATTTGTCAAATAAGGTTTTATGGGAGATTTTTCATTTGATTTCTTCAAGTAACTATCAATTGTCACTATCATCATAATTTAAATCATACTCACTATTTTTAAGTATATTTCCTATCTTAGCTACACCAATTGATACAAAAACATTAATAGTTTCTTTCGACTTTAAAATACAAAAGTAATTTTTATATAAAAGTTATAAACTATTATTATTTCATTTATAAAATGGCATAATAAAAATATATATTTATAACATTTTTATTAAGAATTTCCAACCAATGACTCCTATTTAATGAGAATATTAAAGAGCATATTCATGTTATATTGTTTTTTATTAATTTTTATTTTTTAATCCTCTATTTGATATGTGTAAATATTAAAAAGAACACTGTTTGGAGATGTCATTTTGATTACCTTAGTTGAACTTAAATTCGTGCCCTAAAATATCATATTTTACCAACTCATGTTAGGGTACGAGAGATTCAGATTGTGTTTGACCTGACTTAAAAAATTTTTTTTACGACATTTATATATATGATAGAGTAATTTTTGAGATTTTTCACTGTTGTGGTAGTTGAATCAATATTCCTTATGTGGCATTTTCAATGCAATGAATTTCTTCAGATTTTGCTTGTAGGTTTTTTCTAATCAAGAATTCTTCATAAATCTATACCCTTATTTTTACAACTCATTTAAAACATAAACATGAATAAAATTTAGAAAATCGACAAGAATGGAAAAGGATATATAAACAAGAAGCACCATCTGTGATGATAAAAATAAAAAAAATAAAAAAATAAAACAAAAAGACGATACTTTAGCTATTATCATTTCTATTCCTATGAAATAAAAGAAAAGCAACAGTAAAGAAAGGAAAATTTAAAATCGCAAATAGAAGACTATTTGATTGTTGAGTGTAAAAAAAGATAATTAATAAAAAGTGATCAGGGGAGAAAGAAGGAAAATTAAAGTGCCAAAGAGCAGTAAAAAGACAAGTTTCTGAAGTGCGTTTAATAATAGATGAAGGCACTGTCCAGAGTTCCTAAGGGAGACCAAGAGATCCTTTGTTGTTACAATCCAACCATGGCTTCCACTAGCAATTCCCAAAGACCCTCTTCTTCTAATTTTAATGGAGGAATGTATGTCTTTGGTTCAGCAAAGATACCCGCTACACCTTTACTGATTTTCTCTTTGGGGCTTTGGATCGTTGCAACATCAACGCTTTCAGAGACGATGAAAAACTTCCAAGGGGAGAAGAGATTTCACCCGAACTCTTAAAAGCTATTGAAGGATCAAGGTTCGCTATTATTGTGTTCTCAAAAAACTATGCTGATTCCAAGTGGTGTTTGGATGAACTGGTCAAGATCATGGAGTGCGAGGCAGAAAAGGAAGTTTTTCCATTTTCATCATGTAGAGCCGACTGAAGTCGGAACTTTAGTGGATTTATGGAGAAGGATTTAAGAATCACAAGAGAACGCACTTGAGAAGAAGAAGAATATATATTTGAGGCGCTCTATGGTCGGCCAATTGAATGGGTTTCACCAAGGAATGGGTAATCCCTACTTCATTTGTTCCATTTCCAATTTTCTGTCGGTTTATTTTCATCCTCTCTCGCCCTTTGTAGAAGCCTATCTCTTTTCTCTTTTTCTCTCTCTTCTTCTTTGAGGAGAAAAATACGTTTTCCTTAGAAACTTGTATTTTATAACATATTTCACAACAAAATACATTTTTATGTAGTAGACATTAATATGTTTACTTCCTAGGAAGAAATAAGAAGAGGAAATGATTTTATTTTTTTGAAAAAAGAATAATTTTCTTACTTTTAATTTCTTTATTAATTTACAGAGAGAATTTTGAATTTATTATTAAAAATATAAAAAAATGAAATATAATTAAAATACATTTTAAAAAAATCTATAATTTTGAATAATATGAGATAATCTATAGTAGATGATGTCAACTATTTATGCCCAGCACGTAGTACAATAAGCAAAAAGCTTATATATATATATATATATATATATATATATAATGAAATATAAAATATAAGAAAATCAAATAAAATAATTATGCCAAATATAAGCTTTGAATTGTTAAAATCTTTAAGATTTAAAATATTCTTCCTTTTTAATTAATCCATTGTAACCATAATTTCTATCAATAAAAAAGGTAGTTGGTAAATAATCTAGGTAATTATTTAAAAATAACCATTCAGCAAAATACAAAATATTGTGAAGTGTGTTACAAAAATGAAAATTAAACTAAAAGGGAAATATATTGTTCATTCTAAATATATATATATATATATATATATATAGAGAGAGAGAGAGAGAGAGAGAGAGAGAGAGAGAGAGAGAGAGAATTGAGGAAAAGGGAGAGAGAAATAAAGATGAGAGAATTTATTTATTTGGCATGTCATTACAGTCAATGGAAGAAGCTTTTTATGTAGGCTTTCAAAATAACCTTCCATTAATTATCTTAAAGATGAGTAATAAAGGTTAATAAATGGTCTTATGAATTTTCACTTAATTAAAAAAATTATACACTTATTTCTTTCTAATATGATTATATCTTCAGCTATTAAGATGAATTTTTCAAACAAATAGGATATTTCATTATTACACTACTTAAGATGCATTTTTAAAAAAATATATATTTTATTCTAAATATAAATTAAATTTATGTTGTTAAGATTCTAAAAATTTAATTAATAAATGGTAATGGATGATGACTCAACAAGTACGGCTGATGTACATATTTCTATCATGGTCACATGCTATCACTGAATTAACGGCGATAAATGATTTGATGATGTAAGATTGAGGGCATATGAGATTTACTCGATACTTCAAATTGTTTTTTCTGCAGATGTTATTTGGTTACATTTTATTGCTTTGATCCTATTTAGCTATTAGTCATACTTTGGTTATAACACTTTAGCGTTATTTATTTGTTTAAATTTGTTTTACTATTATTATATTGTTTAGCCTCTAATCATTTTATATATTAATACATTATATATTTATATATTATTTGTTTTTATTTGAAGAATGATAGAATTTGCAAAATTAATTTTTTTAGCATTTTGTAAGTTTCGACCAGAACCGATATGGGTCGGGTCGAGTCAATGTTATCCCAAATATAATCAAGCTGTGATTAGCCCAACTCATTTTACCATATCAACTCGGGTGGCCCACTGATTGGTCGTCTGCTTACTACAACTCTAGCCACGGTAAAGAACTTTTCATTTACAAATAAAATTTATGTAACGATTATTAGCAACCTAATTATATAAATATACTAAACATAGGTCTTGCTGTTACAAAATTTTAAAGTCCAATAAGATTGTAGTATGACCATAATTCATGCCAATTTATAAAAGCATTGTTAGTTGTGGATCTTTCGTGACAAATTAGTGGACTTGTACTAGCCAAACTAGCATTTGTCTAGATAATAAAATCTCTAATCATGAAGGGTAATGATAGATTAGAAAGTTCAACTTCAATTTGGATTTTTTCGGAGCAATCGAGATATTTGCGTTTTTTTATTCCATGCTTACTTGACATAATAAATTAATTAGTTTTGCTTAAACATTCGAATCTAAAGCATCTTTCATTTACATCCTATTTAGCCTTAATTTTATTGCATTGAATGAAACTAGACATTATTCTTATACTCTTCCATTTACTTCATCTTTTTTTTTTCTGTAACTATTCTAATCGATCACATGTTTTATTGTAATGGATGTGATTCGAGTATAAGTTTATCACACATTTGGTGAGATTGGAATATTAATTCCTAAGTCAAGACATGTTGGTGAGAACATGGTTGGAATTGGATGAAAATTTGAAACAAGTGAAGTTATTGATGGATCGCCAACCATGTGAAGTGAGTATGGTTTGGATTTATGATTGGTGGGACTGCAAACTACCACATCGCAGCGTTACCTACAATGATATGTCGGGATCACCCTAAGCATCATAGCCAAAATGTGAGAGTAGGGATTCGAAGATGATCGTAGTTTGCTTCACATAAGAAAACTTCTTCGTGATATCCTAATGGACAAACAATGAAGCATAATGTTGATGAAGGAATCAAAATTATAAAGAGTGTTTTTATTCGGGGAAAGGTTCTTATTTGTTTCGATGATGTAGATTGTCCAAGAAAATTAAAATTTTAGTTTATAGTCCCTAATGGTTTGGTGGAGGAAGCATAACTACCAGAATCCACAAGAAATAAGCGTCGCTTGTGATGTAACAAGGCATATTCATCATATGAGGTTAAGGGATTGTGAAAACAAAGCATTGGAACTCTCTTTAGTTGGAATGCCTTCGACAAACCATCCAATGCATAAATTGCGGACCTTGTAATCGGTACTACATCAGCAAAAGGCCTTCCATTAGCTCTTGTACTTTCGGGTTCTTTTCTTTTTCCAAAAAGAATGGGAGCACCTCGATAGATTAAAAACAATCCTCTGGGATGACATCCAAAAGGTGCTCCGAATAAGTTATGATGGAGTAGATGATAGATGTAAGAAAGTGTTCCTTGATATCGCTGCGGTTTCTTCAAGGATCGGGAGAAAAACAGAATAATTTAATACTAGAAGGCAAAGTATTCCATCCCAAGATCAACTACAAGTCCTTTACGAGGTGTCTCATTTATTTCTGATGGCTTCCATAAGGATGCAATGACTCACTACAAGAAATGGGTCAGCAATCGTCGTGAAAAGTATCCTCGAAAACTCGAGAATGGAGTAGATTATGGGAATATGAGGATATTAAAAGTGTATTGACAAAAATATGGTAAGAGAAAATACATGAATGGGATTTTGAGATATAAAGACAAAAACTTCAACAAGATTGTATTTACTTTTAATATAATTATAGTTTCGAGTAATTATCTTATATATAATTTTAGTGAACCTCTATGCATCTTATAGTGCCTATTGTCAATGTTTTCAGGGATCAAAAACATTGAAGGGATGATCTTAAATCGCACCCCGAAGTACGATACAACTTCATGTCAAGCTTTCAAAAGATGAATCAACTTAGATTCCTAGAAGTCTAATCTGATATGGTTCGACTCTCCCAAGACTTTGAATTGCCTTCCCATGAATTAAGATATCTCTGATTGGGAGGATACAATCTAGCATCTATGCCATATCACCTCATGCAAGACAACCTTGTCAGACTGGCCTCCAGACAACTACTTAACACATCTTTGGGAAGGAAACATGGTATTATTATTATTTAGTGGTATTTTTGCTCTAGACTAGCTTTGAAGTCTTCTGAACTTTACTAATTATGAAAGAAAATTTTCTTTGTTACAAAGATGTCGAAAGTTAAAAATACTGATCTTAGTAGTTCCTACCAACCGGTTGATATTTCAAGCATCCAAGTGCATCACCTGAGTTTCTAATTTAAAAGGTCAGCATAAGGTTACTTAAGTGCTCACCCACGCATCAACATTGTGTTATTAGATTTTGTAATCGACCGGCTTCCCGAATATAATAGTGGTGCAAAACTGAGAGCCTTCCAACGACCTTCATAAGCTTAAAAGCCTTCAAACTCTCAGGCTGGCCGCCGAGCTAAAGAGCTCTGCATATCAAGGAAAATATGGGAAGGTTAAAAGAGCTTGGATTTTAGTAGAACAGGTATAATAGAAGTATCCTCATCAATTAGGCATCTACATGGGCTTGAATACTTGAACTTAAGTTGTTGCAAAAAACTTTTGAGTCTTCCCGACAGTATTTGCAGTTTAAGCTCACTTGAAACTCTTCAGTTGAAAGATTATCCAATAACAAGATTTCTAGAGATTGGGGAAAATATGGGAAGGTTAAGAGTGCTTAATTTTAGTGGAGCGGGTATAATAGAAGTACCCTCATCAATTAGGCACTACAAGGGCTTAAAGCCGACTTAAGTTTGCCGCCTGCCTTCGAGGCTTCCGACAAAGATTTGTAGTTTGGATTCTTAAACTCTTCGGGTGGAAAATTGTCCAATAAAGAGTTTTCCAGAGATGGGGGAAAATATGGGAATGTTAAGAAGGCTTAATTTTAGCAAAATGGATATAATAGAGGTACCCTCATCAATTAGGCATCTACAAGGGCTTGAATACTGGACTCAACAAGGTCTGAAAACTTTCGAGTCTTCCCATGGTATTTGTAGTTTCAGCTCTTTAAAACTCTTCAAGTGCAGGTTGTCCCATAAAGAGTTTTCCGTAGATTGGGAAAATATGGGAAGGTTAAGAGAGCTTGGATTGAGAAAACATATGTAATAGAAATACCTCATCAATTAGGCATCTACGGGCTTCAACACTGGACTTACGTGGTTGCTCCAAACCTTTGAGTCTTCCCGACGCATTTATAGCCTGAAAGCACTTTAAAAACTCTTAAGGTGGAAAGTGTCCGAAACTCACAGCAATAAATGGAGCTAGAGGCTCGTTTGGGTTCCTTACAGCATTTAAATCTGACTTGCCTCCGACTTGGGTCGAGTACTGGGCAAATAAATACGCTTCTTCATTGAAAACATTAAATCCATGGGGTGATCAAAGGGAAGAAGATCCTAATCATATCTACCCCGTCATCACTAGTGCAATTATGTATGACAAACTCTCGGCTCCAAAGGAACTAAAATGATAGCTTCAACCCATACTCATCAAAATATCATGTCCAGCAACGCACCACTTTAATGGAAGGAAGAAATCCCCAATGATATTTTCCACCAATCTTCATTGAAAACTTTATCTCTTCATAACTTCAATTTTAAGGAAGCCGAACTTTGATAATTGGTGATCACCACCGCAAAGTTTATCTTTACGCTATCGCAATCTGGGAAGGAGAGAGGTCTCAATCATGTCTGCCACCTATCATCATGGAGACAATTAGATTCATAAACCATTTTAGTAGCATACCTTTTTTTTGGCATCGACTTTTCCGATCTAAGAGTCCTAACTTAAGTCAATAAGAAGAACCTTCAACAAATTCCAGAGCTTCCACTGCCCAATACGAATTTTAGATGCACATGGTTCTGATCGTATTTTCACTGCTTCTACTTCTTCATCACTTTCATTATTCGATCGACGCTTTCAAATCAAAGTTAAATCAGTATGATTCTCATGGTTAACATACTAACTTTTCTTAGTACCATTGATTTTACAGAAGCTTTTCACAGGAAGCTTTGATTTCTATTGATTAGATTGTGTACATATTAACCCCTGAATCAATATTGCCTTTCCTTAGAAGTTTATGAATTGAGGGATGTTATCGAGTACAATAAGTTATGTGGGAAGTGACAATAGAACCTCTGAATTGGGTATAAAATAATGGCTTCTGCTGGATTTTGCTGGTCGTTTCATGGTAAATCAAATGATCTTCCCAGTCTCGCGGGGTCATTTAAATCAATCAAAGGAAAATGATGAGGAAAAATCTCGATCTTTCTCATTAGGCTATTCTAATTTGGATCTGAGCACCAACACAACGTGATAATGTTATCCTGCTGTAGTTTATCAGGAACTATCGCCCAATCAATGGACATTAGGGCTACCTTTATGGTGAAGGGAAGGTGTAGATCCATCTTATATATGCTAAAGATGATGAATCAAATGCAAATCCATCAGCTCTGGTACAAGGTATTTCTTCTCAAGTTTTTTGAGGTCAGTGGAACGTGAGCCCCGCGAATGTAGCTAATCTAGAAGATTCCAAGGGAACTGCAAGGTTGATCTCAAGTTTTAGGCTCTGCCACACTTTCATCCTCAAGACTCTCTTTATTGGTAATTCATATTCCTCGCTCTTTCTTACTCAAAGATCATAATTTTTATGTCCCGAAGCCCTTTTATTTAATCTATGTTTCTATCACCTATTGAAACAACTAAGAAGAAGAAACACACATTTGACAAAATAAAATAAAATAAACTTTTATTGACAACGGACCTACCTAGGGATTGGGCTTGCCCCCCCTTGAAAATTTGAGAAAAAAATGTTTCTAATGGGGCTTGATCCATTAGCATCTAGTATGAAGGTAAGTTCTTTAACCATTGTGCTACAATGCCTCTGAAATTTTTTATGCCCTTCATAACTTTTTTTTTTGGGTCTGCCACTATAATTATTGAAAAGTAAAGTAATTTTTCAAATATACCCATGAAGAGTGCTAATCCTCTTTTTCTATCCAAAAGAAATCTAACAAGAAGCAAAATAAAAACTAAAATAATTAAACTGCGTTGTTACACACATGGGCGCAAACTTCAATTGTATTCTCTCTCCACGCCTCGCCGATTTTTGCATTTTCTAAACCTCCTATTACTATTTGAAATCCACTAACGAGCATTTTAATCTCTCGTAGCTACCGCTTGAATCATTTTCGTGGTTTTTTTGTGGAAGCTGTAATGTCAGCTGATTTATGACTTGATGTTCGGGGATGTTTTGAATGGTTTATTCACTTTTTATGGTGGTGATTTATGGAACTAGAGGAGTTATTTATCCAAGCCTGCTTCGTTGCCGAGAAAGAGTTGAAGGGAGGATGGAGAATTAAATAATTTTCAATCTTATCAATGAGAAATTAGATTTATGTTTTTTGGGAATTGCATTTATTTGTTTATATGTTTTGTCAGGAAACTCCTGGGAAAAGAATGGAAAATAAAGAATTTTTTAATTAAATAAAGGAAAATGAAATGGTTATAATATGGGAATCAGTAGCGTATTGCTTCGCACTCTATTTATTAAAAGAGAAAGAAAACAAATTATTTTATTTTTTTAAAATTCTATTACCGTGAAAATGGAATGATTATTTCAATGCTTGGGAATTAGAGTTATTTGCTCAGGTTATGGTCGCTAAAAATGCATGGGAAAGAATAAGTTTTACGAGTTTGAAGAAGCTTTGTCAGTGGACTTTAATGCTCAACTGCTTCGCCTTGCTTTTTCTTATTCCTGGTCATTTTCCATTCTTTGTTTGTCGAATATGTTGTATCTTATTTTATTGGGTTAACAATCAACTAAGCTTGTATTAAGGGCTTGACTTATGTCAAGGCCAAATTATGAGATAAATATATTAACAATGATACAGCCTGAGTTTTTCGATCTCATTTGCATGTATTTTTGTTTCTCCCATATTAAATGCTTTTCTCGCTTTTCTTATTAAAATTAAATTGTTGTGATGTTTGAGTTGGAAATGAGTTCTGCCATTTTTACCTATATATGTTTTTGCCTTAGTAAAAGGCTCTCATTTATTGGAATTAATGACAATTGCTGTTCGCATTGAAATTCTAACAATGCTTTGGTAAACTCGCATCCGTGGCTGCACCGCAACATGCCCGAAGAACATGGGTCAATTATTTAATCAATTGTACGCTTTTCTGATAATATAAATCCATGTGGATGCACCTAAAGAGCTCCTGAGAAGACTGAGTTACCTCTTTTGTTTATTCTATCGGGTAAGTAAGATGTCAATTTTATGATAAAAATGATACTATGTTTATTTTCAATTAAGATTTACATGGTTGTAACAACTGATTCATATAACGAGGACCCGCTCTCTGTTTACTTTAGAACGCTTCTATTCACCCTCTCCACAGTCCCTAATCCTCCGTTTTTCTTCAATTTGTGGCTCGTTTCCGACTAGAGAGCTCCGTAACGTTCTGCTCTCCACAGCTCCTAATAGTCTGTAATTTTTATTCATTCATGTCCTACCTGTTCCAGTCCTTCTCCATTCTTACTCCCTTGTCTCAACTTCTTTTCCTTCTCGTTAACCTTTCATTTGGTTCCCGAGAAAACTTAAAAATAAGATTGAAATCGATTTTTAAATAACTAACTCTTAATTGAGTTTCATTTTCTTTTTTCTCCTACCTAAGCTCTTTTCAACAATACAAATCTCAAGATTCTAAATTAAAAAGGCTCCGGTATAACTGGTTAAACTTGAATTGAAACTCGCGGTTCAAGGTTTCTTCCGACCGATTGCAATGGAGGACGCTGACCGGGTCCACTGAACGAGCCGTGCCGAGATCATTGTGGTACTACATGGCTTAAACCGTTGAATGGATGGAAGAATCTGCATGTGGAAATGTATATGTTTCCATGTATAATTCGATTGGTCTATGCTCGATTGATAGCTTTTCCACAATTTTAAATTTTAAGTCTCAGGATCGCTTAAATCGCGAATGGCAACACTTATTAATTCCACTGTGACGGTTTTGGGCTTCTGACTGTTTATTCTTACGTTTTCTGGGAGTAGTGATTACGTAGCTTCATTTCTAATTGAAAATCTTATGAGATTAACATATTATCATCTCATGGTTTTGTATAGTTTATGTTTTATGAAAAGAGCCAAATTTTATTTCATTGCCAACTTCATTCTTATGTCTTTAACAGGACACCGGATGTTGAATTAAAATGAAGTTTGGAGACAGCAGCTAGTTGCAAGAATTCGACTTTCATTTTACATATCAATATGTCCTCACTCAAATTCCTAAAGTATTTCCAAGAATTTCACATTTGATTTTCTCCGCATATTTTATAATCGTTTTCATAAATCTATGAGGAGCTGTTGAAGAACGCTTTCATTTTTGTGCCTATGGTTGTGTATTTGAATTTTATAGAACTCAGAATCGCCGAAAAACACTATTGTCATTATTTTAAAGAACATGAAAGTGTTTCAATGATCGCTTCCAAACAAGCCATTGATTTTCTACTTAATACTTGTCAGCAGAGAGATTCAAGGAAGCTTGCTCTCTAGAACCGAAAAAGTTAGCCATGACCATCTTGGGTTAGATGGCTAAAGCTTTAAAGATAGAGGCCGAGGGGATAAGACTTAAGAGACATGTTCGCGATTGTGTTCGGGCCAATTAGAATGAACTACTACTCCCCCATGCCCCGAACCAGATGTGACCATTGATTCACCACACATACCCCATGCCTCGCAGGTCGAGAGTCCATCTGTGCACGTGCCGCGCGTATGCTCCCGTAGTCTTCACCGTGTTGTTATTTGTCGCTTGTTATCGCTTGTCGCCCAGTGCGTAATGTGTCCATCATAGTTGCTTGTAATTCTATGGTTTGTCTTATTGCAGGAAAACTGATGTCAAGGAACAAGTAGAAGCTTTGTTCCGTGATAAACATAATTCTCGCTGCCGTGGGTATTCAAAGGATGAGCTTAAAGAGGTTGGAAGAAAGGAACCGTGAATCAGAAGACTCGAAGTGATGGTTACCCAAGCATCAGAGCGCTTGAGAACACCGAGGTAGAAGCTCATAAACCTGAAATCTTATGACCCATATGGTTTTTCCGGAATATGCTTTTCACCACTTCCGAAGCTTTTATTCAAAACATGATTTTCGCGTACCGATCATCATCAATTTCAGACATTATGTGGTTTTATGTTCTCGAGCCATTTTTCTCGCTCATTTTCTACTCATGAGGTGTCGCATATTAGCCTCGAAGCTTGATCTCTTATCTTCTTTGTATAAATGATAGATCTTAGCTTTATTAGACTGCAAACCAAGTAGCACCGGCTACTAAAGAATGCTCGAAATGTATACCATCGCTTCATTCTCGGGCGAATCCTCCAATGAGTTCATGATGATATACCATGTTAAGCATCCTAAGAATGAACAGTAATCTTATAACGCTCAAGCACGAACATTTCGCGGACTGGCCTGGAGTTGATTCCGATTCGACTAGACTCACAAGAGTAAGAGCTCGAGTGGAACGCTAACATGAGAGTTTTGTTGCAGTCTAAGCCGACAAGGCTCCTTGTTGTTCAAAGGGAATTAGTGGTTTTTTCTTTTTTTTAATCGTAAACCGAAAAATATATTAAACAATAAGAAAGTATAAGAGAATGAAAGATTTCCTTTCTACAAGACAAAAACTTACAAAATTAAAGATAAAACTAGGAAATACAACCGCCGCCTTCAATTAAGAAGAAAACTGAAAGAGAACTCACTAAAGGCTTTTGCATTAAACACCACAAAGATGAGTAAAAGTGTAAATATATCAGACACCTCCTTCGATCTCTCTTTAGCTTTCAAAATTCATGCATTTCTCTGTGGGATCGAGAGGTTCGGTCGTGAAGAATTTCTTAAAACATGTCAAAGACATGATATTCATATTAAAACCCGAATCCCATGAGCTCGAGCTTTTAGAGAGTCGGCTGTTTAACATGGTACTCTGAGTTGGTCGTTAACTGATTTTTCCATCGCATAGATTTGGGCTGGGGTTTTAGGCAAGACCTCACATTACGTGAATTTGTTAAATAGTGATGCTAAGAGCATACTATAAGGTTATTTTTCTATCGATATGTGGGTACATGGTTTGTCATCTCATTCTTAATTGTGAATCACAGGAAAAGGTCCATTGAGATGTTTCTGAATAGGCAATGAAAAGAGAAGCAGAAGGAGAAGGAGAAAGCTAAAGACCTGCTACATGTGTTCGCACAAAGAATGAACTGCTCTTCAACCTGTTTCTATCATTATCATGCTGTGGTGTAAATGCTAAAGAACCGCAGATATCTAGTGTTTCGGTGATGCCTAAAGGGTTTAAAATATTTATTCTTTTTATGATTTGGTTTTCTCGTAATCTAAAGCAAGCTTCATACATGTTTGCTTGTAGCGTGCCGGATTCAATTCCTACCGCTTATTCTCTGCTTTCAAGATATGTCATTATCTCAAAGTACTACGGGTTTTACCCCTAGCACATATCGGGTGCTTGTCCCGACCCAAGGGAGATCTTCTATTCCTTTCCAAATTTAGCTGTTCTTCTTATCCCGTAAAATTGATCAAGTTTTTATGAACTATACATGGATAAATAGTGAATAATGGAAGATTAGAGATAAATACCCCGTATTCGATGACTTTGATATGATAAATTTATTAAAGAATAAACAATGATATCGATATAAATTTATTGAACTGGGTGTAGTCGAGACCAAAGAAGCTAGAGAGATGCATTAGGCAAAGAAGGCCTCACTGGAACTCCTACAAATTGTTGCATGGAGATTTTAGAGAGAATTCCAAATGACTAATGGCAAATGCAAGACCAACTTCTCTTCATGATATCAGGTAGCCGAGTTCAACCATTTCATGATGATTCCATCAAGAAATATAAGTGAAAATGAACTACCCTTTACCATTTCTCCAAGGATTGTTGGTTTTCTGGTCTTCTTTTCGTTGTTATCTTTCATGTCTTTTTTTTTTCTTCTCAAATAAGTTGTGGCCCAATGGAATCTCAATGGTACATCACATTTCCCTTTTCTATAAGAACGTAATTTTTGGAGTTTATTTTATTGGAATAAATATAATTAAAAGTACCATCTAGAACTAATGCTTGAGTCAGTTTGTGTTTTCCTTAGTTCTTCAAAGACTTTGATTAGAAGTTATAAAAGAAGCTTCAATGGATTCATGTTCTAAGCTCACTTAAAAAGGACAAAAATTGTCTAGTATGTACACCACCAAATCCCGTTCCAATTGTTTTGGAACAGTTTATTTTTTTGAAAATTATAAGATTGGCAGTATGAAAATGTTTGCAAATAAGGATGGTGTGGTGTCCATTTTCCTAAGAAGTTTCTTCAACTCTCAAACAAATCTCTGAGTCGACTGTTCTATCCCATTTGATGGCCACACTCGAATTAGTCAAGAACGGCTGCATGATTTAGGCTGTGTATTCCCCTGGGGGCCTAAGCTGGGGATCGACACATGGAGGGCCTCATGGACCAAGCTCAAGGGAGCATGGGCTCGGATCCGTTGGGATGAGAAGCACTTGTTCAAGAGGAACAGATATCTTGGAAGAGACACATGTTCAAGAGAAACATGATACTTGTGAAGGGAGACACCTGTTTGGGAAATGATGTAACTATTGCAAAGGGATGCCTATATCCCTATATAAAGCCTCTCCTCCTCTCATAGTAAACACACGTGTTAGAGAACACAAGAGGTGTTAGAGAGTGTAAGGAAGAGTGTTGTGTATGTTTTATTTTGTGGGTTCTTTGTAATGACCAAGTGTTGAGACTTACAATTTTGTATCTTGTAGTAAATACAGTTGGGAAGAGCTTTTCCTATAAATGATGTTTGTCTCGCTTTTACTTTTTACTGAGGAAGAAAAGGCTGGCTAAGTTCTAACTTAGCCCCTTCAAGACACTAGCAAAAAAACTAGTGGCTGGGCTGGGGGTGTGGCACCATGTTTGTGGTGTGTTTTGCCTCTACCGGAGAGTGTTTTGTGATAACGTAGATCGAGGAATTGAGGCGTTGGTGATGTGAAATGTAATTCACTCAAGCTTGGTTTTTCTCTTTGTGTCTTTTTCCTCTTCTTCTTCTTCTTCTTCTTCTTCTTCTTCGTATTTGTGTTCCGGACCTTGGTACGAATGGGCTTTCTCCAAGGAAATGTTTTAGGTTTCCAAACTTCTTTATTGGGCTCTATAATGAGAATATCAACCTTTTTCAACATATAAGTTTCTTTGCAAACTTTTTTCTAAAACGACCCTAGGAAACTTACCTTCTCAGGAATTTTAGCACGCATTAATCCTATCTTTCACCTTTCTCCATTTTTCTTTGCCGCCTTTCCTTTTCTAATAAATATATAAAAGCAAATATCGGGAAATTTGAAATTTTTAAAGTGCCCCACCACATGATGTCGTTAAGTAGAATAAAGACGAGGGAAGAAGCTGCTTCCTCCATAGTCCTAAAGAATAGATGTGGGGCCCCGACGTTTGATGAGATATTGTCGGGTTCGACTTATTTCACATGCACATGCCGCCATTGTATTTATTATAAACGATGCTATAAATTTGAACTATGACTATGAAGAGCCCTAACCATGGTTACTATTGATCATGGCCATAAATAGTCGATAAACAGGACTGTCGCCTAACTACCTAATTATAGCCTATAGACACCCACAATTAGACTTTCTTGCAACTAAAACTTTTGTCCACGGTATCTATGGCCACGCTTTGCCGTAGTCCACTTTCTTTGCAGCTATAAGCTATAGCTGCATTATTTACAACCTTTAGCCGTGGTTGGGGGATTCCTACATAGGGCTCCGCTTCTTATAGTGAGCCTTATAGTGAAGGAATTGCTTTTTTCAAAGAGGAATTTGTTTATCATTGTTCATTTCAAATGTTCTTTGGGACATTCATATTAAAGTCTCCAATCAATAATCATAGTTTAATCTTTGACAACCGGTGGATCAAGAGGCTATTCAATCTTCAAAAGGAAGTCAACCACTTCAGAATTAATCTGCTAGTTTGATATTATCAACCTCCTTATTAAAACGCATCTGCAAATGTTAGCTGATCTTATTACCGTTGATAGAATTACTACAAGGCGCACTTTTGAATCAATGTGAGGTAAATGATAACCCCTTAATCATCATTGAATTTTTTATTATCTTTACAACCACCATTTTTGCGGGTTTCAGCTCTTAGCTCAGATTTATCAGGATGATCGAGGTCAGGCCATGATTTCAATGTCTCACAAAACAATTGAAACTATAACCGCTTTCTTTCTTGGAAGAATATATATACGTGGGTTTTGGAATTTCAAATTACTTAGCATCACAACTCAAAACTCGGGTATTTGTAATGAGGACCATAATAATCATTAGAGAGTGTATGAGAATGAATTTGTGAGTAAGACATGGGATGCATTTGACCGATGAAAGAGGATGTGTCTCATCCTGTGACTTCTTCAATAATTGGCAGGATTTTGAAAATAACTTTGGACTAATTACAATTTTCTCGATTGTTGAATAATTTATAGAATATATATATATATATATATATATATATATATATATAGTATATATCGCAAATCAAAACTTCAAGAACTTCACAGAGTTGGATAATGTCTTCGATCAGATTCTTCTCATCTCTCAGGGTCATACACACATGATTTGGCTTTTTGTTTTTCTTTCTTCTTTTTTTAACTTTTTAGTTTTTTACAGCATTCAACATTGAAGTAAAGTATAGTATATGGTGGCAAATCTAATCTTACAAGATACTTTCTTGCGCACACATCGTGTCAACCGCAAGTATTTATGTGTGTTCTAATGATTCTTATGATATCTTTTTATAATGCCGATACCTCTTATCATACAAATAAAGCCCTGTAGAAGTTTGTCGAGCTCAGATGCCACAGTGTGTTCCATGGCCTGCCGTATTCTATTCTTGTAGTGCTATTACTCACTGAGACCGGGCAAAATTGATTTGGATCATCCAGAAACAAATAACAAAGACGTATCTTTAACTAATAATTCATCGTAACTTGATTCGCTATTATTGTATTTAGGAAACAAGCTTAAAACTAATATCATTTTGCACTTTGAACCAACTGATCAAGTAGCACCGCTTCTACATGCAATTTGTACCCCGGGTACATAATTCTGTACTACTATCTAAATTTATATATCTAAAGCAAAATTTCAGATAGTGCACTTGCATTTAACAAGTCGAGATTTTAATATCCTTTCTTCATCCTTTTACGTAACCATCTTGTAAAATCTGCTGGAAGTGTTCATGGAGTTCCACCGGTGGAACAAGAAAAACAAATGCTACCCGGCCAAACAGAGGCGTATGATAAATTGGTGGTAATGATGGTCCATCAAAAGAATCTGGACAACAAAGAAGGAAGAGGAGCCAACCAGAAAGGTAGGAATCGAGAATGGCGTAAGAAACATCCGTGTCGAACGAAAGCAACGGTCAGTTGAGGAGCGTGAGCAAAGTTAAGGAACCATCAGAAAGTGCCAATTCATTTCGCATCGCCACATTTTCATGCCACAACCATAATAAGGATTTTTAAATAAGGTGGATTGGTCATAAGCCTGGGTAAGGCTCTCTGGGTGTTTTTCTTCAATCCAAAGAGGTAGTGGCAAGGGAAAGGAGCTCCACTTTATTTCGCCAATAAATATCGTGGATACAATTTTGCGATCTACATTATATTTCAGGTTTGGTTATATATATATGAATCAGTTAGTTATCACAAATCATTCATGTAATTGTTTGAAAAAGATTCAGACTTTTCATGATTTACTGGAGTAATAAATATCAAATGTTTTGTTGACTCGCCTAATGATCACTGCGGTACATATATACAAACGCATTGTGCTCCTTAATAATTGATCAATATGATAATCATATGTATCTATTAAAAAATAACACATTATTAAGAATTTTAAAATGTTTTTGATTCATTGATTGTCTGGTTCTTTGCATTATAATTTGGGTGGTATGTATAGATAGATAAATGCACAAAGAACAGCTAATAATCTGGTTGCTGATCTCCATGCTAAAAGGATACACGCTCTTATGCGATAGGAAGAGTATGTCCTCCTTAAATATCTACAAGGTTTTAGACGAAGTTCTTATTACTTCGAGACTTCAGACTAATCTTTGGTAATCAAATTTTGTTGTTTATAAATCTAATTCAGATTTGCAACCATAAATTAACCTCACTTAATGTTTGAATTCTGATCTATGAAAATATTTAAACATGATGGATGTAATTCCTTTTGGCATTGGTGGCTGCTGCTTAACTATACCCCTTTTTTGTGCATACTGCTCTACAAACATGATTAGATTCATTATTTAGTCAGCAGCCTTATAAAGTAGTTTGATTCTGTCTTTTCAAAAGGAGAATTTGTTTATTAATGTCCACTTCAAATGTCTTAGTTTGTTTGATATTAAACTCCGCCTGATATCTATAGTTGATCTTGACAACCTGTGGATCAAGAGGCTATTAAATCTTCAAAAGGATGTCAGCTACCTTTGTAAGTTATCTGTTAGTTATATCACTTAACACTATCACCCTCATTTTTCCTTACCAAAACGATCTTGCAAATATCGATCTTGTTAATGTTGATAGAATTAATACAAAGGACTCTAAACTACTTTAGGCGCATCATAACCCTTTCGATCATATCATTGAATTTATATTATCTTCACAACCACTATTTCTTGGTTTCACTTCCTAGTCAGGTATTTCTATTGTGATAATCGGTTGTCCGTGCTTTCAGTGTCTCACAAAACGCTTGAAACTAGAACATCAGCTAGTATGTTAAATGCTTTGTGATAATGGATTTTTACCGCTTAGGTTAGTACTATAACACCAAAGATTCTTTCAAGAATATATATGGTCAGGTTTCTGAATTCTTAGAATTACTTTAGCATTACGCGTAACTCAAAAACTCGTGGATTTGACCGAGGGACCATAATGATCATTAGAGAGTGTATGTGAATGAATTTTAGAGTAAGACAGGGGAAACTTTGGATTTCTTGCATTGTTCTGGGTTGTTGAATAATTTATAGAATATATAGATTATTTTTGGTATATAAAAAACTTCAAGAACTTAAGAGAGTTAATGTCGTAATCAGAAATCTTTTTCTCTCTCTCTCGTGGTCATACACATGATTCTCGCTTTTGCTTTTTTATTTCTTTTCTTTTTCTTTTCTTTTCTTTTTCCAGCTCCAACATTAGCATAAGCATATGGTGGTCAAGAAGACTTTATGTCAACTGCAAGTAATTATGTGTGTTCTAATGATGCTTGTTTACTATCTTTTTTATAATGCTGAGACTTCTAATATGTCTTCAGGCTCAACCCTCATATGCAAGGGCATGCTGTTTGCATTACAATTTTAAAAGGGAGTCTTAATTGAAAGTGTGCTAGCTACTTCCATTTGAGGCTAGTGCAATGCATTAGGTAACTTGATCTTCTATTGTTTTATTGAGGAAAACAGGTTAATCGAATATAACTTTCCCTTGAAACTGGTCTGGGACTGCAAAATTTCAAGTGTTCTTACATGCAATTTTGTAACCCTGGTATATAACTTGGCTACTACTATCTAAAATACATCTGTATACAAAATTTGGTTACTTGAACTCGTGATTTAACAAGTTCGAGATTTTTTGTTCCTTCATCCTTTTTACCCAACCATCTTGTCCATGCAGATAACTCATTGAAGTGTTCATGGAGTTTGAATTATTCCATGATGATCAAACTTCTAGTAATCTCAAGGTTATATCACTATTAAAGCCACAAGTTTTGCGTTCCCATGACCTTGAATCTTAATATTACATGAGCCAAATTGTTGAAGCGTATTTATGCTTTTGTCACAAAGTTGTGTCAAAATATTATTTGAATAAACGAATGAGGAATGTGCCTTGACTATCGACGAGATGTAAATGTGCCACTTACATATTATATAAACTTAGAGTTTGTCGATCCGAATCACTTCATTTAAAACCATTTCCTTCTGATAAATCGAACTACGGAACATCAATATTGATGAGTTCCATAAAAGAACATCTGATGCAACATAAGGAGGAGACTAAGGATTTGGGGATGGACACTCCGCCCAGCAAATGAGAACCCATGCCTACAAATACTTTGTATAAAGAAAAACAAATGCTACCATCGATACGTAGAGGGCAATGGATAAATTGGTGGAAATGGTGGTTCCTCTAATCAAGAGACCGACTTAAAACTAAACCTGCTAATTGAGCTGTCTCAGCACCTGATTCTGGAAGGGTTGTGATTGAAGTGACTTGAATTAAAGGGCATAAACTAGCAAAGGAATTGAGAAAGACAAGAAACATCCATGTTGAAGGAACAATGTCTGTTGGAGGAAAAGGCCAAATATTTGATATTTCTTATAATTTACTTATAATAAATATCAAAATGCTTTGGTAAAGATAATATGAAAGATCTTGCAAAAGATAATATTTTTTTTCTTCTCCAAGTTTTTTATTCGAAAGGTCTGCTTTAAGTATCGGGCAGAGAGCTGTATCAATAAAAGCAACATTCGGGCAGAAATACAACTTACGAGAAATTTAATATGTTTTTTTATTCCTCCATCATGATATTGAAATAATTATTTAAATTATTCAATTAAAAACTTCCAAAAGAGTGTACTGTATCTGTGGGTATTTGAGTAGCAAAGCTTTAGAATTAACAAAATTTATCCAACGAACATAAAAAAAATGTCTTAGGACAAAAGTTAGTAAAAAGATTTTCATTGATTTTATATACATTAACATCCTTATATCTTGTACTAATTAAAGCAGTGAAAGCCAAATAATATAATGTGCATTGTATTATAAAGTAGAGATATAGTAGCCAAAATGTATTTCGTTTCCAACATTGTTACCCTCCTGGTTCTTGAAAACTTTCAGTTTGGTTCGCAGTCAAAGATTGATGTGTTACAGTTGTCTTTGAAGAGCTTACCTGGAGATAGACCATAAAAAACAAATTTTAATCTTCTAAAGATAACATAAGGAAATTGTTATAAAGTCGTCAGTGAGATACAGAATAGAATGCGAGAACATATTTACCCACATATCAATACATCTAAAGTACTTACTCGTCAGACTCCATGAGACTAGAATATATGGTGTAACAACATATTAAACAGACATAACCAAGATAGCAAGACAATAATTCGACCGAAACGAAGGCCCCTTGAACCCTGGAAAGTAATTAGAAAGAAAAAATAAATACTAAGAAAAAAAAATACTAAGAAAAATAAATACTAAGAAAAATAATTTTCTTATATTTGGTTTCACTCGTGAAAATATAAAGAAAATCAACATAATCAAAATTCTTCAAAAGAATTTGTAATATTTTTAAATTTCTTAGTCCTTATATATTAGAGATAAACAAATAAATGAGTTAGAATTAATATACACAATTAATTTATTGAGTTTAAACCCCATTTTTATTTTTCACAAAAATTTCTTTACTTCTACTTTTCCTCTTTATTTTACTCTCTATTTTCTTTCCTTCGTACTTTCCGGGTTTCCAAACAAAGCCTAATGGACAAATTAAACTAGCACATGAAAATGTAAAAGTTAATGTACCGCGAATTTAATCCATCGATAAATGATTTTAAAGGAGAAATGAAGGTGATGTACCACTAGATGATAAAGAAAACCACAAACAGAGAGCTTCATGGATGCTATACCTGCCTCGAGTATAAAGCTCTGAGACTAGTGTCGATCAAGCCAAATCTTTTATGGGAGTCATTTGACAGCCGCCTTGTTCATAATTACGCTTCTCTTGATAATGCCTTATCTTGTACTCGATGATCCTGGTTATATAAAATGCACCGCATTTTTTCACCTTAACTGGCCTACCATGAATATAACCATGAAATGAAACACTCAAGTCCCTATATTTAACTGAGACAAGATTCTTGCTAATAGCACCCTTGGGATTATACATCACCCATAATTGATCTGATACACTATCATCGTTGTAGCATGCACACCTGGTTTTTAATGGGATCTCATGCCGCCATCCAGAAGTCCAGAAAGTCGACAGATATTTGAAAGTACAAGAATATCCATCCCCATCCCCATCTCCATCTCTATCCTCAGATTCATTATCAGGTGGAGAATAAGCAGAGCATAAAGCAAATCCCAAGAAGTTGTTATTTTCATACCAATCCCAGGGAAGTTCTTTTGTTACTTGAGATCCCGGATGCAATGTCCTCCGATTTCCAATGCTTTCGTGAATTACAATATTCACCCACAGATAGGGAAACTTCAAAATAGACTGCATAAACCCACGTTGTGTTCCAACTCCTGCACAAAAGTACCATGTGACTCTTTTGCTCACATAAAAGATGTTTAAGTGAAATTAAAATCATACCTGAATTTTAGATTTTAAGCATTTGAATAGAGAAGACAAGAGTAGACTTTTTTGACTTGATAAACTTTCAAGCCGAATGCATCCATGGGCATCCAGAACTTGTAAACTCGTGGCTCGAACTGCTGAAGCCCCACGTGGCTCAAGTCAAGGATTTCCGTATTGTAGAGTCGACCGATCCTAAGGTATGCTACCAAAATGGTTCCTTTCAACATAAGGGCTTGGCAAGGATGATAGGTAGTAAATGTCACCAGAGTCCTCCTTCAACTAGATTGCGAGCTTAGATCCACTCTTCAATGAGTACACAACAAAAATATCACTTAGAATCGCAAATACGCACTAAATTCGATCGATCTGCACTTAAAGAAGGCAATCGACAACTCAATGAATCTAAATGCAAGAAAAGAAATCAGATTTTTAAGGTTCACAAGTTTTCGTAGTTTGTTTGAAGCTGAACAACTAAGAGACAATGAGAGTTCTAAGGAATCTCAATTTACAAATGCTATCTGGAATGTTCAGCAAATTTTTGCAGTTCTCTAGATCTAAATATCGAAGCCATTTCAGACATTGAATTGAAGATGGTATTTCTTTTAAAGCAGTTCCATCCAATCGAAGCTCTCTTAAATTATTCATATCTTCCATTATTTCTGGAAAACTTTGCAGTTTTGAACAGCCAGAGCAAGAAAGAGTTACAAGTGATTTCAACTTATAAATGTCACTGGAAGACTCTCAAGCATTTTCATAGCTTCATAAACATAAGATCTTAATTCCAAAAAGGCACCCAATAATGTGGTAGTTCATTGATGAGTTCCTCCAAAAACATACTTCCTAGAAGCCCTCATTTCGGCACTCAGCAAGGTGCACAGATAAATTCCCTGAACTGATCCAAGAAGCTCTCTTTGTTCATATATAAGTGTGACCCACAATTTATGACTTTCAAGGATCCACTACCATAGCAAATAAAGAAAGTCAGAACCGCTCCACTTATCAGACCTGGCATTCCCTCGAATAGCACCGAGGATAGGTGGTCACCCACACTTGCTCACTTGATTCACCACCGTAATAGCATTTACAAAACGTATCAAAAGGAAATATAATCCTGAAACCCATATTGATCACCATACAAACTCAAATGACATCCTAATCCATAAGACACTGCAGGTGCATCCCGGTATGTGTTCTCCAATGGAATATAAACGGAGCATAACGCAAATCCCAAAAAGTCATTATCCACGTACCAATTCATAGGAAGCTCAATTCTTATTTCATCCCCTACATTTTGATACCTTATCCAATGTGGCATTCCAGGAACTACAAAACTAATTCCCTTGCCAAAAAAGCCAGATTGACCAAATCAGACATATGTCATGCCAACCACCCTTACTCTCCAATATCCCGCATTTAAAAAAAAAAATTGGTGGCTTATAAATCATGTGCCCAAGATAAAAGGTTTCCATGAAAATCATACATGAATTTTGATTTGAAGCAATTATAGAAACCCCATAGCCACCCTGCCATGACTGATAAGGAAGCAATCATGGGCATCTAAAACCGTGACACTGGACGGAAGCCTCTGTACTTCTAAGCCGCTGACGGAACCAAGGAATTTTTACCTAGAAAGATGGTTGATGCAGCGCAGCATGCTATGGATATTAGTTTCACTGAGATCTAATGCTTGCAATGATGATAGATGATAAATATCATTGGGGAGTTCTCCTGCGGTCATATAGCCGTTACTTAGATCTAATTCTTTCTTAAGGATCTTAGATGCACATGATCCAGACTCCTATTTCACATTACAATTACTTGGGCTTAGTTGCTCCAAGAAGGACAAGCAATTATCATCATGGACACTTTGAGTTACGATGAGCCATTTAGATGTAATATTCTTAAGGAGGATAAACCTAACAAAGTAGGCTATTCACAATTAAGCCAACCTAAATAGAGCTCTTCCAAGCATTGCAGGCCCTTTAGGTTCTCCATCAACTTTAGGAGTTTTGAACATGCATTGACATTAAGAAACTTAAGGTATCTCAAATTACAAATACTCTCAGGGAAAATCTCAAGGTTTCAGAATAAAAAGAAGATTCAAATATTCAAGCCCTTCCAAATGTTCAGTTGAAGATGGTAGCGTCTGTGATGTTGTTCCATATAAATCAAGCTTTTTGAGATTTTTCATTGTGTACTTGATTGTTGAGACCAAAATATATACAAATTTATGACACTATTACCAAAGGACTATTATCTAATCCCCGGCAACGGCGCCATAAAACTTGTTGAGTGACCAAAAGATCTCCTAGAGTAAATCATTTTCAATTTTGGTTTTGGCCCAATTTCCTGCAAGTGCACAGGCCGACAAGTAATAAAATGGATTTAAGTCCGTATATCATCCTTACGTAGATCTCGAGAATTCTAAATCAACTACCCTGACTACTCAAACTCCATACTATTTGGAATATAACATGACATTGTTATCCAGCTTAAGAAGCTGTAAAATATATAAGCATATAAAAAAAATGAAAAATCAAATAATCTAGAATCTAAAGAATAAAGAATAATGAATAGTTAAGAAAATAAATGGAAACGGAATAGTCATCCTTTAGAGTACACATTAAGGTCACTACTATTGTGAAGTATCAATTTTAGTTAATATCGATAAATTTGTTTGTATTTCGTAGTTTTAAAACTGCCCATGAAGATAAATTGATCTCTCCATTACTCCACATTTCATTATCTAATTTTTACCCGATCCTCTCAATACTGTGGAATGAGAGATAACTACTTTTAAATGGACTTCCTAAATCCGTATTTTTTCTTTTCGTAATACTTCATACCCATTTTATGGATCAGAACCTTAGCCCCTGCTACTCTGGCCAAGCAAGCATACAACTTCCCGGTTACTTTTCCTCGTAAATTAGAATAGATCACCTCTCCTTGATTAGATCTCAAATTTAACACGGATTGGCCTCACTATCCGACCGAGGTGAACTCTTCGTTTGTTTAAACTGGAGCAATTGCCTTAACCTTATTCTGATTTCAAGTGAAAAGAGGATTTATCCAAGTAAACTTACAAAGTCTAATAGATCTCTAATACAGGTTAATATACCTTCTGCTGAAATGTTCATAACTCCTGTGAATGTCTTCCTGTGTCACTTAGAGGACTTCCTTGAAATCGTGAGTTAATGAAACAATTTTTAAAACGGGTATAAGAAACCCATATCTCATCAAAACATTAAACCCATAATCAAAGTAAATTCATAAATCGAAATTCACAAATTTGTCGGAAAACAACTACAGAAAGATAATTTCTGACAATAACATTCACTTAATGGAAGCTGGGTTCCTCAATTACCGAATTACACACTACAAGATTCCCCGATCATAAGAATAAATCGCATTATGAAACCGGAGGAGCCGACCTGTAAATTTGTCTCGAATCTCAAACATTCTAGGTAGTAATTGAAAAGAATCGAAGTTCTCAAAGATTCAGCCTCTCGCCAAAACGTATAACATCCAGCCGTAAAAGAAAACGAAAAACTAAAAACGATAAATCTAATCTAATCTCTAACCATCAATATTGAAGAAAAGAAAAGAAAAAGAAAAGAAAAGTAAAATAAAGAATGAGCCTTCACTCTACCCACTGGGTCTGTACGCCTGCCGTTTACGAGCCGGGTAGTCAGATTACAGTGGTTTTCGCTTGGGCCCTAATTCCAATGCGCTTTTGTGGATTCCAGTTAGTCGCCCATGCTTTGCCTCATGTCAGCGACATCATCCATGTCGCGAAGACGATTCATCGCCGCGACATCAACTTAAGTCTCAAATGTTTCAACCGATGTCTTTCCGATGTCGCGACATCGATCTTCTTGTCGCATCACTTTGGCGCCTCAAGAGTTTCACTGGTCTCTCCGATGTCGCGACATCGACATCTTCGTCGCTACATCACCAAGCCCTCTCGCAGTTCCTTCAATCGATAGTTCGCAAAACGCTTTGATGTCCGACAACAATCTTTTGTCGCGACATCGCACCATGTTCTCGTAACTTTCAACTGAAGTTTTGCGTCACGCGACATCACCCTTGTCGCGACATCGCCTTATGGCTCAGCCACTTGATGGTTCCTGTTGTCGCGACATCAATCCCTTGTCGCGACATCAATTCATGACTCCACAGGTCTCAACTGTTCGTTCCTGATGTCGCGACATCAATATCTTGTCGCGACATCACTTTATGGCTCTGCAGCTTTGAACTGGTCCTTCCTAGTGTCGCGACATCGATCTCTTGTCGCGACATCAACTTTAGTCTCTAGAGGCTTCAATCGTGTTCTCGGCGTCGCGACCTCAACCTCTTTGTCATGATGATCACTCTTATGGAATTGCAACCTTCAATCGAAAGCAAGTCCCATGTCGCGACCGATCTCTCGTCGCGACATCACTTCATGTCTCCGAGGCCTAACCGGGTTGCTTTGGTGTCGCGAATGCCACCCTTTGTCATACAATACCAAGTCACAATGGGCTTTCATCTTTCAACTGGCCATAACACGCTTCTGGCCGCGACTTCCATCCTCGTCGCGACATCATCCTTTGTCGCGACATCACGATGTTGTCGCGACATCATTTCTAAGCTCGCTTCAATCCTCACCGTCTATCTTAGATCCCCGCCGCGACCTGCATCAAATTTCCTTCCATTTTCTTGATGTCGCGACCTCATAGCTGGACTGTGCAAACCCCAAAACTACAACATTAGTTAAATCCGCTTGTTTATTTCGCCCCGCTATTTTCTCGTGATTTTTAATTCCGCCGCTGTCGTGATTTTTCCACCGTGATTTTCTTTTCTTTATACTCCCTACAAATAACAAATTTGGTGAGTTTCTTCATATTTCTCGCAGATCTTAATTATTCCTTTTACATTAAAATCAAAATGTAAAAATGGACTAAAAATAGATGACGAAGCTCATCAAACTCCCCTAAATCCTAAAGTTTTGGTTTGGTCCCCAAGCAAAGAAAAGAAAGAATTGCTCATTGCCAAACAAAAGGACATTTTTTCCACTGCTTTTGCAAGAAAGGGGCCAATTTGAATGAAATACAAGGAATGCATAGTTTTCTCGTACATCTAGCTTCAAGTCCAGCTAAAGGTTAGTTTTTTTTTTTTTTTTTTTTTTTTTTTTTTTTTTATAGTATACAAACTAAACTAAGCGAAATGTTTTACAAACAACATAATCATTAGATCCTGTTGAATAATAAATTATTTTCCTTTCTCATCTTGATAATGAGTCACTTAACTCCCTAAAGTCCTTCACAGTTATAATTTTCTCCATATTTTCCAAATTCCATAGGTTTGTTATTCATATTGATCTCCACTAATGTAGGTAGTTCCAGCCTTCAAGATCAATCAGGTCTTTTGGGTTTATATTGTTAGGCTTGGGTAATGGGTAGGATGGAAGGAATTTTTAGGTTAAGATTACCCTAAACCTTTTCTCTCCTCTTTTCACTTATGCCCTTTCTTCTTGTAATTTCTTTAATAAACTCCCAAACTCATGTTTGGGACATTCCTTTGATTGCTTCAATTCAGATCCAACTGTGTGCCCCTATTTCTTACTTGTAATTCAACTGGGAAATTTCCTTTGTTTGTCACTAATCAGTGATAGCGCAATGTTTTACTCCCTTTTAGGCTTTCAACACTCTTAGCTAACTTCAAGCTGGCAGTCCCATACCGTATGGCATTAGGTACTAGGTGTTGAAACACCCTAAGAACTTAATTGCTCAAGAGAGTTAGTCACAAGATAAAACTTATCCCTATAAGTTTTCTTTCTATCGCACTTTCTCGCCTTTGCCTTTTCTTTTCATTCCCTTTTTTTTTCTATATTTTTTCTCCTCGAGTTCCTCAAAACATATACTCCCCCAAATCCCATTTCTTTCTTCCTCCTCGACCCCGGGTAATCATTGGTTCTTAATAAGGATTGATTTTTCAGATGGGTTAGGGTTTCCATTGGCTTATTTTTGAAAAATCACTTGTTCGCCCAATTTCTAACTAAGGTATATGCATCAAGATATTAATAGGATGGCTGTAATGACTCAAACTATCCAAGAATGGCTTGCATTATCTCTTGTCAGTTGTATCACCTAGGATTTCGCCTCAATCAATAATCGAACAAATTCTAGAATTTGGATTGAATAGTTGTGACTACCACAAGGATTTCCTTGACTCATTTCTTTTGATGAGTAGTTAAATTAATTGATATTCAACAGTTCACTTACCCGCTTGTACCACAACTCAATAATATGTTTTGTTCCTCTGCATCAGATACCTTCCTACTCGGACTTATCGGGCTAGACTTAAGTCACTTTTGCACTGTGTTTCAATCAAACTGTATTCATTCGCCCCTATTCTACAATTCAAATTTTATTCCTAATCTAACTGTCGCAAAAACAAAGATATGACATATCAACAATTTTTATTCTCAAATAAATCATACTTTAATTTCCCCCAACTATGCATCACAAAGCAACACAACATCAACAAAGGTATTCAAAATAAGACACAACAATTCAATTTTAAATTTCTCATTTTATTTCGATTCAATTGCAATAAATTGGATACTACAAGACGGGCTGAGAAATAAGGTCAATAAATAGTTCATCTTTCTTTGGAAGAGGTAGCAAAGATATTAGGGATTCAGTTCAGTATATTCAAATGAGCTGGAATGGAGGGAATTTCATCTCTTCTTTCCTTTCTCTTTCTTGGGCTTCCCGCTCAATTTTTTCTTCAATGAAGATCTCAATGAGAGATCAACCTTTTTGTTCAACTCCATCCCGCCTCTTCCCCAATCCATTCATTGTATTCTCTATTTACCATGACTCTAAAAAATTTGGAGAGGATTATTGTTGATCAAATCCAAGTTTTCCAAATTCCATTCTTTACTTATAGGACTCTCAGATCTTTGTTTCTTTGGCCTTTATCATCCACTTTATTTTCAAAATCCTTCAGAGACTATAGGAACTTGAAGCCCTTTGATTTGCTCCTAAATTTGGCTTCGTCAAGATCTCTTTCTTTATCAATGTTAGAGTTGAGAATCACGCTCAAACTGGATTGTTGTAAAGCTTCATGACTTGGCTTGAGTTTCGTCAGACAGGATTCTTTCCTTCATTTCTTTCTTAAACTCTTCCCTTTGTCGTCTAAAATTTTTCTCTCATCTGCTCTCTTTCGTTCAACTCTTCTCCTAATCGCTGCTTCCTCTCTTCTTTGTGGGCCCCATCTCATGCTCCTTTTCCTTCCCGTTTAGCTCTTCTTCCCACTCGGCGGTCTCTTTCTTTCAATTCTTTTCAAATGCCTTCTCTCGAATTCTCGTCGTAGGTTCCACTCCTTCTCTCTTTCATCCACCCTTTTGCATGGCATTGATAGCTTCCAAGACGAACTGTTTTCAGGCTCCTCGAGAAGCTTTCTCCATGCTGGAAATTTCTCTGCTCGCACAGGAGGAGAACTGCTAAGGGAATAGAGAAGTCTATTTGGCCGCTTCATCCCCGCCCTTCATCAGTTCCCGCAAAATGAAATCATCATGTCGTGAGTTCTCCGGTGCTCGCTTCCTCGATCAAGAACCTCCGAGTCTCCTTTCTGGCCCCGACGGGTCATCTCTTTCTCTCTACCCCACACCCCTTCTCTTCCTCGGGGTTTCTAATCTCAACCCGTCGGAAGGAGGGCGGTTCGGTACTTCTTCTTCTCGATTCCCATACCCTTTCACCCCAAATTCCTTCAAACATAGAACAGTTGATTGTTGCTCGGGTGAGGAATAAGCCCTCTTTTTATTCCTTCATGATACCATGATAGAATTTCTAATGACAACTCCTACATTGACTAGATCCTTTTAGGATGGCATACAAAGAACACAACTTCGTTTCTCTCATCGTGCACACGTGTTTCGTTGGAACCAAAAATGGCCGTGAAGTAAACCATACCGCTTCCTGAGGCTTCCCTGCTCACTGCTTCGGCCTTCCTTCTCCTCGGGTTTAGCCGCACCTACCATAGTGAGCTTCGCAATCTTTCCAAAATCTTGTTTCCCAGTTTCTTGAATTTGGAACCATGCTTGTACTGCTTTATACATGTACCATGAGCCTCGTTGATGGCCTTGGCTTCATATGAGAGCAGTTTCTCCCAACAAAACCGCTCCATCCTTCCTTCCTGCAGAATTTGAATAAAACTCTCACGGTCTTGTATACCCTGATTTTGGTGCTGTGAGAGACTCTCCCACCCTCTACGCTCTATCATCTCCTTGAGAAAGGAATGCCGGGATTTTGAATCCTCTCCTACGCGAACGACCCCTTGTTAGCATAATACTTTTTCCACTGGGAGTACGCTTCGTCTGACACGAAATCTTCTACTTCTTCTTCTTCTTCTCTCACCTTTCCCTTTCCCTTTTCTGCTCTTTCTTGGGAGTTGCGAGGAGCTTGGTGTTCCACGATGGCACCTCTTCGATTGTTCTTAGGACGAATCTCATCCATGCATTAGCCTGTAGCGAGGTTTCTACCTTGCAGTTTGTTCATGTTCCTCGTAATCTAGTCTAAGGGTTGAGGTGGGTGGTGCAGCCATTGGAAACGAAGAAAGAAACACTGAAGGTTTGGAAAGCTAGGGTTTTTTAGAGTTGAGATTCGGAAAGGAGGGGAAGAAGGTGATCGCTATGGTTGGAATTAGAAGATGATAAAGTTCAGCAGTTTCAATTCAAATCAATGTTTGTGGGATAATTTATTTGCTTCATTAAAAACATGTGCGACTTGATTTGCGTCTTTAATTTAGATTGTCGGAATTGGGGCTTTTTAAAGTGATAGTTGGCACTGTCCCTCTTTGTCATGACATACTAAGTTTGTCGCGACATAACCCCTAGGTTACTAGAGATTGTTTGATTATCATGTTGCGACATCCTTTTCATTTTGGAAACTTAATTCTGTGTGACTTCAGGTGGTGTCGCGACATACCTTCTTCCTTCAATACTCTAGAGTTTCCCTTTCAAAGCCTGAGATCAAACATCAATGTTTTGTCGCGCTGACATCACTTATGTCGCAAAGCATAACCTTCTGGCATCAAAGCAGGCCTAAACTCTAACCCTGTGATCTCAGGGCCTTGAATTTTCTTATTTGTTCTAACACTTTTAGACATTTCTTCAGGCATGCTCCAAGCAAGATTTAACGAGCTTGATTCAAGCATATCTCTGAATTGGGTTAGGGATAAGATTACTCCTTTTCTCATGTTGCTGACTTCTCTGAGTTGCTGGAATTGTTCTTATGATGCACTTCACATTCATGTCTTTGAACATATGGGAAGCTTACTTAATATTCAGAAAAAATCTAATTAAACTACAATTGATTTCCTAAAAATTAAATATCCTTATAAAAACAAATGCGACCTAATTTTGATGACTAAAGAAAAATGTTCAAACCCAAAACCAGAAATTAAATCGCCTTAGGTTGCCTCCATTATTTTCAGGTTTGAGTCCTTAGTGAGACTTGCTGTTGTGGTACTTAACTGCTTTTTCCTCAGAACCAGGTTGGAGTTCTTCATTTCCCTCTTCCTGTTTAGATAGCCTTTGCTCACAATCAAATTTGTGTATGATTCACCCCATTATCAGGTCCTTAGTGTCTTTGCTCCAAATGTAGTACTTGAAGAGCACCCGTGCTGTGGCCACTCAATTAGTTTTAATTTCCACGAGCAATTTCGGTCCCCAGAATTAGCAGATGAGACACATTGCTCACAAGCTCTTTTTCTCAAAATTCTCGATCATGCCATTTCTTTGTGTCTTTGTATATTCTAGCATTATCATGAAGCTTCATTTCTCAGATTCCAATTAGGGCAGTTGGAGCAATCTTTCTTCCCTTACGGCCTTAAAATCGAAGTTTAACCCCTGTGATATTACATTACCATACATATTCCCTAATTCAAAGAGGTAGATGACATGGTTTGCAAGAAACAACTCTATATGGGACATTCAATGGGGTTTGTATGCGATCTGTAAAGCCCAAGTGCATCATCAAGTTTGGAAGACCAATCGCTTCTGCTTGAGCTCACGAGTTTTCAAGTATTCTTTGATCTCCTAATTTGAAATTTACGCTTGTCCATTGGTACAGGATGATGGCTAAACTCATTACATGCTTGATCTGATACACTGCTCATGAGTTTACCGACTCTATTTTTGTTTGCAAAAGTGGGTTCAAAATATAATAAATAATTCTGGGTGTTCCAAATCACACTCCAAAATATTCTTTGCAAAAACTCTAAGCTGTATTAGCATCCATTCCTTGGAAACTACTTTGCTTCCACCCGTTTGAAGCAGCGATATAACTCTTGTAGTATGTAGGTTTCGAATGATGGTCGAAAGGTCCATGGGCATCCTATTCCCCATACATCAAAAATTTGTATCACCATAGCCTCGAGGCATTTTGCATTCTAGCTGGCGATATTTCAATCTTTTTGGCATCTATCACACCAATTTAACCCACTCGGCAGCTGAAATCTCTGAAGATAGTGGGCGGTAAATCTGATTGGAGTATCTTGGCTGTTCTTTCTCGGAAAATATCTATATGGTGATACATGGCATTCATTTAAAATGTTTCCTTGTTCACTTTCGGCACACATCTTCTTATTATCATGTCAGCACCTCTTTTGAATAATAAGGGTCATCCCCAAATATAATACTAGCATCGGTTACGAGTTTCCTCTCTTACATTTGGTATTTGAATTACGAAGAAGGCATTACTCCACAAGCCAAATAATTCACAATATCGACATACCATGGAGGTGGAAGGAAACCTTAAACAATTGTATCAGGAAGTTCTCTGTGTAACATAAATTTTCCTCTTTATTATTCTTTCTCTTGACAAGTGATCGGCTATCACATTTGTCACATCCTTTATCTTCGATTTCCCAAATCAAACTCACAGCGAGCGACACCCACCTTATCAATCTTGACTTAGCTTCCTTTTTGACATCAAGTATTTGATTCTTGCATGATCGGTGTGTGAATTACCACATGGGATCTAAAATGTCTTGCCCTAAATTTTTTCCTGAAACAAATACTGGCTAGCATCTCCTTTTAGGTTGTTGAGTAGTTCTCTTGTGCTTCATTGAAGTCTTACTAGCATAAGTATATGGCCCAGATACTCTTTTTCTTTTGCCCCAACACAGCTCCCATGGCAAAATCACTGCCATCACACATTATTTCTCTTTTCTTGTGCTTCATTGAAGGTCTTACTACCAATCTGATCTTGATTTCTTCAAAAGCATCCTTGCAGGAGTCATCAAAATTGAACCTTGTATCTTTTTCCAGTAATCTGCATAGTGGTCTGGCTATTTTTGAAAAGTCTTTGATGAATCTCTGTGAATCCGACATGCCCCAAGGAAGCTTCTTACTCTCCTTTTACTATGGTAGGTGGTGCAGAGTTTTGATAATGAATTACCTTGGATTGATCAGCTTCTAGTCAGTAGCATAAATTTTATGCCCCCGAGAACAATACCTTCTGTCACCATAAAATGGCATTTTTCCCGGTCGATTGCTAGGCTGTTTGTCTTGGCATCTTTAGTCTTGTTTCAGATTGTTTAAACATTGATCAAAATTTGGATCCATACACGATAAAAGTCATCCATGAAAATTTCCATCCGCTTCTTCAACCAAATCGAGAACATAGACATCATACACCTACGGAATGTAAAATTTGGGGCATTACATAGCCCAAATGGCATCCTTGAAGGCAAAGGTACCATAGGGCATGTGAATGTGGTCTTCTCTTGATCCTCGGGTGCAGCCAGCAAATCTGATTGTATCCACGAGTACCCATCCGAAAACAAAAGTGAGGGTGTCTGTAACGTCGACATCGATCGATGAAAGGCAAAGTGAAATGATCTTTTTACGGTTCTTGAATTCAACTTCACATGTCAATACATACCCTCCATCCACATCCTTTGTTCTTGTTGGAATCAATTCGTTTTTCATTTTACGATCACGGTAAACCCCCATTTCTTTACGGAACCACATGGTGGGCTCACCCGAGGCTATCTACGAAATATCATAGATAAAACCGACATTCGGCCGATTTGAGTACCTCCTTTACGACTACTTCCCTTCATCATTGGATTCGAGTCTCCTTTGGTGTTCGAGATAGTTTGAAGTCTCTTCTGGCAAATTTTGTGCATGCAGATTGATGGACTGATACCCTTCAGTTCTTCCCAATGGACGACTATAGACTCTTTATCTTCTTTAAGATTTTTCGGCAACCTACGTTCCTCGATCGGAGTCTAGCGGGAGATATTAATCAGCACAGTCTTCTCTTTGGTGATTCTAGTAAGCATGCCGGATGACTTGGCAACTCTTTCAACACTAGTCCCTCTTCAGTTTCTTGATGAATTTCCCGCTTTTCATTATTTTTTCCCTTTTTGTCATTCCCAATTTTGCCGGGTTTCAGCCACGAGTTTCTATAAATGAAAGAAGCTGTTGTATGGAAATTCATAATAGACATCTTCAGTATACTGGGAATTCATCTCTTTTTCATTGATAAAAACTGGAGTATTACAATCATTGTTAACATCAGGGTTGGAAGTATAGACAAAATCAGCTACATTGCAACTTTCCTTGTCTCTGTCTATATTTTGCATACTTTTGATCAGGTCGCCTTAAGCGGCCTTCCTCCGACCCTCAAGGTAGAACTCCTTTTGCATGTCAATCGGGCGACTCAGGTAGCTAGGAATGGTCTTCCCGATACTTGAGGGGTACTTGTGAATCTTCTTCCATGTCGAATGATGAAGTCTCTTGGGAAAACAAACTTCCCGGCCAGTGGCGATTACATCTTCAATGGCTCCTTAGGTTTTACCATCGATATGCACCATTTGAAGAGTAACGGAGTTGTGTGGGGTAAGCTCCCCCCCGAACTTAGTTTCTTGGCAGCGAAGAGGCATCAAATTGATACTAGCTCTGAGTCCGCAGAGCTGACTTCACGGAATTGATTCCTCGACAATACAAGGAATCGTGAGCTCTGGGTCTTTCATCTTCTGCGAGTAGTTCTTTTAAATTCTTTGCTTTGCAAGTGGCAGTGAGATTCACTATTCCTTCCTCTACTATTTTCCTTTTCTTGCTCAGTATGTCCTTCAGAAATTTTGCATAGAGTGGCATTTGAGTTACCACTTCAGTAAAAGGCATAACGTCTCATTTCCCGGAAAGTTTTCAAGAACCTTGCAAGCGCTCCTCCATGCCAACCTGGCAGTCTTTGTGGAAATCGAGATTTGCGGGCTTTGATCATGGATGTTTTTACCTTTCTACTCTTTTCTTTTTCATTCTCAGGTACCTCTTCCCTTTACGGTCTTGCGAGCTTCTTTATCCTTTGTCATCTTTTTCTTTCATCTTTCTACTTCCTTCCCACTCCTCATTTGTATAACCATGCGGAGTCTTTTGGATTTCTTTTGTGTCACTTGGGAAGGTATCTTTCCTGCGGCTTTTGCCGGGGTTAGGGCCCGGTTGCCCTACTTGTGTCTCGGGTTCTTCGGGGATGCATTGGTGGTGTTACGAAAAATTTGAAGTGTGTAGTTCCCAGCGCCCAACTCTGCAAACTTTTGTTCATGGAGGTTAACTGGCCCTTATTATCCCCCGTGAGCTACGTGGCTTGTTCTTGAAAGATTGGGCCCTCCTTTGACCACGATATTCATTTACGTATGTTCATTTTCGCTAGCTGCTGGCATAACTGGAACCTTGGTGGGTACATTGATAACCTGGCAGTTACATCCATGCCTTGGGCCTTGTGAAGCCCCTCCACCATATGAGAAATTCTCATGGTTCCTCAGTGCTGGGTGATAATGTGTTGGCAGGTTAGTATTGGGTTTGAAATGGTAGTTTCTTGGCTCACCCAAATACTTAACCTCTTCAGTATCATAGAATTGTTCTTCAGCAGCTCTCTCAGCACTTTCCTTTAATAACTCTCTTTCAATTGCTCCTATTTCATGAGCAGTGTGTGTCTTTCTTTCTTGCTTGTCCAACCTGTGCATAATGGCATCCAACTTGGCCTCCATGGCTGTCATCTTGCTTCCCGACTCCATGATCCGCTTTCCTCTGCTTGTTTCCTCTTGAAAACTCACGAGGAGTTTTCCATATTGCATTAACCGGAGTCTTATTCGGCTCTTTTTGCCTCTTCAGCACTTTTCGTTTGAATGCTCCACAACATGAAGCATCAATGATTCCCTTTTGATATATCATTCAAGGCATGATATACAATGTCCATCTGAGTCTTGAGATCTATCCCATGCATTGGACATCTTCGGCAACAGTTTGAATCTTTCCCGAGCTAAATACGGGCTTTCATCTTCCCCCTGTTTGAAACACAATGATTTCCCTCCTTCTTTCGAGGTGAGAATTTTGGGGGGAAAGAATCCTACCTACCTAAGTAGGCCCCTCTACTAACTCCTCCCAAGTATCAAACGGAACCATATGGTAAAGATTCGTACCATGTAGGCTAGCGTATCTCTTAGAGAATGGGAATAGATGCGGAGTTTGATGACTTACGGTCTCACCCGTTTCAGCTTCTTGTATTAGCCATCTGAGAAATCTTCAGTGCTCGTTTGGGTCTTGAGTGGGATGACAGGTAAACTGATCTTTGCTTGACCATTGTGTCGATCGCGGCTTGATTGAAATTATTAGCATATTTGCGGTATGCGATTCAGCGAGTATTCATCTATGGTGGTCTCATAAGTCCTCCATTATATCAGTGATTGGAGGCCTTCTAGCTTCTTCTATATGTGCCATCGATCTGTCTTTCATATGGTTGAGTTTTACGCCTTCTTTATCTTTCTCAGCTTCGAGTGTCCTCTAGTTACGTGTCGGTTGGAATCGAATCGGTCATTACATTTCCTATGCATTGAATTTTGTCCACAGTAGAAACACATTAATAGGATTAGTTTTGTCAACAAATATTTTTCAATATGGTTTGTTAAAGGTTGGTGGCTAAAAATAACCCGCTTTAGCGAAAAAGCTATTTTTGTTCCTTTTTCTTGAAATGTCCAAATTAGTATTTCCTTCTTTCGATCTGAATATTAGGTTACTAAATTCTTTGATCCCGTGACGACACCATAAAACTTATTTGAGACGAAAATATATACAAATTTATGACACTATTACCAAAATTTATTATCTAGCAGTATGCATAAAACTTGTTTGAGACAGAAAATATATATACAAATTTATGACTTATTACCAAGGACATGCTCAATCACGACGGGCGCCATAAAACATTTGGTGACCAAGATCTCCTAAGGTAATCATTTTCAATTTTGGTTTTTTGGCCGATTTATTGCAAGTGCACGGCCCAGACGAGAAGTAATAAAATGGATTTAGAGTCCGGATAGTAGATCCACAGATCTCGAGGAATTAAAATTTGAAACTACCACGACATAAATCATACTATTTGGAATATAGCAACATTGTTATCCGACTTAGAAAGGCGTAAAATATATAAACATATAAAAAAATGAAAAAAAATAAATAATCTAGAATCTAAAGAATAAAGGAATAATGAATAGTTAAGAAAATAAATGGAAAGCAAGAATAGTCATCTTTTAGAGAGTACACATTAAGGTCCCTTTACTATTTAGCGAAGTATCAATTCCTTTGTGGTTCATCTTGATAAATTTGCTTGTGTATTTCGAGGGTTTAAAATCACATCCCGAGGGCGTTTGCTGATGCAGTGGATCTCTCCACCTCCCACGTTCGTATCTAATTTTTTACTGATCCTCGAATGGGAATGAGATAACTGCTTTTAAAATGGACTTCCTAAATACGGGGTATTTTCTTTTGCAATACGCCTAAAGCCCATTTATGGTGTAAACCTTAGCCCAGTTATCGGTCGACGAGGGATATCCCTGACTTCACAGTTTACTCTTCCTCCCAAAGGGAATTAGAGAATGATCGCCCCTCTCATGATTAGATCTCAGTACTTGGGATTGACCTCGCTATCCAGATTGAGGTGACTCTTTGCCTGTTTAAATTGATAACTCGTTCAACTCATTGATTTGGAGTGAAAGAGGATTTATCGAGTAAACTTCTATTTCAGTAGTCTCAATAACGGGTTAATATACGCGAGAAATGTTCATAACTCCCGGGAATGTCTTCTGTGTCACTCGGAGGCGCTGTGAAATCGGAAAGGTAAACAGTGCTTGCGAGATTGTATAAGAAAATGATATTCGGATCAAAAACATTAAACCCATAGCAGAAAGTAAATTCATGGCCCCGGGAAATTCACGATTTCTTGGAAACAACTACGGGGAAAGATAATTTAATGATAGCATTCACTTAATGGAGCTGGGTTCTCGATTCTTGAATTACACACTCTGGCGTTCCTCACGATCATAAGAATAACGCATTATGGCTGGAGGCAGAATTCCTAGAAATTTATGCGAACTTCAAACATTCAGGTAGTAATTTGAAAGAAAATTGAATTACGCGTTCGATGCTCTGCACCAGCGATAACATCCGGTTCAGAAAACGAAAACTAAAACGATAAATCTAATCTAATCTCTAACTATCAATATTGAAGAAAAGAAAAGAAAAGAAAAGTAAAAGTAAAATAAAGAAAATGAGCCTTATTTACCCGGACCACTCTAAATGCATTAATGCATGTATTGCTTTATGAAATTTGGGTAGCTGCATATTTATAGGGTTCTCGGTTGGGCTAATTTAATGCAATCTTTGTGGATTCAAAGTTAGTTGGCCGTGACTCCCACGATTATGTCGCCCGACGTGATCTTGTCCCGCGACATCGCGGCTCAGCGACATGAATCTCACGTCGGCGACATGACTTAAGTCTCAGCGACCTTGAGTGTCTTACGATGTAGCGACGCGATCTCTTGTCGCGGCGCTCCACTTTGTGCGCTACGGAACAATTATGTCTCACGATCGCCATTGACGTGATATCTTGTCGCGACGCCGGCTGTCTTACACGACCGCTATTTGATGTCTTGGATGTCGACATCAGTCTTTTGTGCGACATCCTTTCATGTTCTTATAACTTTCCGGCTGGAGTTTTTTCTTATGTTTGTCGTGACATGTCGATCTCTTGGCCGACCTTGTCCCGACTGCAGGAACTTACGGGGAATTTGATTGCTCTTGGTGTGCGACATGATCTAGCACAGTCGACATCGACTTATGGCTCTGCAGTTTTCACTTGATGGTTCCTGTTGTCGCGACATCAATCCCTTGTCGCGACATCAATTCATGACTCCACAGGTCTCAACTGTTCGTTCCTGATGTCGCGACATCAATATCTTGTCACGACATCACTTTATGTTTAACGACTTTGAGCTGGTCGCTATGGTGTCGACATGTCTCTTGTCGCGACCGCGACGCCGATCTCTGTCGCGTCAACTTTAGTCTCACGGAAGCTGGCTGGTGTTCCTGATGTTGCAGCGCCTCAGCCTCTTGTTGAGCATCACTCTTAAAGAGCTGCAACCTTCAAGCGGCCCAGTCTCGCGCCGACCTCGTCTCTTGTCCGACATCGCCATGTCTCGGAGGCTTCAGCCCGGTTGCTTTTGGTGGCGGCGTGGTCTCTGTCAGCGATGCGCTCTCAAGTCTAACTTCGGTTCATCTTTTGGAAATCACGTATAGCGTCGGCGCTGTCGCGACCTCCGCCATCCCTTGGCCGAGCATGTGACGCTTTGTGCGCGCCATGCGATCATTGTCGCGTATCATTTTGTTAAAGTTTCCTGCTCGATCTGTTACTATCTTGCCTTGATCCATCGCGACTGCATCAAATTTCCTTCAATTTTCCTGATGTAGCGACCTCATAAACTGGGGCTGTGTGAGCTAAGCTAAACATTGTTAACGATTGCTTTCATTTACGCCACACTATTTTCTGCATTTTTACTGTGATTGCTGCGTTTTCCATTTCTTCTTTCTTTTGCCACTCCACAAATAACAAATTTGATGAGTTTCTTCCTTATTTCTGCATCTTAAATTGTTGCTTACATTAAAATCAAACAGAAAAATGGACTAAAAATAGATGACTTTTAAGCTCATCATTGATCTCTGGAAAATGCTATAGTTTTGAACAATCATGGCAAGAGAGAGTCTGAAGATGTTGTAGCTTATCAATGTTTGTTGGAAGACTCTCAAGGCTTATGCTCCCTACCCAATTCAAGGAGGAAAAAAAAAGATTAGACTGGATTAATAAGTAGTGACTATGACTTTATAATTGTTTTAATAAATCTTAAACAATTAGCATAGCTTCAAGGGTTAATGCATCTCAAGTTTGGCATCATTACTAAGCTTGAGACTCACGAGATGTTTTGAATGATTAGGTTGATGACCTTTAACTTATAGAAAGTGGCAAAACAGAATATCTTCCTTCCATAAATAAATTTCTATCAGAATTTAGAAAGTAATCAAAAAAAAAAACATGTTAACCCTTCGCAATACCTTGGCACTGCTTTAGTTGTTCTGTATTACTTTATTGCATGTTAAGTTCAAAAATTCATTGGACCGTTGAAGGCAAGTGTTTTTAAAGAATATTCATCGATGGAATATCTGCTGAGAAGGCAATTTAAGGTCTCGGGAAGTGCACTAGAGGAAAATGCACATCTTGATCAATTTCCATAATATGATCTGTATTTGTATCTTCATTGAACTTTAGTGATCAGAGTTATTATCTTTGCAAAAGTTCGATTGTAAATTGAATTTCCTTTTTAATGCGAGACAGGTTGGAAGAATAATTCTTCAATTATAGCTTTTGATACGAAAATGAATGAGACTAGTACAATAAACTGTCAAACTTTGCAAAACTATGTAAATAGTTTCATGAAAAGATTGATATCACGTGTCGTAATGTTTTGACATGGACTCTTGTTTCATTAGTATGAGCTTCAATCAGAGATCCATGTCTGCTGTTCCAGGCTTGTTTAGACCTTTTTCACGAACAAAATCTCCCAGCCCATTTGTTGTATTCAGTCATGCCATGTCTTCTTTGTCTACAGCACTTACCAGGACATCTTTCACACAGATTACTTATTTCTTTAAATATAGTGTGTGAAACAGTCTCTATCTTTCTTTAAAAGAACATGATCTTCAGAATCATTTCTCCTTCTGCAAGGCAAATCCATCAAACATTCTAGCACATGATCATTCCATGTTGATTTCTTTTAATTCTGTGTTCATTTTCCCATTCATGTATTCCTCTCTTGCTAGGGCGTTCAAATTACAGGCAAAACAAATTGCTAGTGGAGGCTTGGGCATGACCACATTGCATTATCTGGGTTTTATATAATTTTCACTTTGAACAATTTGTTTAAAAACATACAAGCCCAGAATAAGCTTGATGGCGTCTTCATGTTTTCAGCTTTCTAGGTTCCATATAGATGATTTTATGCATCAAAGCTACAAATTTTGTACCTAGTTGTTATAATGATCAAACTGAACTGAACATTTAGAGTCTCATTTAATGATCATTAATATTTAACGTCATCACAATCAGAGAATAACAGAGCCCCTTTTCAGCGAGTTTATTACTTATCATGGGTTTTCCTTCTGTGGTCATGCACTTTTCTTTCCTCACGCTCCTGCTAAGGTCAAGAAGTTAGTTATATTTGGTGGGCCGACATTATCTTGGACTGTACTCTTAAGTTACAAAGCTACTACCCTGAATTCACAGGAAATTTCATTGTAAATGGCACATGATGGTAGTCTGCGATTCGCAGATCTAATAAATTCCAATCATGAACATCATTTTAACTCAATATTTATCTATTTCACCTTGAGTTGTTCCAAGTAGTAGTCATTCCAACAATGTTAGCACCAACATATAATATTTGGGTCTGATTAGAGTTTTCTCAATCTAGTTTGTCAGTGTATTTGATATTGCAGTAGTGTAATGTATTATAAATACATTCTCCCAAAATGAATATTGATTATCTATTAATAAGGAATTTTAATCTTAATAATAGGAAAACTAGTATTCCTTTAAAAGAAAAATGAATGAATATATTCAGATTATGAATGAATATATATATATATATATATATATACATATATATGCGTTATATATATATATATACATATAAAGAGAGAGTATATATATATAGAGAGAGAGAGAGAATAGGCAGAGATTTTCACTCCTTTCCAAACAATCAGTTTATTGCTACCAAACCATTCAGACAAACTATCACATTGAAGTACTTTCAAAATCACTTTCAAATGTAATCTTATAATTGACATATAAAATTTATGATTTTAGCAAGATCAAAATCTTTCTATTAAAGAGGCAAAATTCTATTTTCTACCCAAACAAGGAATGTATCTCTATCACAAAGATCAAGGCCGCTTCCTCAGTAATCCTCCCACTCGCACCATCTCCTTCTTCTTTGATCAAGATCATGGAAGTGGAGAATCGATCATCTAAACATCCCACCGATTTCCCACATCCGATGGAGGCACATGATAGAAAATTGGTACAACCATTGATTCTTTGGACTCAATGATCTTTAAGTTCATTCAAACACCATGGAGTAGGTACAATTTCTTGAGCAAAAATAACAATGAAAACTTTCGATTCTTCATATAGCCTTTGAGAGATCAAATTTTAATATATCCTCCTTTTCTCAAGTTCTTCATCATCTCTAAAAGTATGAATTCCATAAGGTAGAACTAAAGTGGTATAAGGATGATCAGTAGAAATTTTTACGAAAGTGTCAACCCCTCTAAAACTCAAGAACAAAGTCAACTATGATTATTAGAAGAAGTAGGAGGCTTCATGGGTGTCAATGGCTTCATTTTGGTGTGCTTTACCAATGCTACTCAAAGAGAGTTCACTTCGGAAAAAGGAAGCCTGGATGCTCACTACACCTGTCCTAGTTCCTCGCCTCTCTATCACGGATGTTTGGACGTGGCATCTAAAAGCTTCATCCTCGCAAACATTTGAAACATAAATACACTCACCTGATAAACCTCAGAAATCGAGGCGTAGATGACAACCATGAGAAACTCATATTCTTACCTTGGGAGATACAGCCTGGCTTCTGAAGATGACGAGGGGGCCTAAAGTAATGCCGATGAATCGGTTAAGGGAGGAATAAGCAAACAATTGCCAGATCTGGGCGAGTGGTTAAAAATCTGGTGAAGGAGGGAAGGACAGTCGACAGGTGTGGAAAGCTAGACTGGTTGTCCAGCACAAGGCAACACATTTATTCTAACTCTCACCACGGGAGCCAGCCGTCAAGGACTCAGTCTGGTCCAAACGTCACTGGTCTCCCATTTCTTTCCTTTTCAGCTTTTCCTGAAGACGTAGAAATCAAATCAAATTATATTCTGAGATCTCACGGGTGAGCCATACAACAAGAACTAACGTCTCAAAGATGAAGAACATATATAGATATGTGAGAATCTTGTTGTGAAAAACAAAAGCATTCTTCAGTTAATAATATTCCTCCCGTATTTCATCAAACAAATTAGTGATCTCTTCTCCTCTTTAAATTTATATCCCTCCATCTAAATTGACTTGTAAAACCTGTAAAGTATATTACAACAAGGAGTCAATTAACCTGCCCTCGTGCTTCAGTTGAACCATTTTCTCGGCAAAATAACAAGATAGATGACGATCAGCCAGCTGATTTTTTCATATTTCCATTTGTTCTCCTCCATTTTATTATGCTTTTACATTTTCTATCAAATTTGAAAAGAGAAATTCTATTTACACCCCAAGAATTTCTCTATACACCCCATTAGAGAGATGGGTGTAAAAATGGGGTGTGTGTGATATGGGGTGTATAGAGAAATTCTTAGGGTGTAAATAGAATTCTCAACATTAAATCCACGGTGTGATCAAAGGAAAGAAGATATGCATCCCCTATCTTTATTGGTGCAACTATGTATAACAAACTCTACTTCTAGAGAAATCCAAAATGATAGCTTTAACCCATACTCATTGAAAATATCATGTCCAAGTAATTACCATGGAATGAAGAACTTGTGCTGATGTCTTCACCAACTTCTTCATCGTGGAAAATTTATCCTTGTAACTCACTTTAAGGAGCAGTGAATCCCCTTGATAATTGGCACCCAATTTCCTTCACTCACAAGTTTATCTTTACATTAATGTGCAACTAATGGAAGGAGAGGTCCCCAAATCCACAGTCCCACCTATCATCATTGGAAAGAATGGATCCGAAGGGAGCCTTTGAAGGGTATACCAATAAAATGTCAACTTTCCAATCTTGTAGTCCTTAATCTCCGAGTCACTGTACAACCCTTCAACAAATTCCAGCTCCCATTTAATCGCAAATTTAGATGCATGCGATTCAAATCGTATTTCATTAAGCTCCTTCTCGCTTCATTCTCGAATGATTGTTCAAATCAGTCATAAAAACAAAGTATGATTCCTATGGCTCATGCAAATACTCTTTTCTTTGCACTACTGGGTTTTTTACATGATGTTTTTTTTCTTTTGACCTGGACAATTCCGTCTGCAGTTATCTCGAGACTCGAATTAAGACATTGTTCCAAAAGTCAAGGGAATCTTAGAGGAATAAGGATCGAGTAGAGAACGTTTCAGAACTCCGAATTAGTTGAAAATAAAGACTTGCCGGGATTTGCTATTCTCATTCTTATGTTCGATCCAATTTGAGGCACATGTTTTTAGATATCATGAATGGTGCGTGGCTCGTGAATGTACCATTGTTATCAAAACCCGCTGATTTCCATATATTAGACTTAATATAATTTGTTATCCTACAAATTTATTATGGAGAAATGTATCTCTCCAATCAATGGACACACTTAGTGGTCATTTATATGATGCAAGAATGGAAGGCCGTATCCATCTTATATATGCCAAAGATTATGCATGTGATGCCTCCATCAATGGTGCAAGCCAGTCTTGTGGGAATTCAACCCATCAATGGTATAAGAGTTCTTTTCATGGGAATTTCCATGTATTGATTAAAGCTCATAATAAATAAGAGTCCCATAGTGAAACAGGTGAGTCTGTAGATGAGTCACAATTACAATAAAAGATCTTCAGAGGAACCCACTCGATCTCAAGTTTTTGTGGCTCTACCACATGTGCATCATCAAGGCTCTCTTTACCGGTAATTCATATTCCTTTCCCCTTTCTAATCAGAATCGATTTTTTAATTCTGCTATCCTTTTATTTTAATTTATGTTTTTATCACCCACAAGCAAAACTTCACTCTGTAATACTTAAACATTGTTTTTCTATCTCCAACTGCCTCTCCTTAGTATTTTTTCTACATTTCTTAAACTTCTAATTTCCATATGAAATCCACTCTTATTCCTGCCATTCACCTTTAAGCTACCGTTGAATCATTTCTAGGCTTTTTTTTCCCGAAGTTTGTAATGTTAAGTGATTTATGACTTGATGTTTGGGGATGTTTTGAGGTATATATTATATGTATATATTCGGGCAGGAGCTCAACAATCACATACCTTGAGCAACCCAAGCTTTAATTTTTTCCCCTCTCCCTTTAAGGGAGGATAATATACCCTCCATACTTTACTGTTATTTCCATTCGAGGCGGGTGCAATTGATCTTGATGGCATGGTTAATGAACAAATGGGCAGCACAGTTTCAGCTTCAACTAACAATTGACCAAGCAATCCTTGATAGAATGAGAATGTTCCGCAGCACCTATTCCTCAATGCATTGTTCTTTCGCCAGCCTTAATGATTTGATTTTCTTTCACTCCGTCGACCTCTCTAGCAACCCACATTCTAAAGTCCTCTCGGATGCCAGTATTTGATAACTCAAAATCTTTGGTTCCTTTCTTTTTATCTTTTTACCCTACCATCTTGTCCATGCATGCAAGAATTGTTAGAAGTGTTCAAAGTGGAGTTTGGAATTATTCCACGTAAGGATTAGAAACTTTGTAAACCGACAAAGGGGAGTGAAATCGCCTTTTAGAAGCTCACATAGTTAAAACGAACTGAGTTTGCCCGAATCAGCTTCATGAAACAATTGTTAGATTAATTTATTAATTATTGATTAAGCATAATCATATTACAATTTTAATTGTATAATTATGCATGTTAATTATGAGTCATTTATGGGGTCATTTAATATTAACTAGCTATGGACCCATGGTTCTATCTTCTCTCTTGCGTTGGTAAGACCATTTGACCAAAGCCCAATTGTTCCTTTGTGCTTTATATATATAAATAAATAGAGCCCTATAATTTTACAAGGGTTTGGTAGAACACACTTTGGAGAGAATGAAATATCCATCTTCAACCTTTGCCTGTCTTTGATTTTGTCCCTTGTAGATTTAGGAGAGTAATGACAACCAACAATTCTAGATCTACGTCATATATGTTTTCTATCCAGTACGAATTGATATGTTTCATTGTTTCAATAAAGTAATTATTTTGTAATGTGTTTATTGAGTCATTTGATTATTGATCTATTGTTTTGGGATCCATAAATACTTTTGATTTTACAAAGTATTTTAGCAACCATTTCTCCCGCTGTGCTGCCGAGCAAGAGTGGCTTCCATATGTACCAAACCAAATATTCTTGACATTCACTCTAAATGAAATCAATATTTAAACTAAAGTTTGCACATTCCTCTGAGGAGATTTTCAAAATGATACACCAATTGCTTTTGGTACAATTGGTTGAAATGGAAATCTGATATTAGTGATGTAAAGCAATCTAACAAGTGGATAACTCTTCAATGCTTAATCTTTCGTGGATTTAAACTCTAGTATTGATCTTTTGGTTTGATCAAAATTCCTTTTCTGGTCTAGGTTGTGGACCTTTCACATTTTGGTCGAATAAGAGGTACATTCTTTTCCTAATTCTTGTATCAATGTTCTATCCAACTTTTTGTATATTCCTATAAAATAATATTAACACATCATCTTCTTCAATGAATCTGTAAAATTCCTAGTTTCTTGTTTGACTAAATAAAACGTGTTTAAAATTTTTTTGTTGTTCGTTCTTTTTTTGCTTCCTTTTTTTGGTCATACAGCAGAGTCTACATATAGGAAAGCATTATCATCTTATATAAACAATAATTTGCGGATTTCACAACTGCACCATCATGTCAACATGGGTATTTTGACTGAAATTAACATGTCCATGTATCAGAACCATGAATTAATAAAAAGTTTCGTTCAATATGAGAATCTGGTGTTTTAGGTATCTCATATAAGTTAGAACTTAATGCGAAAAAATGTCAGGATCCATGGAGGAATCTTTCCACATTGATATGCAGGATGCCATTTTCTTTCTGGTAAAATATGATTTTAGATCTGGTTCCTTTCAAAACTGATGCAGCAAATTTCACTTTCTACTGGAGGGACATTCCTTATGAATGTTGGAAACCACCTGTGATGGAATTTGAACCCGTTGATGAAGATCCAGCACATCCTTAAAACTTTAGACTTTATATTAAGAGGACACGATTAATTCTTCCAGATCCGCTCTGAACTCAATTTATTACTATAAAATGTGAGAATGTATATGCATGGCTAGTGAATTTTTGTTGAGTAAAAGAATATCTCCAGGATTGCTCTTTGAGTTAGGTGTTTAATTTGACTCTATGCTTCATATTTTTTACTAGAATAAATATGGGTTTCATTTGCACGAAGTCATGGAGATGACCGTATTCAGTCTCCTTCACAACCAAAGCATCATAAAATTTCGAATGTTCAGAATGCAAATTGAGTACCACTGAATTTTAATCTTTCATGAAAAATGGGGAAGTTTATGTTTCAAAACTTCATTCTTGGATTAATAGATTCGTCTGGTTAATTAATAGGATTTGAATGACTGAATTGCATAGGGATGCGATACTGTCTTTGTTACACCAACAGCTAGAAATAATATGTTATGCATATTGGTTTATGGTAACTCCTTGAGTGTATGCTTCTGGTGTTATTTCCCTTCTTCATTTATAAATGGTCTTGTGCTTCTTTTGTTAATTAATAGTTTGTCACCACCTTCCAGAAAATGAAGTCACATTTGGTGGTCTCACCAGAGACCTGTGGAAGTATAACTGAAATGTTTACAAAGTATGCGGACTATATTCATCGGATCCTTATCAAATTTCTGTACATGGAAGTTTGTGCATTTTCTTTCATTTTGCCTCCTTTATTCCTTTTATCAAATTTCTATATATGGAGTTGGTGCATTCCTCTCCAGCACGCCTCCTTAGAAATATTGTTTAGTTTTGAAATAACCCACCTTGTACTTGTTCTCAGTTCGGTAATATTTAACCACATTGTCAAAATCACAGTTCTGGAGAGAATGTTTCTATATCCTGTCTTCTTCTCAGTGTCACCTATGCTGCTGATTTAACAGGCTCTGACTTGGCTATCTAACAAGGGCACGATTGCCTTTGCACTGCTATTGTAGCCTGTACCATTTTAACTGGTCCAAGTTGTAATATTGTATACACTACCATTCCTCTAAAATTACATCACACATCCTATAATAAATAAAAATGCCTCAAGTTTCAATAGAAAACTGTCTTTGCTTGGTAATTATTAGGGTTTTATAAACAAGAAGGCTAGAGTTGCAGATCTCTGGGTGGAAAAGGTGCTATTTTGTAATGTGTTTATTAGGTCATTTGATTATTGATCTATTGTTTTGGGATCCTACTTTTCATTCTTTATGCCATTTTAGCAACCATTTCTCCTGGCTGTTGTTTATAAAGAAAGTGGCTTCCATATGTACCAAACCAAATATTCTTTTGATTCAATTCTCAAATGAAATCAATATTTCAATAGTTTGCACATTCACCTGTTTTGAGGTTGGAAGTTTTTGTGTGTAGTTTGGTTCTCATGTGGTGCAATTTGAGGAAGTTATGAGAAAAGAAAATGATAGAACTAAAAGAAATTTATAAAAAAAAGAAAAGGAGAGGCAAGCATTAAAAAATAAATTTGGTGCCCAATTAATCAATTTTACATATTTTCTAAACTCAGTTAATTACAAATTTTCATGAGTGATTAAGGCCATGATCTATTTCTAAACAAAAATAAAAAAATAAATAATGTTACAAATATAAAAACCAATAAATTTGCTTTCATACATGTTTTAAACTAATTTACATGTTTAATTAAAATAAAAAGATGTAGTTATAATAGTGCCAAGAAGAACCCATTTATATCCCCCTTATAGTTATAGTTGCTCCATTTATATCCCTTATAGTAGCCGCTAAGAAAAGATACTATTTAAATCATCCTTTATAATAATGGCTAGAAAATTAACATCTCGTAGTCATCCCTCGAAGTTGGGATCAGTTCCTAGCCTCCGTCCATAGGCCTCATTAATCATGCAACACCCCAGCTACATGGTCGTGATTTGATTGTCAAAGTTCATTTTCTTTGCACTATATCATATTAAATGTATTTGGGCTTTTAGATTTGGGTCAATGTCCCCTATTAAAACCTTATTCCTTGCAGTATGCTTAAAATATACTTTGGGGTGGGTTTGATCTGTTCTGTTAGAAAACTGTGCTAAACATCGATCTCCCAATCTCATGAAAGAACTGTTGTTTAATTTCCATTTTTCGTCTCATTCATAAGCAAGTGATTTGTTTTACAAGTTCTATAATTAATTTCTACACCACTATAATCAGATTCCGTAGCAAGATTAAACTAAAATTTCTTTATAATCCCTAATAAAAATATTGTTATTTTCGTTTATAAGTTTAAATTACATATTAAAAATATTTGCCAAGAAAAAGGAAGACTTTAAAAAGCAAAAATTGAACTGAGATCATAGAGTTTTGTGTGGTCATCTAAGTGACTCATTTTATATGTTGAGGAAAACAACATTTAAACTATAACAATATTCATTATTTATTTATACAACAAATTTTAATTTTAATTTTAATTTAAATGTTCACTGTTTTATCATAAGCAACAAGAGTCATTGATTCACCATGGTCAAAAAGTATTGATTTAAGAGCTGTGGGTCTTGAAAGAATAATGAGAAGAATCCAATCTACCATAATTTAAAAGCTCGACGCCCATGTACGACTCATATTCTGGATAGCTTTCACTCCCGACCCTCTTTATAGTTCAGTACTGCTTCATTACGTATCACCTCAATGAAAGAACATAATGGATAGGTATTCAGTTTAATGAATAGCACAACTCCAAAAGAGATCAAGTTTGATAGGATGTGAGAACTTCTTAAAGCTTCATAACACTCACTTTCATGGAGCCAAGTGGGAATCGTATCATGCCCACCCTTAGAGAAGTCAGACGCTCGCACGGCCATACCCTGGATAGCTTTCAATATGAACCCTCTCTTGGGACACCAGGTAGCCATTTCTTGCTATGCACCGGTTCTCAATGAAAGCATCAATGATAGGTATCCAAATCCAATAAAAAAATCCAACCCAAAAAATCAGTCTAATAGATAAGAGAATCTCTTAAAATTAAGTACCATTTCATGATTTCTTATGAAACCTATAGTAATTACACAAAGCACATGGGTGCATGGGTATTAAAAAGAAAAGAGTAGCAAGGAAGACCCTGCCAACCACTACACCAAAGCCACATCACGATTTATCATTTGCTCGGGCTGAAACCCTGCCAAGTCTACTGATCCTCCCTACAACCTTGCTATTATTATTATATTATTTGTTTAAACATCACATCATCTTCCAACCTTCACAAGGAATATATACTGCCCACACTTTATCATTAACCTATACTTCTGCACTTCCATCCCAACTTTCCAACTTCACTCTCTAATTAATTAATTATATATATATATATATATACATATATATATATATGCCATATATAGTGGTATATGTAAGTAATAAGTGTGGTAAGTGGTAGGTGTGGTGGCATGTGGTAGCAGTGTGTAAGGTGGTAAGGTATATATATATTAATTAGCTCAAAATCAAAAATATATCCATGTAACCTAACTTGCAACTTGCAAGCATTAACTAGTGCGTGTCCCATCATATTTACTAACTCGAACTTTTATTTTCTTAAGTAGTTAATTAAATCCATGCACTTACCTAAACTTAAATGGGTTGTCACATTTTTTATTATCTCAAATTTAAAAAATAAACAAATTTATTATGGTTAAAACAGTAGGAAAATAAAATGAGAGATTGTAAAATTATGGAAAACCATTACACAAACAGAATATCTCATATTGAATCATTAAGAATCAAAATACGGATTTGCTAGTTGCACTTAATCCATAATAACAAAATATTAAGATATTTGAATCTGAAAGCTCCAACTTATGATCTTCCAGACCGACCCGAGCTCGAGGCTTTATGATCTCCGATCTTAAATCATCTGAGTTTTGCGATCTTCCGTATTCTACATTAGTTTTCTGTCTAATATTTCTCTCTGACAATGGGAATCAGAAGAAATAAAAACCTTATGTGATATGGGGACCATGATCCCTATTTATAACCAATCAGGTTCGTATATGAACAAATACTTATCAATGTACTTATTTTAACCCATTATAAAAATAGAAATTAGTTGGTTTCCTCACACATTTGATTTATACTTCTTATAATATATTAATTATATCTCAAAACTTAAATTAATCACTTTAATTAGCCTAACTTTATTTGATTGCCTAATTCACATTTATTTAATATATCAGCCTATATATTCATTTTACCTCAACAATCTCCCCACTAAGTATATGTAACTTTATAAACGTGAATTATACTTTTATGAGCTCAAGAGTTGTGCTATCAAACTTTATATACATTAACAATCTTGTCCATTAACCACACCAATATAGAACCAAAGCGATCGTCTTTACATATTTCAGAATTGTAATTCCATCACTCATCACATATATCAATGTAACTACCGACAAAGATCAAGTGATTTAGCATGGAAGCCTCATGCAATGTGATTCAACATGCCTATTTCCAACCCCGGTCCTCCTTAAACTAGTGAGATCAAACCATGTCAAAACTAAGGTGGATGAAAATCGAACACTTTATCACAGTAAAATAACCTTAAAATCCATAATATCCATAACAAAAGTATCTAAAAGCATCTAAAATGCAAACTCCCACTAAAACGACACATCCTCTGGGTGAAGAGAACTCACACCCCATATGAGAAAGTTCATGAAAGACCTTTGCAGTAATCCCTTTAGCTCATGGATCCTCTAAGAATCATAGAGTTCGGGTCCTAACGTGCTCTATAGATATAAGTCCACTCTAACCTTTCTTTGACAACTAAGAATTTGATGTCTATAAATTTTGACCGTCTAACTCTTGTTGTCAGTTGGAATATAGGACTAATGAGCTTTTATTGTCGTGCTGTGTCAATTCTAAGTGGTCTTTCAATGCTCTTCCATAATACGCAGCTCCCCGTGACAAAATTTCAAGAAACTGATATTCCATGCGATCGATGCCTCATAACAAGCTACAAACTCAAACCGCTATAGCGGAAGAAGTTACAAGGCCAGACTGTTAACACTCTTCCAAGATATAAAGACCTCCAACAAGGATAGACAGAATCAAGTAGACTCAAGGTTATCTCAAAGATTCAGCAAACTCCAGTCTAATATCCACTGATCCTAACCTGATCTAACTCTTGATAAGTGAGCATGTAGGCTTTGCTCTCAGGCACTCTATGACACGTCAGTTTCTATCCAATGATCCTTTCCGTGATCATTTAAATATCCTTCCAAGGCGACAACAATGTACTAATATCCTGGACACGTACATACATTTCAGCATTAGCATCGTACTCCGGCAAGCACAAGGAACTGTAATCTCCCAATCTCAAAATTGTTCTCGGGGCATTGACTAAGACTAAATTTGTCTCCCTTAGCCATTATAAGTGCTCACCGGCTCTGCAATCATGCATGCCAAACCTTTAAGAATTTTCTAATATAAATTTTTCGTGATAAACCAAGTATTCCCGAGATCGATCCCGTGAGTTCCAGATATATTTAACACAAAAAGAAGCATCACTAAGATCTTTCCATCTCAAATTTTTGATAAAAATCCCTGCCTCGCGTAACATGCCTATATCAAGCTGGTGGCAGTTGGCTATGTCATCAAATATGTCCGTAAATATGTCGCATTCTGATCAACTTATGGTATATACAACATCAAACCATATTCATCTCAAACCACGAAATGATAACTTGATGAAACTTAAAATACCATTGACGGAGAGTCATTTAGTTCATGATAGATTTCCTTAACTCGCAAACCATCCTCTCTTGTATCTCCCTAATAATGTGTAAATTTTCTCGGTTGCACCACATAGACTGCTTCCATCAATGTCACCATTAAGAAATGCACTTAACATCCATCCGATGAAGCTCAAGGTCAAAGCCACAAGTGCCATTATTGTCCTAAAAGAGTATTTCATGAAACCGAGAGAAAAAACTTTATAATCGACATGCCTTCCTTTTGTGTATAACTCATGACAAGATTTGAGCCGATCCCTCCATCACCCTCAACTCTGACAAAGATCCGTCTTCACTCCAGTCTGGTGCCTCCAAATTCCTCAGCAATGTTTGATCCAAACTCCGCCACATCCTTCATGAATTGACTTATCACCAATCACTTAAGATTTAGAACTTTTCCAGTGGCTCTCAAGTGAAGTTGATTGGATCATCTTCCACCACCAATGTCAAACCCATGTTCTTGAAGAAATACAATATAATCATCCGCAAATGCACTTCTCTCCCTTCTCTAGTGGATCTCCTTAATGGTGTAGGTTATGGAGGAGGCAGAGTTTGTCTTTTCTCCGAACTTTTATGTTGTCTCGGGAGCACTGTTTTGATTTGATCCCATCTCTAACAAATGTCAGTCATAGGAGCCCCATCAATGTCAATGGATGCTCGGGAATATCAACATATTCCTCTTCAAAAGCAAAAATCCCATCCTTATCTCCCCATCAAATCTAACATCCTCAAAGAACCGAGCATTTCCCGCCTCAAAAATTGACAGTGCAGGATCATAAATTTGTAACCCCGGATCTTTCAGAGTATCCAATAAAATAGCAACTAACCGCTCTTGAATCCAATTTCTTTCATGTGTCCTGTTCACCCTTTAGTGATGGACCAAAATATCCATACAAATTTTATAGCGTTATTACCCAAGGACTATTATCTAATCCTTAAAGAATAATAATGCCATAAATCTTTGTTCATTGTAAAGCTTCATTCATTTATCGATTAAAAGCTGCTTCTTAAGAGTAAATCAATTTCTTTATGGTTTTGATCCAGATGCTGCAAAGGTATAGGTCGAATAAGTACGTAAATCGGATTTAAGTCCGTGAGTATCAATCCTGTCAAGAGATTTCAAGAATTCTTTAACAACTACCCTGACTACCTCAAACCCTATACTATTTGGACTTTGATAGGCAATTTGAAATATTCTAGCAAACCTTAAAAAACAATAAAAACTAAGAAAAGTGAATTAATAATAAAAATGAATCTTAAAATGAAAATCTAAAAATAACAAATTCAACATCAATATCTATTAAAGGAGCATTGAAAATACCTAGTTCAGGAACAATCAATCCCTCAAGCACTACTCAGAATCCTTGCTTCATGAAACTTCACAGATGAAAACCCGTCCAAGGAATAAAGGTAGTGCGCTTGATCTCTCTCCTTATCAAGATTTCTTTCATCATTCAATCTTCCCTCATTCTTTCAAGACAGAGGATTAGATAAACTACTTTAACTAATAAGTTTTGCCTGATATTTTTCTTTTTCAATACTATACCGAACATGGACTATAAACCCAGCTCCAAGACATAGGTATATTAGTCAAGACTTTAATGTTTCTTTTCCTCCAAATTGGAACGCTTCATCCTTTCCTCGATTAGATCCTGCAATACTGGATTGAACGCATCGTTTCGATCGGGAGGTGAACTCATTGCTTAAATAGATGTCATCCAACTATTCCTTGATTTCAAGTGAGAAGAGGATTTATTCATCAAATCATGAGCTCATTGATCATCACAATGTGATTCGTATACCCTCTTGAGAATTAATCATCACTCAGATTGCCTTCAGTCACCGCAGGGCCTCCCGAAATCAGAGCAATGAGACAACTGACATGTGGGAGCAAGACGCTACATTGGGATCAATTAACACTAAAAACCGCCAGTAGATTTACAACCGATAGTTCAATAGTTTCCAATAAATTTCAAGTAGAAAGATAATTTACAAATGTGAGTTTGTCTAATGGAAGCTCTGGTTTCAAATCACTGGATTACACTCAATGGTCATTGACAAGAAACCACCAAGAATCAGAACTGAACTGGGATTCCAAAATTCTTGTCCTGAATTCGCATAATCCAGCAAGAATAAGAAAGAGAATTTCATTCAGCCTCACTTAATAAACAGAACTGCTCCATCCTAAATTTGAACGTAAATAACAAACTAATCTAAAATAAAAACAAAACAAAAGAAAAGAAAATTAAAATACAAGAGTCTCTACTTCACCTCAGATCCCTCTTTGTTTCTGAAAAAAGTCTTCCGCTTTCCCGCAGCAACTCGTATTTATAGTCCTGTCATCCTAACTCATGCACCTGTGGATTTCCGATGACCCGGCCCACTTGTTATTAATGTCAAGCACCGATTCTTGTCATGACCGCACCTCGTACCACAAGAAGCTTTATTTGGTCGCTGACGCCTTGTTATCCATTGATCTGGATGTCAACGCTAAATGATGTCGCGACCTTCTTTCCTTTAGATTGATGTCACGACCGCTAAATGACGCCGCTACCTAGTTCAGAACCGATGTCGCGACTGCACCTCAACGACGCCAAACCTTTAATTTCCTTCGAACGGCGTCGACCACCGAATGACGTCACGACTGGGCTTCAGGAATCGAAGCGCTTCGCACTAATTTAACGACGCCGCCGACCTTAATTTTAAATCGATAAGGTCACCACCGAATGGACGCCGCTGACCTTAGTTCTTTCGAACTTGGCGTCGCACCATCAACGACGTCGAATTTTAGTTCTTGCAACTGATGTCGCGACCACTTCTAGATGTCGCGACTTATGTCGTAGTCCTTGAAAACGATGTGTTCGCACTTATCTTATGTCACGACTCCACAGTCTACCGCCCGCCGCCTTCACCTCATCGCTGACCTCGAAATTCTGTGTCATGACATCATATCTGCTCTTCACACTTGGTCGCTTCGACCGGAGTTTCCTGCCACCCCGCCACTCAGCTCTCTGCGCCTTGGTGTCACGACTGGGAGTTTGTGGTTTGCTGAATTTATGGATCCTTCATCACCGTCAAGGCCGCTACAACAGTCCTTTCTTCCTCGTGGCATTTCTCCTGCTGCAATCATTAAGCCACCGTGGTCATTCCCGTCAAACAGCTTCACTCCTCAACGCAATGATCCTCTCTGACCCCCGCCGTATATGCCTTGGGTGAGTTATTCAACATTTCACACATAAATCAGCCTTTTATATAGAAAACTCAATCTAAAATGGACTGAAATGATGACTTTAAGCTCACCAAACTCTCCAATAAATCTTGGTTTGTCCCACAAAGAAAGAAAGATTTGTTCGTCCTCAAACAAAGGATATTTTTCTGTATTGCTCTTGTACAAACAATTTAATTGAAACACTGTACTGGGTCTCTTTCCGTGATATCTAAATTTTCCAAGTCCAGATGAAGGTTAATCAACACTTAACCAAGAACAAAAACCAATGTTGAATTCGTTTTATAACAAGATAGTCGCTGATCCCCATTAAAAGTAAAGGTTGGTATTCTTCCTCTTCTTAAAGAGTCACAGAACCCTCCCAGGTCCTTCCACGCTAACTCTTCAAGATTTTTCAAATCTATATGCTCTGTTGTCTCTTACCTACTATCGTAGATAATTTCAACCTTCAGATCAATCAGGCCTTGAAGCCATATACGTCGCTCACAGCGGGTGCAGATGGATGGAACTTTAAAGTTAAGACACTCGTACTCTTCTTTACTCACCACGCCTTCTTCTCAACTTCAACGACTCCCAAACTCAACCGGCAACTTCCTGATTTCTCCTGTTTAAATTGTTTGTTCCTGATTTCATCTATACTTCTCAACAAGTTGAACTCTTTTTTCTTAGCCACCCTTCAGAATAGCAGAATGTTCATTTTTTTAGGCTTTCTAACACTCTTAGCGAACTTTGCAGCTCCTATACCAATATATTAGGTACTAGGTGTTGTTAATTTTTAAGAATCCATCTGCTCAAGAGAGTTAAAGCCACAAGACAAACTTCTTCCCTTTAAGCTCTTCTTCTGTATCCTCCCGCTTTAGATCTTTCTTCACCCTTGTATTTCTTCTCCCTTAGTTCTCAAAAAATACTCCCCAAACTTTATCTCTTCCTCTTCTTTGAATTTTTAGACAATCAGAGGTCTTGATCGGGAGGATTAATTATCTAGATGGCGTAGATTCCAATGGCTTGTTTTGAAGATAAGGATTGCTCGCTCAAATTGAACTGTGGTGCATGCAGTAAATAGATATAACAAGGGTGGCTAGAATGGCTGCTTCTGCCAAGGATGGCTCAGATCATTTTTGTTAGTTGTATCAATTTAGGATTTTGCTTTAATCATAATCTAAACAAGTTCTAGAATTCCGTTTTGATTAATCGTGACTAACCTTAAGGGATGTCCTCGACTTACTTCGCTTGACATGAGGAGTTACGATCTAAGGTTCACCAGGTTCTTTGGCTTACTATTTATACTTCAAACTCAAAAATATATATATATTTTTTCTTCAATTGTATAACTTTAACTTATCTCTGGGACCTATCAATAAATTCAAGTCAATTATAAATTTGTGTTTCACCAATTATATGTCATTCTCATTCTTATTCCTAATTATTTGTTTTTCAACTCCATCTTCTAATCAAACTACTTCAACTATTCAGAGTTTATGAGAGTCAAGATTTTCACCTCGAGCTAAATCCTATTTGTTATTCTTCTAACAATTAAAGCAAAAGTAACAACACACAATTTAACTCGTACAACATCAAACAAATTTTCTTATTTTATTCACAGAGCATGTGAAAAGTCACGAGACAACAGTTGGAAGTGAGCAGAAGAGATGGATAAATCAAATGGAAGATCTATTTTTTTCTTTTCCGTGAGGAGCAAGATGTCAGAGTGATCTAGATCAAGGGTAGCCAAATTAGGTTGAATTTTGGGAGTCCTCCGCCTCGCTTTCTTCTTCTCACATTCTCCTCTCTATCCTGCTCTTCAAGGATCAATCTGGGTGAGATCAACTTTGCTAGATCATCTGTCTTTTCCCCAATGTGTCTACTAGGGAAATGATTTCTACTATGACTTCTAAAACTTGGAAAGATTATTGTCGATCAAATCCAAATTTTCGTCGTACTTTCTTCGTATGCACTTGTCATCAAGCCTCATCCTTCCTTCCACTTTCGGTCCTTGAACAGTCGGCTTACGTAGATAATTTCAATCCCTTTTGATCTGGTCCTTATCACTTTCCCCGATCCGAGTCCCTTTTCCTTTACGAGTGTTAGAGTTTAGAAATCCACATCACCATTGTTACAAATGACCATGGCTCAAATGCAACTTCTTCATCGTGATCTCTTTCCTCCATTTTCTTCTTTGAATTTTCGATGCTCCAGATCTCCTTCTATCTCGCTTCTTTCCTTCGTTTCATTTCTTCTTCCCATTGCCGATCTCTTCTTTTTCAATTCTAATTCATACACTTTTCTCCGAATTTTGCTGATGTTCCATTCCTTCTTTCTTCCATTCCCTTTATGAATGGAAACCAGCATCTCCATTATTTGGATTATTCCCTGGTTCCCTGTGAGCTTTCACCAGTTCTCTCGAAATCTCTCGTTCCTCGAGAGGCGAGCCGCCCTCGTGGGTTGAGAAATTTATAGGCTTCTATCATCTGTTTCTCTGGTCCTCTACAAACATAAAGGTGTTCCCTTCGATGTGCTTCTGATCTTCTTCTTCTTTTCTTTATCTCACCGTATGGTGTCCTCTTCTTTGTCTTGCATTCTCATTTTCTTTCTCTTGAACTGGTCTATTCTAACCCCTTTTCTTCTTTTGATTCCTAAAGTTCCCTTGCTTGCTTACTCCTGCTAGATTTAGTGGTGAACCTCAGTACTCTTCTTCTTCCCAAGTCTCTCTGACACCACCCTCAAACATACCATGCAGGATAGCTTGCCGTGGTGAGGGATCAAACCCTTCTATTCCCTCTATGGTATCTCTAGCTATTGAGTTTTCAATGACCAAGCCTTAACATTAAGTTTGTACTTTTCTTTCTTACAGGCATGGGTAATGATTGATTCGCTCCCGCACTGCATGCTCGCCCTGAACTACAGCAGAGCCGCCGTGAAATAAAACCATACTCTTGCCTCTTCACAAATCTCCCCCGCTTATATCTTTATGCCTCCCTTCTCGAATTTACTTCACTTTACCAGCCCACAACCCTCTGTAATCTCTCACCTGCAGTAGCTTGCCTACCATCTCTCAGATTTTGATCCGCCCTCGCCTTCCATTCCACATTTCACTGAGCGGCGCCTGCCTCCATATGGCACCCAAACCCCCTTCCGACATAAACAGAGCTATCCTTCTCCCCAATAGGTTGGAGTAGAATCTTAACTACTCACATGATCCGCACTTTTGATGCCATGTATTTCCCAACCTCTTTGTTCTATTAGTTCCGAGCGGGATGGCTGCCAAACCTCTTCTCCGACAAACCCCACCAAAGATAGTACTTCTTCCGTGATGGAGAAAGTTTTCCGTGGATACGACCTCGCTTCCTCTCCTTCTTGCCGTTTGTCTTTCCCTTTTTCTCTCCATACTGAAACCGTCGAACTTCAGTTGTTCTCGACTTGTGTCTCTCCCTTATTGGTTCCTGATTTAACTTTCTCATCGAGATACCTCTTCCATGATTTCATTTTTATTGGGATGAGGGTCAAGGTTCAGGCCATTTGAGAAATCTGGATTTTTTTAGGAAGAACTTTGACCAGGGCTCAAAGAATTGGAAAACCCGAGGAGTAGGCGAAGATGAAGAGTTGTGGCCTACTTCCAAGGAAGGTAGAGAGCAAGTGGTGAGTGAGCTTTCAACAACTGAATTCAAATCATTATTGTGGACTCTTATTGTCATTTATTTGCTTTCTGTCGCAATTTAAATTTCAGCCGCAATTGTAAAATACATTAAATTTAGGCAAATTTAAGTTGCTCAAATTCGGGCATTTACTTTTCTCTTATGTCGCGACTTAATGCTGTTTATTTTACATGGCAAGTTTGTGGGGACAATTTATCATCAAATCTCAGACATCTAGCACATTTTACTCCCATTTGGTCAATAAGCAATTTCATGACATAGTTGAGCTTGTCGCGATCTTCATTTTGACGCGACATAATTTTTGGTCGACTGTGGCCTCTTGTTCTTCCCTTTAGTACTTACTTAAGTTATGAATTAAATTCCTCTATTTCACACATAAAACTCGGGTCGACTTAGTCTCGTGACTCTGCCCTAAATTTGATGATCGCCAAATTTTCACTTATTAATTTGTACACTTTAAAGATCCATTAAATCATTCCCACACGTATGAGTTCAACATGTATTCTATTCACTTAATTTATGTAAGAGTAAGAGTAATTCCCTTTTTCAAGCTCTTCCCTGTGAAGGGTCAGAGCTCTCCTCCCTGGAGTTTGTCCCCTTTCCTCACCCGAGCCATCTGACTCGCACCAAGAGATACCAGAACACAATTCAAAAGGATTAAATTGGATCAAATACTAACCTAGCAATTCCTAAATAAATCCATAACTAGAACTGAAAAAAATCTAAAAAGAGTAATTAAAAAAATTTCAAAGTCTATATAAAGAAGCAAAATCTATATGGTCGCTTCCCATGAGTTGCTCTGCTTTGAGTCCTTAGCTGACTAGCCAAGCTTGGGCATCCTCTCTCTCAATCTCACCACAAATTGAGTTCTTCCTTCCCCGCCGAGATAAGGTCACTCGACCATTAACTCGTCTTCTCAAAGATCAAATCTTGAGTGTTACCGCTCCAAAGGTGTACTTGACACCACCGTATATGGTCCACTCCATTTTGATTTCCAACTTCCCCGAAATAATCTTAATCTGAGTTGAATAGCGTAATCCTCGATCCTCGCTTCCAACCCTCGTAATCCTTTGATCATGCCATATTTTCGTTTCATTCTCAGATATTCTAATATTACTACAGTTTCGCTTTCTCGCCTCTAGTTCAATCAATCGGCAATTCCTCTTCCTTTTAATTTTGAAATCTGTCTTCGGGCTTCAATGGTCAGCATGGCTTTTGTATTCCAGTCTGGCAGTGGAGGTGACATGGTTTGCCAAAGACCACTCATATGGGGACATCCCATGGGAGTTTTTGGCACTGTGGGCCCCGTAGTTTCAAAGTGCATCACGAGCTCGAAGACCAATCCTTTCCCGCCGAACTTACAAACTCTTTTCCAGATCCTTAATCTCCCTATTGAGTTCCGCTTGTCCATTAGTCTCCGGGGTGATACGCTAGGCTCATTATATGTTTCATCCCCATACTTTACCAAGGAGCTTTGCAAATATTTTGTCATAGAAGTGGCTTCCCGCCAACGATGATACCTCCAAAGCCTTAACTGCCAAAATGTTCTTTTCGCAAGAAACTCACAAACTGTGTTAGCGTCATTCCGACAAGTTGTCGTTTCACCATTTGAACATAACCACCGCCACAAGATACAAGTTTCCAAATGCATGGTGGGAAGGGTCCCATAAAATCTATCCTATCTATCAAAAATTACACTCACCAATATGCGTTCTCAGAGGCATTTACTCTCTCGCCACGATATTTCCACCTTAGCATCTATCACATAATTGACTCCATTCCTAAGAGATACCAAGATACACAATAAAATCCCGATTTGAGTATTCAGAGTCATGCCTTCTCCTAAAATTCATATGGCGTATGCATGGCATTCATTCAAAATTTCCACATTGTCTACTCCGGTACACATCTTCTCTGTAATCAACGCATCTCTTTTAAATAGCAATGGTTCATCCCAGCAATATTCACTGTCGGCTCAGCTTTCTTTCTCATGAGATTAAATTCGGGTGTTAGTCATCTACGTTTAAGTAATTCACGATATTTGCAAGTATACCAAGGAGCTGGAACGATACCAAACAGCTTGTCTATCCTGAAAGTTCTTCGTTAATTTCGCCTTCCTCTTCTCATGAGCCTTTTCTACTGACAAGGATCGCCTATCACATTGTCACAAACCTTCTTATCTTTAATTACCGATCAAACCTCGTAGTAACAACACCCACGTTATCGCCTTGGCCTGGGCTTCCTCCTTTCGACACGTACATTTGATTATTGTAGACGGTCAATGTGAAAGATAATATGGGATCCCAAAATGTATGGCTTAATTCTCTCACAAGCAAAACCATGGCTAGCATCCTTTCAAGAGTTGAACAGTTTCTTGGCTTCCTACTATCTCAAGATAAGATATGGCTCCGAATATCTTTTCTTTATTCGCCTAATACAAACAGAATCTACAAACACTGCATCACACATTATTTCTCGAATCCCCGATCCTATCTCTCGTGCAGCCATGATCAAAGTGGCTTTTGAACTAATCCGATCTTGATTTCTTTCCAAAGGTCTTCAAGAGTCATCAAAACTAGAAATCTTTCAGGTTCTCTCCAAGATAATTTGCATGAATGGTCCTGTTATTTTTAGAAGTCATGAATCTCTCATAGAATCCCGCATGCCCCAAGAAACTCCTGTCCCTCTATCAAGGTGCAAGAGTCTTGATAATCAAACCTTTGATTGGTCCACTTCAAATCCCGTATAAACTAAATACCAAGAATCAATACCTTTCTGCATCACAAATGACACTTTTCCCGCTTAAGGCTAGTCGCTTCTGGTCTCTCAGATCTTTGAAGCAATCAAGTTTCCAAAGAATAGACAATGCTCAAAATCAGATCAACCATATAATTGCAAGTCATCCATAAAAATCTCCATGACCTCCTCAACCAACCGAGAACATGGACATTCGTTGCACTTAAAAGTAGCAGCAGAGTATCAGACAACCCAAATGCAGATCCTTCAAGGCAAAGGTGCCATAAGGGCATGTGGAATGTAGTTTTCTCCTCGGGTCCCCGTGTGCAATGGCAATCTGGTTATAGCCTCAATACTCATCCAGAAACAAAATGAGGGTAGTCCTGCTTAACCCGCTCCAACATTTGATCAATGAAATGGAAATGATCTTTCGTCATTGCGGTTCAGCTTCCGTGACCGATAGCATACTTCCATCCTTTGCCACCGTTTTACATTGAATTAACCCATTTTTCTAGCTTTGATCACAATGAACCCACCTTTCTTTGGGAAACCACATGGACTGGCCAACCCAAGGACTGGTCTCGAGATTGCATATATAAACCAAAGATTCAACCATCTGGTAATTTCTCCACTACTATGACTGGTTCAGCCTTTCTTCATGTTCTAACAGATGGTTTCAGATTTTCCTCCAAAGAAGATTGCGTACGTTATCGACCGATCGATACCCTTTAATTCATCTATGGACCAGCAACTGACCCGATAATTCTGTACCCAGCAGCCTTCCGCTCTTCCAAGATCATCGAGTCTAGCGTAGATAATCACCGGCTTACCTCCTGGTAGCTCCAAGTAAGCATATTTCGTATTTAATTCGCAACTTTTTAAAACTAGCCCTTCTGCACTGGTCTCTTGATGAAATTCCTTCTCTTCATTATTATCTCCATTGTCACTGCTGTTTTGTTTAAGACTCAAAACCTTTTCGGTAGAATGCAAACTGATGTGTGGAAAATCGTATCTAACACCTTCAAAGATACTGAAATTCATCTCATTTTCATTGATGTGAAGTCGAAAGCATTACAATCGGGTGAATAACAATCAAGAGTTGTTGGTATGACACTACTCCAATAACTTGTAATCTTCCCTATCTGTACTTTAAATTCTTCAAACTTTGGAGCAACAAAGTCACCGCCTTCTCCAACCCCGAGAGTGAGAACTCCCTTCGCATATCTATATTACAAATAGCGCCTGGGCTGCTGTGTGAATGGCCTTCCTAGCAAAGAGATAACTTGTGAATCTTCTTCCATGTCCAGATTAATGTTTCAATGAAAAATGAATTCCCACTCCTTAAAAGCAAGCACGTCTTTAATAACTCCTTCCAGTTTCACGCCATTGTTCTATCTCATTTATTCAGCATAATGCATTATGTTCCAAACTTAATTTCTTGTGTAAATGTGATAATGGCATTGCTTTATATCGCAACTGAGTCACAAAGAGCTCAATTTCAAATCCTCCACTGGTGCAAGGAATTGTGAAACTTCCCTGGCCCTTCTTTCATCTTCTCCATGTAATTTTCTTATCACGTGACCGCAAGTGGCGCGATTCACTACTCCTTCCTCTCAAATCTTTCTTTCGCTTCAAAATTTCCTTCAGACACTTAGCATAAAGTGCATTTGAGTTACTACTTCTGTGAATGGCATGCTTATCTCCTAACTTGAAAATTTTCAAAAGCCTTGTTAACTCCGCTCCTCTACTTGACTTTTGGTGTGATTTCTCATGAATGGGACCGCAGTATAGAGTTCGGGCTTTCTTCTTGCTTCTTTCTTCATACCCCTTTTCCCTTTCTTTCTCCAGTGACTCAGCATTTTCTAGCTCTCTCCCTCAAGGCCTTCATCTTTTCCGACTTCTCCTTTTCTAATTCTTTCCCACTTCAGTTGCACCGCTACGCAAATTTTTCGATTTTCTCTCGTGTCACCGGGAAAAGCATCTTAATTTGATCTCCGCAGTGGGTCGTGAGCCGTCTACCAGGTCTCCAAAAAGTTCATATATAGGCACGGGTGGTCGCTTGAAAAATTTATACTGGTATTTGAAGCCTCCACCTGCAAACTTTTGTTCATGGCAAGCTCAACAAATTTCTCATTTTCCCCATGAACTGCAGATCCGGTCTTCAAAGGTCCGAGCCCTTTTCGACCCTAATATTCACGGCGCTTTCTTGCTGGGCGCCGGGCCGAAACTCGTGGAGCATACTTACTGAAAATTTTCACTTCATGTTCTGGGACGAAGCTCTCCACCATACAGAGAAATTCTCATGGTTCCTTAACGTCAGGGTATAATGGGTCAAGGTGTCAAGAAGCCTGAAATGATATGCCTCTCAAGCCGTTTCAAAATACAATTTCCTCCACCGTGATAGAAACCTCTCTCAAATGCGCCTCATTATTTACTCTTCCTTCTCTTTCCACTCGCTTCCTATCTCATTTGCAAGTGTGATTCTTTTATCCAACTGATGCATCAATGTATCCAAACAACTCCATGGCATCTCTGCCTAAATTCAATCATTCCATTTCCTTAGTCACGCTCCCGAGGATCTCGGGAAGGAGGTCCCATGCTGCACCCCAAGAAGATGATCCTGTAGATTAGCCAGGCCTTGCCTTATGCCCTCTCTTCCACTTCCACAAGACATCTATTAGTACCTTGAGGTATAACTAAAGTATGGTAGAAGATGTCCATTTTGTGTCTCAGATCTAATTTACTGACATCCTTCACAGCCTCTCAGACTTCCCAAGCAGCAGGCGTACTCATCTTCCCTCATTGAAAGTAGTACCCTGCTCGTATGAGGATGGAGGAAAGAATCTGTCAAGTAAGTCACGCTCTTCCATGTATTAATGATCCATATGGTAGTTGAGTTAAAACTACGATGCAAATGGTGTCTCTTAAAGAGAAAAAGAAATAACTCAGTTTTAATAACTTCGTCTTCACACCATTCAATTTAACTGTATCGCTGGTCTTAAACTGCCTGAAGTGTTCGCTTGGGATTCTCGTAGGGCATTCCTGTGAATCGTTCTTCACAACCATGGTGACTGTGGCTGCTTGAGTTTCAAAATCATAGCATCTATCGCCGCTATCTCACCGCTTGTATCACATCTTTGGATTAATGTCCCTTAAGTCTCCCATAGTGTCTCGCTTGAGGTACTTCACGAATTCCTTGCTGATCAGCCCCGCCAATCTTTCGTCGCCATCTTGCTATTTCGCGCACTCTTAACCTTTCTTAGTCCTCTAAGTGTTCTTTCATCTGTCTATTGGCAAAATAATTCACCCTCGCTCTTCGTGGCATGAATTAACCCTAAATTATAATATACCAGATCAGAATAGAGTTTCGTGATACTAAAAATCAGATAACATGAAAAGCTCTACAAAAATTTCAAAAGAGTTTGCTAAACTACCGCCGTTGAATCATATTTTCAGAAATTCCTCTGTTTTCTTTATAAATTATGTCCAAACTAGTATTTTGCTTTCTTTTTGTCTCGAATATCGATTCACCAAATCTTTTTGATCCTCAAAGAATCACACTCAAAACTCTGTTTACCTCTTTCGTTGATGGACCAAAATACCTATCCAAATTTATAGTAGTTATTACCCAAGGACCATTATCTAATCCCCAAACAATATCGCCATGAAACTTGTTTGTCAGGTATTTCATCTATCAGACTGATTAGTGCTTACAGCCTTTAAGAGTAAATCAATTTCTTTCCTGTTTTGATCCAGATCGTAAGTGTACAGCCTAACAAGTAGTAAATCGATTTTAAGTCCGTATATCGATCCCAATAGAGACTTCAAGAATTCTCAATCATCCAATTCGACTACTCCTTCAAACCTATACTATTCTGGGACTTTGATAGGCAATTCTGAAATATTCTTAGCAAACCCAAACAATAAAACTAAGAAAAGCTATTCTAATAACAAAATGAATTAAAATGAAAATCTAAAATAACAAATTCGGGGATCGATCGCTTATCTATTAAAGGGAGAATAAACATCAAGTAAGTGAACAATCAATCCTCATGTAATACTCAGAATCCTTTTTGTTTCCTGCTGAACTGCTGCATTTTAAAACCCGTCTAAGGGATTAAGGTAGTGCAACTGATCCTCCATCAAGATTTTCATCATCTAATCTTCCCATTCTTCGCATGTAGGATTAGATAACTACTTTAACTACGCTTATTCTGATATTTTTCTTTCTCACTTCGAACATGGACTCCAAACCTTAGCTCCTAAGATGCAGTATAGTACGGGCTTTCAACTCATCGCTTCTTCTCTCCAAACTGAATGGCCATCCTTTCCTCGATGATCCGTTAACAATGAGATCGAACGTGACTGGTTTCGAACGAGATGAACTCTCCGCTTGTTTAATGATAAGCCATTCAACTCCATTCTCGATTTCAAGTGAGAAGAGGATTTACTCCTACTTAAATCATGAGCTCATTGATCAACATTAATATCGATTCGTGATACCTTTCCTTAAATTGTCTGATCACCTCGTGGATTGCCTTCTCGTGTCACCTGGTAGCCCCGAAATCAGAGCAAATATATAATCCCACAGCGGGTATAAGACGCTACATTGATCAATTATAGAATACCTCAAACCAAAGAAGTAGATTTACAAACCTGATAGTTCACAATTTTATAATAAATTTCAGAAAGATAATTTCGGTTACCAGTTCATTCAATGGGGCCGGGCTTCAAATCACTAGATTACACCTCAATGGTACGCTTGATCAAGAAAACTACCTGTAAACTTAAACTGAAACTAATTCACCTTATCTCAAACGCATAACCAGCAAGAATTTGAAAGAAATATAATTTCGTATTCATCTTACTTAACAAATGAACGTCTTAACTCAAATTAACTAAATAACAAACTAATTCAAAGAAAAACAAATAAAGAAAATAAAATTAAAATACAAGAGCCTTCAAATACCCGTATCTCTCTTTTGTTTCAAGAGTCGCTTCTTCAAAGAGGTAAATGCATTTATAGGGAGCACCTAAGCCGTCCCAATCATGCACCTCTCGTGGATTTCGCATTAACGCCCATTTTGGTTTTAATGTCAATCACCTTTGTCAGACCTCGCGGTCTCAACCACGCCATAAGCTTTTATTCGTCGCGACTTGCCTTTAGCATCCCTTGGATCCATACCATCTATAAAGAGCGTCACAATCTTCTTTCCTTGTAACGACAACGCACCGCCAATGATTTTTTCATACCTGCCTTTAGAACTCATGCTCGCATCACCCAATGACGCCATAATCTTTAATTCCTACGAACTCGATGTCGCCGACCATCAATGACGCCAGCGATCTTGCCTTTGAACTGATGTCACACCACTTCAACTGACGTCGCCACCGCACCTTTGATCCATGCCGTGACCACTAAATGACGCCGCGACCTTAGTTCCTCAAGAACTGATGTCGCGACTGTTCAATGACGCCGCGACTTAATCTTGCAACCTGATGTCACACCACTTGGGATGTCGCGACTCTATGTTCAGCCTCTTTGAAAACTTATGTCGCGATTTCTATTCTGTGTCACCAATCATGTCACCGCTCTATTCACTCGTCACACTCCTCAACAGTCGCGACATCATATCTTGCTTCCTTCACACTTCGCGTCAATCACTTCGGTTTCATGCGACCGCTCGCTCGGGCTTCACCGTCCCTTAGCGTCGCGACTTGAGTTTAGGGTTGCGACTGATGCAAGGCCGCTACAGTCCCTTCCTCGTGCATTTCTCCATTGCACATCATTCAAACGCCACTATTATTCCCTGCCAGCTGGCCGCCTTAACAATATCTCTTCTCTTTGACTTCTTACGACAGTTTTGGTGAGTTATTCAACATTCTTTAATACACAAACTCAGCCTTTTTTACAGAAATCAATCGTAAAAATGGACTAAAATGGACACTTAGTCATCACCGTAAGGCCTCGCCTGCACCGGACATCCCTAAATGTGTATGCTTTTGTGACTAGGCTTCACAAATTCAAAGTTCATAAAGGCCTTTAGCAATGTTTTTAGGTTGCACTCTATTAAGGATATATGATGCCTTAATGTTTCTCAACTCTATATATTGGTAAGTTATAATGACTAACTCATACTTCTTACCATGTTCTGTTACCTGTCACTCTTCAAATAGAACACCATTCATGTCGGAGAACCCGCATGAAAATCGTGGGACGACATCGCACCCTCTGTAATTGAAGCAAAATCATTCCTGACATTGTTCAATTCGAACTCATACTTTCCATAGTACTCACACTGTTCTTACCGATCTGAACTGCTTTCACCCTTTTATCAGTTGATTTTCACCCCAATCTTAACTCATCGGAACATCGCATCGGACTTTTTCATGAATATATAAAGGTAGTATACCAAAACTGCCTATAAACGTGATAAAATATTGTTGGTCATTCCATGAACTAGAAATGGTCACAAATAATTACGTATGAGAGTCACAGAAGATATCCTGAGTCCCTGTCGGGCAAATCTCAAACCCTCGTGTTTATTTGTTTTCCCTTACACTCAGTAAATTTCAAAACTATGGTGCATCTAAGGGAATCCTAGAAACCCATCCTGATACAAGTCTTTCAATTCTCCTTTTGAGATGACTTAATCTCTTATGCCAGAATGATGAGGAATTTCTTACTCACAATCTTTTCTTTAATCTTTATGTTTTAACTGTAAGGCTTCATGATATAGTTAAAACCCATCAAGTATATAAAAGGTCTGCACAAGATAAAGAACCCAGACTACAAATCCTCAAATTTGAATTTATGAAAAGACTAAATTTATTATTTCCAAAAGAACAATTATAAACCAAATTTGCCCAATATGGAAATAAAAAAACCAAATTCAAGAAAGGATTCGTATAAACATATGTTCATTCAAACCCAAACAAGTATCGATTTTAACAATAACCTAAATGTCCCAAATTGCCTCAACTTCACCTTTCACATCGTGATACAAAGATGGGATTATCTTTCACTCACTGATTCTGCTTTCTGAACTCAGCAAACTCATGGACAATACACCGATATGGTCATCGCACTCAGACCCATCCACCAAGTGTTTAGGTACCGCTCAAATTAACCTCGTAACTGGGATTGAGCGCATCTTCTGCACGCACGCCAAGCATGATAGTTGGCACATTATTTCTTCTTATGTCCCATATTCACAAAAGCAGAAACAACCATCAACCCTTTTTTTTTTCTTTATGTTGTTTCTTTGATGGTCCCTCCATGTTTTCATCCTTTCCTTTCTTTCTCCCTTATCCCAAGTACCACCAAATGAGCCTCCTTCAATTCTTTCAAGCCAACCTTTCCTCTTCTTACATGAATAAATGAGATGAGCTCTCCCATTAAGACACTCAAGTCCCTTCAGCAGCTAAGTCACCCCAAATTGACCTAAATTGTGTGGAAGAGATCAAACCAAAGTGCAAACCCTAGAGATCAAGTTTATGTGCTCTTTAACTTTGAAGCAAGACATTTCCATAATGTACCCTAATGCTCACTTTATATCTCATGAGATGATCGTCAAAAGTGTACTTGTTTCAGAATTTTTCATCACCCGGGCAAATCTATTCTTAGTCTTCTTCTAGGGAAATTTCAATGTGCTTACTGCTTCCTCATATCAGGCTCCCCGAATGCTTCCTGAATGGCCTTTTAATGATCATCAAACACATACGCATTTGACTTCTCCCACCTTCAATATCCCTCTTCACTGGTTAGTAACTCACAAGAAGAGGTGCAGAGAAGAAACCCCTTAACGCAGCGTCCAAATCCACGACACCTAAAAACGCGGTGTTCTGCCATGCCCGTTGCGCCATTTGTACAGGAATAAATTAATGTCGGCAAGAATGTTGCCAATCCAGCTGAATCAGAGAACAATAAACAAGCAAAACAAACTGCATGATGCAAAACCGAAAATAACGCAAATAGCGTAAACTCCATCTCAAGATATTTTAACACTCTATTAACATTTTATCTTGATAAAAAAATATTAATCAAAGATATCTTAATGAGAATCAAATATCATAATAAGAATTATATCAAATGATAAATCTTCCTTTGGGCCAATTTATTATTCATATGTAAACCAAATAATTATCAATACAATATTACCATTAAAACAGAGACATTTAATTGTTAAATATTTAATTTCCTTTTCTTGCCAATTAATATTCACATAAGTTTACAGTATATAATCTCATATTTTTTTTTAAATAAACGACTATATACAAAAGTGGTCACTTATATTAATATTTGTGTTGAATAACTTATCTCAAAATATATATAGAAACACCTATATTTTGAAATTTTAAATTTTTAAAATACACTGTAACGATAACATATTTATATTTAAACTCAACAAACTAAACATCCACTGGGCCTTTATCATTATTATTATTTATTATTATTATTGTTATTATTTTTTATTTTTTTATCATGTACCAGTGGCACTCACTGTCATTTATGTTTTCCTCAGGAGGAACATCCTTTTGAACCAATAGGAACTCACGCCCAAAGAGTTCATGTACCACTCACAGTGGTACCAATGTTCTACTATGGTCTCCCTCCCGGGGAGGAACATCCTTCGAACTAATAGCCTCCCTACGCTTCATAGTTTGAATCTATCGGTTAATGGTCCTTCGTGACATGAACCATACTCCTCACTATCCTTCAGTGGACAAGAACTCGGTTGGAGATGATGCACCGGATCAAGGGAAAATAACAAATATTTCTACCCAAAATAATAAAAATCATTTTCTTAAACATATTCTCAACAATTCAACATGAAACCGCTCCGACAAATAAATGAAGATTTGAAAAATTATGGAAAAACCATCACACAAACAAAGAAACATACATACTGAATCATCATAATCAAAACATGATCATGCCGCACTCGAATCCACACAAAATATCATATATTTGAATCTGAAGTTCAAACTTTACACTCCCTGATCTCAATTCAAGTCTGAGGTTTCATGACCCTTCCATCTAAATCAGATCCGAGGCTCGGCACTCCCCTGTGATCCACACTTAGTTTCTTCGTCTAAATATTTCCTATTAACAACTGAAGAAAGAAAACTCTGGTGATCCGGGACCACGACTATTTATAAACCAACAATCGATATGAATAAATATTTATTGTTCGTGAATTTCTCATTTTAACCCATCATGCCAGAAAATTACGCTTGTCTCTACACAATGATTCACACTCTATATTATATTAATTAAGGCCCCAAAACTTAAATTAATCACTTTAATTAGCCTAACTTTATTTGATAGCCTATAATTCTCATTTTTATTTAATATATCACCTATATAATCATTTTACTCCAACATTAAAAGTTTTGGTTTCATATAGGAATTATTATATCATTTTTCCCGTTGCATTTAAAATAGGAACTTGTTGTCATTTTGGTATTTAACTAGACTTTCCATTTTCACAAAGTACTCAAGGATTGTATACATGCAAACCTGTAGGGATTTTCTAACAGAATATGCTTGAATTCACCCTGTAAGTCATTAACATGAGAATGACAACAAACATCCCCTGTCTTACGTGGTCCCATTTGTTCTTGAACTTTTTTCAAAGGTCAAGATGTACTCCGATATTTCCATTTTAGTCATCCACACCAACCCAGCTGAAAAACAAAACGTCGCTGCTTTCTGAAAGTCCTCAATACATGTAAGGTTGAATGGTAATTAATGTAGACATTTGTCCATATGTAACATTTTCTAATAGTAGGGATAAGGACCGAGCCATGTTAGTAAAACACATATATCTCAGACCAAAAATCTGCAAGAAAAGTGAGATATATATAAAACCGAGGCATTTGTTCAACTTATCCCTTAATGCTCTCCCATACATCAATTTCTGTGAAATAAAAGAAAAGAACTGTGACAGAAAAATAATAATAAATAATAATACACAATGAAGACTTATTGTTATCGGAACAATTAAATTATTAACACAAGGAGTGAGAAAGAAAAGGAAAGCAAAGGCAAAAAGCTTCATGTCAAGAATAGAAATGCAAAATGTGTGCAAGAGTAACAATAATTCCTCGGAAATGACCTGTTTCTTTACTGAACATTCTCGTTTTTAAATAGCCTTTCATAAACTTAATGTAACTAGAAAATTAGCCTACATTACTCAACGTGATGAGTGCAAAATCAATTGAATCTCTAAACTTTCTCTCATTCCTCCCTTAAACAGAAGTTACCATCAATAGTTGTTTAATCTGAACTTGACACTCCTAACTAATCTCAGAAACCCTCTTAAATGCATCCACCGTGAGGGCTTTGTCATCACATCTTCCAAATTGATCTTGTTTTCCTTCACAATAAACTAATTCAATTGCTCATTCTCGTGAGATCACGAAGAAAATGGAAACGCACATCAATGCTTCTGTTTCGACTAAAAGTAAATATAGGATTACGCTTAATTGTGGAACCGTTATCACAAAAAATTGTCAGAGGGTAATTTACTTTCTTCTAAGTCTCAACCCTCACCATTCTCTATCCAAACAAATTTTTGACTGCATGCAGCCACAATACGAACTCGCTTCGTGGGTCGAGAGTGTACTTATAGGTCGCTTTCTTGAAACTGTGCAACAAATTCTGCACTTAATATGAAAACATACAAATTACGTAATTTTTCTATCTTCTATATCTCCCGGTAGTTACTATCTACATATGCAACCATACCTTCACACCTCCCTCTCAGAGGAAACTCCGAGTTCAATAATTTTCTGCCATCTCAAGATCCTCGTCGCCATCAAATGCAACTCGCTGGTCGCCAGCACCGCTAATCATGCTTATCGTGAAACATCAACTGGGCCTTATGGCTGCCAACATGAGGCATCCCACCATCTACTTAATAAAGTCCTCCATCAAGTTTAATCCATTCTCATCTCTTAGAAAGCCACAACCTGAACAGTCTGGATTATGAACCTGAGTTGTTGTTCTCCATCCTAAACCCTTCAACACTTCCAAAGCATACTTCTTCTAACAACATATAATCCATATGATCTTTGCAGCTCTATTCCAAGAAAAAACCTCATTCTCCCCAAATCATTCATATCAAACTCCCTCAACATGGAATTCTTAAACTCATTAAACATCAATTCATCATTGCCAATAAATATTAAGTCATCAACATATAATTTGACAATGATAATCTTAATTTCTTTTTATTTGTTTTAAGTGAACAAAGTGAGCTCTACTCATACTTCTCAAACCCTTAACTTATGAAATGTGTTCTTAATACTACATTAAACCAAGCTTCAGGAGTCGTTTCCATACTATGAGTTTTCTTTAACCTCAAATTTTAAGGACTGTTCTCAAGCTCATAACCCTTCACTCTGCTCCACATGGGGCCACTTCTTCATTAAGTTCCCATGCAAGTAAAGTGGTGGGTGGATTCGACACTGTTGATAGAGTCCACCCTTTAACCACTAAAGCCAGTAACTCCACTCTCACCGGTGTCCATTCGCACCTGGAAAACACTTGCACCTACCCCTTGTTGTTGCAATATACCCTTTACTACCAAACGAGCCTCAACTTTGTCCACTTCTCCATTTTCTCCTTGGAGTTTGGCTTTATAAACCCAATTTACTCTAATCTTTTTTGCACTTTAGAAGATAAGGAAGTTCCCATGTGTTGTTCCTCTATAGCCTCGTCTCCATCCATAGTTGTCTCCATTTGTCATGCTTCACCGTCGCCAAAATGTAATTTGATTTAGCAAATATAGCCAATGATTTCTACATCTTCCTCTTTCGAATTCTCCGAAAGTCCTTCCCTAATTACATAATCTCTGTATCCAACTTGGAGGCACTTCCTCGCTTCTTCCTTCACGTCCCTACTGGGACTACCCACCGATCCAATGGACTCTCCTTCTTCCCACTCACCGCCTTCCACATTTTGTTCACTACCTTATCATTCTATTCCAAATCAGCCATGATGTGTCTCAGATTACACTCTTATCATCCCAGCTCCCTCTAAAATTCTAATCTCTCCTTAAACACTACATCTCCTAACTACAATCTCCGCAGTTCGGATCATAAAGCTCCATATGCTCTTAGACTCTTCATCACTTAATTCCCAAGAACACATGCAAGGATTCGTGATCTTTAACTCCTTTGCCTTTCACATCTGGAACATACATGTGCCAATAATGATAAAGTAGAAAATCCTTTAAAGTACTCAACCGAGGGTCTACTTACACTCCAAAGCCTCTCAGGTTTCATTCACAACCTAATGTAGGACTCCCAATTCAAACATGTATTGTCCACCACGCCTCGCCAAAAGTCTTCGACCTTTCTTTCCAAAAGCACACATCAGACCATGTTCATCACTTCGCTCAATTTTTCCTTTCCACTACCCGTCTCGCGCCGGAGTATGTTGCAATCGAATTCTACTCGATCCCATCTCTCGTGTAGAATCCATTAAACCCGAGTGATGAACTCACTTGACCATTCTCAAACATTTAATATATCCCTCCCACTCTTTCTCCTCAAACATAACTCAAAGTCAGCCAACAGAGCATTTACTGCTCTCTATATTTCTATACCAAAATGAAAACTCGTTTTCTTCAAGAAAGTCATGAATGTGCCATATAATGCACCTCTTCTTACTATTAGAGATGGGAGATATTTCAGTCCAGAAAGATCCAGATGAACAAGTTGGAGCTTTTCGTGGGCCCTCTAATTGCTCTTCTTCGGATCGATCTCTGTGTTGTTTCTAATCTCACACTTGCATCAATAATCGTTGTTAGAGTTTCAAACTACAACCCATGCACCATCTTAAACTGAGAGTCCAACCCCTTGTAACTCAAACAACCATGAACGACAATGCCATAAATGTGCCATATTTGTGTGGAGGTAAGAGGCTAGTCAGGTTTATGTAGTCAGATTTGCAAGAACACAAACATCCACTGATTTGTCGATATCCTGCATGTATTACGAGCCCTTTTCCTGATAGATAAATCTCGAGCATTCCATGTCGATGAGAATCGCTAACCTTTTTTTCGAAATGACCAATGCTCAACAAATTGTGTTCTTTTTAGTCCAAAATAAAAAATACTTCACTAACAACATGTAAAGCCACTTACTCGTGAATCTCACATTACCTTCCTAAACATCCATCCTCATGTTATTCAGTTTACCTCCTGCCAAAGCCCTATCTCGTATTAGTGAACAAACTCTCATCACCATACATGTGGTTAAGTATACCTTAATCTAAGAACCAAACATCTCATTTTAAAGACCATTCATCTCCATACATGACATGAGCACATCTCTTCTTCTTCTCCTAGTTCAAGAGAAGTTGGCTTCCTTATCCTAGCTCGACATTCGCATTGAAATGTCCACAAGATTTTGCATAGCAGGCAAGCTGAGTCTCAATTGCTGCTTTGTTGTAGGCTGGTGTCTTCCTCTTCCTCTTACCTTCTATACGCACTCGACCCCGTCCTTCCCAGACCGAATCTATCTTCATAACCGATCTCGAGTGCTTGTTTCTTGTATGCCATTGGAATTTTTTGCTCATGAACAATTAAAGAACTAATGCAAATTTCATCAATGGAGAGTCAGATCGATGTCTTGACTCCTAAATCGTTAAACAACATGGCACTTGAACTTCACTCCTATTATCTGAGAATCTTCTCCACCACTTCGACATTCAGATCTGCTCCCATATGTTCTCATCTTTGACACACCGGGACAACACTCTGAAAATATCAAAAACTCCTTCCTGTGCCTTCATCTCTAAGATTTCAAAACTCTTGCAAAAGAGCTTTGTAGATGTGACCTCTCTTGACTTTAGCACTTCAAACTTCTTCATTAAGTAGAGTCCAAAATTTGTCTGGAAGTTTTCTTCACAAGAATGGTCCCAAATATCGTCCTAGATCTATAGATTCGAAAGAGAAAGTTCCTTCACTCTCTCTGTGTCTTTCAAATTTCAATTCTTCTAGCTCTTCCTGTTATGCGCCCATTCGCACTCCGATCCACTTGTCGGGCTCCCTCATGTCTAGTCCCACTAGCCCCCCATAATTCCTAGATCAGAGAAATTCTCTCCATCATATGCTCCAATGATCATATGACCATAAAAGCAAGAATGATGGCTCATATGTCCCCTTCCGTAGCGCTTCTCATCACAAACCTCAAAGACTAACGCTTGATTTGTCAGCCCTTTGACGACTCCGATACCAAAATGTCAAGAATAGAAAACACAAAAATGCAAGAGTACTCAAACCATTCTAAATGACCATTTTATTGAACATCTCTTTTCGCTTATAAATACCACAAACTTAACAAAACGAGAAAAATGAGCTCACATTACTCAACGGATGAAAACTAAAAAAAAAAAAATCAAAGAAACACTAAACCCTAAAGATTAGACTATCTAGTGACTGTCTAAACAGGTAATAAAATCTCAACCGACCCTAAACTTTCTCCACTATATGCCTAAATTCCTCCTAAAAATGGAGACTAAGATATAGTTATTCAAAGATCGAAATATCCTCTCATTGCTACATAATCCCACCATGGCTTCAATTAGCAGCTCCAGAGGCCCTCTTCTTTCTTCTTTTCTTCATCGCATCTGAATTATGGTAGTTGATGTGTTCTTCAGTCAAAGCTAAGATACTAGAAATACCTTTACTGATCATCTCTACCGGGCTTTGACTGGAAACATTAAAACTTTCAGAGACATGAAGAACTTCCAAGGAGAAGATTTCACTTGAAAGTTCTTAAAAGCTATTTGAAGAATCAAGGATTGCCATTATCGTTTCAAAACCCGTTTCGATTCCAAGCGGTGATCGATGAACCCTGCTTAAGATCATGGAGTGAGAAACAGTGCAAGGGAAGTTTTCCTATTTTCTATCATGTAGCGCTCGAGGTAAGGAATCGGACTGGATTTATGGAGAAGCATTTAAGAATCAGCTATGACAAGTGCATAATGAGGAGAAGGAAGAAAGATAGAGGATGAAGGCTTCCTTTAAGGAAAGCTTCGGCAATCTGAGGATTTCCACAGACGGATAATGCCTGTTTCAATTTTTCCATTTCCAAATCTTTCCATTCATTTTTCGTTCTTGTGAATAATAAAATATTTATGATTGCATAAAACAAGCCTAAATACATTTTATGAGACATTAATATGAAAAGTGAGAGAAAATTTTCTATAAGTGGCTTATTAATCTATTATCCAATTATAATTTTATATTGTTAGATAATCACAATTTTTAGTTTATCAGGTTTTTCAGCTTCCAGTATTCCTTCATAAGAATCATATTGTATGATGAACATTCTCTTTTCTATACCTCAGTCCTTGATGATTTCCATAAGGTTTTCCTATAATTAAACATGTTATAGCTTAGATAGATTATCAATGCATCCTCTTGTATTTTCCTTGTTTTAAGTTCTCAACTTGAAATTCAAATCAATGGGATAGTGTTTTTTTCACAGACTTTAATTTCTTTTATAGTTCATCAACTCCATCCTCTAAAGCCTTGTTCAATTTGCATACTTGAAGTCGTTTTTCAAATATATTGTAAGATTTTTCTAATAGGATTTCTATCAAGTATTCCTCATTGTCATGTACTATCACTTCTAGAACTAAATCATAATCACTATTTTTGCATTTATATAGCGGTGTGAACAACTTAAAAGTGTGGTGAAAGAGAGAATGAGTTGTGTCAGGTTAGGAGAGATGGTGAAACCCTAAAATTTTTTTTTTCACAGCTTCGAAATGGTAAACCACTCGTTGAAATCGAAATTTTCTAGATCTCGATGACAAAACGGATTTCACCGTTGAATTCAAGCTCCCAAATCTAGTTACTAAATTACTTGTCAAAATTCCTATGCCGACTTCACTTTTCGAGGTGAACTGTTCTGGTGACACACGACAGACTATGGATGCTTAATATGGCACCTTGGGGAGTGACATGGCATGATAGCACATGTGAATATGCCATGACATGATTACTTAAATGAATGGCCTATTTAGGTTACAAACAAATGGAGAAATAAAGGGAAAAGAAAGTAAACGGAGAAATAAAGAAAAGAAAAAAATGATGAAAATTAAAAGGAATGGGAGTGCAGCAAATGTGGGAGTCTTGAAAGGATAAGAAAGAAAAAAAAAAAGAAAAGAGGGAACTGAGCGTAAGAGAGAGAGAGAATGGAAAAGGGGTTTCGCTCCAAGATCTATGCCAGACCGCGCTTTCATCCTATAAGAGGCAATGTTCATCTATGCGATGAGAGGTTCGGGCAGTAATAGAATTTGGGGTTTTCGCTGCAACCTAAGAGGTGGGGTTTTCCACTTGGGTTATTTCTATCCTAAAGGCTTCATTACGAATGGCTTCGCTTTCCTAGAGGCCATGAGAGGTCGTGAATTTCAAACCCCAAAATCTGGGACCGAGTGTGGGAATCTTTTGGACTATTCTTCCTTAACCTGGTCTGTGTTTAAGAACTGTTTTGGTCCTGACCTATTTTTAGGTTTGTTGTGAGTTCAAGGTTGATCTGATGGCCATGCCCCATCGAAACTCTGGATCGCCATGGATCGTGTGTATTGTGCCAATGTGTAAATTGGCTGAAAACTCAATTAATTGTGTGTTATTAAGTAAAAAAAGAATAACATGTTGTTTGTGTGTCCAGATTTAAATTCCCTGTGATCATATTGATTTGTGAGTCATTTCATGTATTGCTAGGAAAACGACATCCTAATGTTCAGGTGAAAATCATGTTAATATATGTCAGGTTTTCATGCATTGACATGGTATATAGTATACGAAAATTATATGTAGAAACAGCACTTGTCCAGTTTTGGAAATGTGCATGTGAAGCCATTATTATGCATGTAATACATGATAATATAAGAATGGTATGCCCGCATTCATATGCACAGTGACACGTTGAGCCTGGGTGTGTGTGCATGGTATCAAAGGTCATCATTCTCAGAATGTGGTGAGTCTAAATGGGATAACGCCTGTAAACTGAGATCTACTTCACATAACATGGGAAAAATATAATAATAACTCGTGTGTACAGAGCCTGTTTATTAGGTAGATCCCCCCCCTCATCACTGAAAGACCCAAATTTATTCTCTGCTGACATGATCACGCATTTGAAAAAGACCTTAAAAATGTTAGAAAGGCATGCGACGATCCTATTGTGTAAACCCAAAAAATACGTGAGCTCCATAAACACACCAGATCGATAAATAAACGAATTACTGGTTGGCCTAATGAGTTAAGTCATTCGGTGAAACACTACTGGATCAAGCCTTTCACACTGCGTCGCAGTGCGAGGAGCCTGGCCAAACTCTGTTATGGAAAGGAGAGTCCCATCTCATGCATGACATGAAACAAACTCCATGAACTGTACCTCAAAATTTTTTTTTGTATGAAATGTGGTATGATATGTGTGTGCCATCGCATGTGCGTTAGGTGTAGAGAGCCTTGTAGGAGAAATTCTCTTATCAGCATTACCACCTGCTATGGGACCCCTTTCACAAGGAATGTACAGGTATCATGTCCTAACAGGTCAGGATTATGAAGGAGGTCGGATGTGCCTGATATTACCTTTGGTGTGTTTTGGTGCTTTGTTAATTGTAACTAAATCTCTTTGGGACTATTGTCTAAATAGTTTAGTATGTAATTATAGTAAGAGGGTTTGATCTATTTCAGCTTAACTGTATCATGGTTTATTTTAAATTAGATTTAAATGAATGAATGGATCCTAAAGGGATGTATATTGTGGATATGATTTATTGACCTAGTGTGGTCATTACTACTTCACAGACCTAGATGGGCTATGGTTACACTGCACTAAGTTGTATATCAGAGCCCCCGGTCAAAGAGACTCGCCCCGATTTTTTGTGAAATATGATTCTGATAACGATACAATAGTGTGGTATCTGCCATTCAAACTGCTAGAATTCCGTAGTCGACAAGGTCACAACTGGATCCCCAAGTTTTCAGTTATAAGAGAGGAGTATGTGGGCCTCATAGGTATTATTGATTCAAATATGATGTCACATATTTTTATAATATATTTGTCTTCATAAATATATGTTTGTTTTAGTAGTGTTCTTCATAATACCACCTTTTCATAATTTCACTCCCATTTATTCTATTACTAAAACAAGCTTAGTCCAGCCACCTTGTCCTCAAATCTCAAAAGAGTTACTCAAACCATGTAAACCAACCTACTACCCATCTCCATTCTCATTGATTACACCAAAAAGAAAAACAAAATTTTACTCACCCGATTCCTCGTCTCCCTTTCATCGTCATCGTTTAAAACCAAGCCAATAAAACTAACCCTCAAGATCCCACTTTAATCATTTCCATCCAAATTAATCCACAATCACGTTTCGAATCCTTCTAGTTATGACAGTTATAAGAACTTTATAATATTATCAGTTTTAAAAAGAATATCCTCTATTTTCATTCTCCTATACTTCATATATAACTTCACATGTGTGTATTTATGTATTTACCTACCAATCTAACAAAAGAAAAATTGTGTTTGGGTCCCACATTAGAAAAATACGATGGAAAATCAGGTTTCTCAAAATAAAAGGTTATTTTTGAATTTTTCGCTCACCCTATCTCCATGCTCAAATATCAGACTTGTTTCTCACGCCACTGCCCATGGCCACGCTGCTTTCGAATTCCTCGTGTCAATAGAGAGAGAGAGAGAGAGAGAGCTACACTTTTCTCACTTCCCTATTTCTTTCCTTTGCTTTTCTTCCTCACATCTTCACTTTTCTATCTCTGTCGGTGAGAAAAAGAGTTGTAAACTTTCTTGATAGTTTCATGGAAGAAGTGCAACACTGTATAGTGGGTTTGACAGGAATGATTGATTTGTGCAGCCTACTTTATTTACTTTTCATTATTAGAGGATTGTGGGAATATATATATATATATATATATATATATATATATATATATATATATATATGTATATATCTTATTTTTTGTTCGATATAGAGCTCAAAAATTCAGAGCTTCATTACCTCTATAATTCCATTCACTAAAAATTTCTTTTAAACATTTCTCATTTAGATTTTTAGTTTTTACTTAGACATATATGCCAACCAATGAACATTAACTACTTAAAATCTTGCCAATAAGTGTATGAATCTATGGCCTCCATCATATGAAAATTTTTGTGGAAAAAGAGAGGTGAGGATGCAATCAACAAAAAGCTTGACTTATGACCCAATAAATCTTCAAGTGAAGAATTCATGTTGTGACTTGTACTTGAAAATTAGGATATTGAAGGTCGCCCTTTTGAAAAGTAATAAGGAAATAAAAATATTAATGTGATGTTTTCATGTTGTGTTGTCTTATGAAAATCTAAATGAAAATTAAATATGAATAAATCTCATTTAAAACTTATATATTTTTAAATCATTTAATCTTTATATAAAGATGAATTAAAATAAATATGAAAATAATTTTGAAGCAAGAAATAAAAATAATATATTGAATTTAACTCTATTTTTATTTTCTTAAATCTGTGTTCTTTCTTCTAATTTTCTCTATTTTCTTTCCCTTATATCTCCTCAAATTCTAAGAATCAAATATAGCTTAAGATTTAAAAGAAAACAAAAAGGAGGCCTATAAACTCAAAGGTATTATCTAATACTTTATTCCAATATCTTTTCACCACATGTGTACTTGTTTTGCACTCTTAATAAATGTAAACCTAATGTTTAAACTCGATGTTCCTTATCAATTCATATATATAGATTCCATTACTTTTCTTATTTATTTTAAGTTTCTTCCTCCATAAAATTATGTCTTTGTCCATTAATTTCCAGTATTCTTGGATATCTTGTGTGTGTTTGATTTGAAATAATGTTATCTTATGCACTCTTAAATATAGTGTCCCTTTTCGAGCTTGATTTCTCCAGTTTATGAGTAAATTCTGTAAGTTAGGGAGTTTCTATCAAGCAGAAAGTCCTTTCATATGAAACATCTAATGTGTATATGAAGTTTTGGAGTTAATTACAAAATCCTTTAAACTAAAACTATACCATATTTAATGTAATATGTTTGTTTCATTATTTATTCAAATTTTTAATAAAATTAAAATCTACGCATTCTTCTGCTTAGAACAGTGTATAACCATAGAATCATAAAATTACTCTTAAAATTAATTCTTGACCTCAAGTATATCTTGCAAACAAATCCAAAGTTAGTTGAACCTATTAGAATTAAATTTTAGAATACAAAACACATTTCATTCATGTAAATATCCATAAAGGTAATCACAATTTTTATTATTTAAAAGAAAAGGATTTTATACCTTTTCTAAATTAAAGTGAATAATTTAATCAAAATTTTATTTTAATAATAAACTCATATGACAAGTTAAAGAAATTCTCTATAAAGTAAAGGCATTAACTATCCAATTATCATTTTTTATATTATTAGATAATTAATTATTTTTAGTTTATCGTGGGTTTTTCAATCTTATATTCCTTCACAAAAACTGTATTGAAGATGAACATTCTTTCATACCCTAGTCCTTCATGATTTCCATATGATTTTCCCCCATAGCGTAATTAAAACATGTTGTAGTTTAGACATATCAAATGCATCATCTTTAGTCTTTGAGTTTGTTCTCAACTTGAATCCTAAACTCATGATAAATGCCACAGACTTTAGTTTTCTTTGCTAAGTTCACTAAACTTTAATCCTCTAAAGCCTTGTTCAATTTGCATACTTTAAGTCATTTGTCAAATATTGCTTTGTAAGATTTTTCAATAGATTTCATCGTTAGCCCTCATTGTCATACATACTATCACTTCTTTTAATTCAAATCATACTACTATTTTGATACTTTGGTATAGTGGTGAACTAATTAAGGGCAAAGTGAAAGAGAGAATGGCTGTGCTGTGTTGGGGAGAGGAGTATGTGGGCCTCATATATATAAGAGAGCTATCCGTATTGGATTCAAATATGATGTCACATCTTATAAATATATTTTTCTTTCATGTTATATGGGGCTTGTTTTTATATAATTTTAATAATATTCACCTTTTCATACTCTTACTCAGGTCATTCTATTAAGGTATGCTAGTCTAGCCACCTTCCCCTCATAAATCTGCTTTTAAAGGAATACCAAAACCATAAAATAGCCGCTACTCCATCTCCATTCCTCATTGATTACACCAAAAGAAAAGAAAAATTTCATCACTAGATTCCCTCCCCTTGCTCCCCTCTCATCATACTCATGCTTAAAACCGCGCCCAAACCAACTTCAAGATCCCTTAATCATTCCTCCATCCAAATTAATCCACAATCACGTTTTTGAATCCTTCTAGTTATGGAATATGGAAGAACTTTATAATATTATTAGTTTTAAAAAAAATAGTTGTCCCCTGGCTTCAATTTCATACTTTATATATAACTTACATGTGTGTATTTCTATGTATTTTTTACTCATCAATATAACAAAAGTAAAAATGGTTCGTCTGCAAATAAAATACAATTGACAAAATCAGTTTCTAAAATAAAAATGTTATTTTTGAATTTTTGCTCAATTCCTATCTCCTTAATAATTAAACATTTAATGTCTTGTTCACTTCATAGGCCCATGCCATGGCTATGCTTTGGACTCAAGATTAGATAGAGAGAGCTACACTTTTCTCTCTTCCTCTTTCTTTCCTTTCCTTCTTACTCACATCTCTTCACTTTTCTATTCTCATTTATGAAAAAAGAGTCAGAACCCTTTCGCAGCCTATGGAAGAAGTGGCAAATACTATATAGGGGTTTGATAGGAATGATTGATTTTGGTGTGAGTCTTTGTTAGTTTCATTTTTCTATTATTAGATGATCAGGGGAAATATATATATTTTTTATTTCAGTTTGATAGAGCCTAAAGTACTTAAGAGTCAATAATTCTCCCAATAACTTGTTTAATATCACTAATTTTTTTTTCAACATTTCCTTACTTAGATTTTAGTTTTTATCAGATACACATGCCAACCAATGAAACATTAATCATTTAAAATCTTGCAAATATTAGGTAGAAGTGGAATCCAGCATGGCTCCATCACGAGGGAACATTTTGTGAAGAGAAAGTGAGGATGGAATAAGAGCAAAGTTTACTCTATGACTAAATAAATTCATGGAAGAATTTATAGGTTAGGATCAAAGATTGAAAATTGGGATATTGAAGCTGCATATTCTTTTTTGGAAAAGTAATAAGGAAATAAAATATTTCTTAAAAAATGATGTTTTCATGTTGTGTTGTCTAAGAAAACTTTAATGAAAATTAAATATGAATAAATCATTTAAAACTTATATATTTTAAAATCATTTAATATTTATATCATGAATTAAAACAAATAAAATACTTATAGCTAACAAATAAAAAATAATATATTGAATTTAACTCTATTTTTATTTTCATCATGCTTTTTCTTTCCTTCTATTTTTCTTCTTTATTTTATTTCTTATATTTCCCTCAAATTTTTAAGTGAATCAAATAGCCTAAAATTCTAAAGAAAAAAAAAAAGAGGCCTATAAACTTGAAGGTATTATCTTAATACTTTTTTATTCCAATATCTTACACCACATGTACTTGTTTTGCACTCATAATAAATGCAAACCCAATGTTTGAACTCATGTTCCTCCTATCAATTCATATATATGGATTGATTACTTTTATCTTATTTATTTTGTTTTTCCTCCATGTAAAATTATGTCTCCTTATTAATTAATTCTTATCTATGTGTGTGCTTGATTGAATAGTAATAGTCTCTATGCACGTTAAATATAAGGTCCCTTGAGCTTGATTTATGAGCCTACAAGTAGTATTATGTTAGAGTTTTCAATGTGCTAAGTCCCTTCCCAGGCAAAGAAAAACACCTTGAATATACATGATGTTTTTGGAGTTAATCAAATCCAAAACCAAAACTATGCCAAATTTGTCAATATATTTGCCTCTATTGGTTTATTAAAATTTTAATAAAATTAAAATTCACAAACTCTTCATTTAGGAATGAAAAAGACAAACCGAGAATCATAAAATTTATTTAAAATGAGTTTGACCTCTTATATCTTTGCAATGTCCAAAATTAGTTGAACCCATTAGAATTAAAATTTTAGAATACAAAACCGTCATTTACATTTGATGATGCTTTTTCAATTGAAACTGGTCGGAGCTTATGAATTAAGTGTGGCCGGTCCGATGATCTGACACCGCCCTCACAAAATAAACAAAGATCGTGAGGTTTCGCCTGCTGTTCCGATGTCGGTTTCATTCTTTCCGATGTGGAACAGGAACATCAACTGCGGATGAATTTCTTACAAGGTACTTTCATCAAGAGGAGGCCCGGCATTTATAATGGATGATCATTTATAGCTTTGATAGTGATATGGGATATTTCTCCCATTGCAAGAGATTTTCTTCCTTATCGTGAAACCCATTAACTTAAGGATAATTGATATACATTTCAGAAAATATCCCACCTTCCCAATTGGTGGAGATCGGGCATTTTCCTTAATACGAATTTCTCATTATATCACTTTGAAGGCAGAACAGCCCTACTCAGCCTATATTGGGGATGTCACTAGGGCCCACTCAATATTTAGTCACTTCTTAATCCCTTTTAAGCCTCATGCCTGGCTGTGGTTCGGGGCCCACGCACGAACATTTTAAACCCGACGACACCAAATTCTTCGAATAAAGCCAGCGTAGGCAATGGTCGTATTATTCTGACCGTGTGATACCCACGTGGCTGTTACTCAAGAAGGGTCCGATTTCAGACTTCGTCATCGCCCAACTTCTGTGATAATGATGGCTTCTCTGATTTTCTCGCTTATTCTCGAATTTGGCTCCTAACTTCCTTAAACACACTTCGACCGCTTTCACTTGTCTCTGCTCTTGAAGCTTTTTGCCTCTCGCAAGCTCAGCCTTTTCTTGAATCCGGTCCAACTACTGCTCAGACTGCCAGGGTCCCCAGGTCCTCATTGGGTACCAGGTCCCTGCCTTGTCTCCGGTTTTGGTATGTATTTCTTCCCCTCCTTTCGCCGCTTTGTTTCAAGTCTCTGCGAGGCCCCTAGGCTTGCTCGATCGGGGTTCACTTTTCTCTCGATTCCCTTTTCTTACTTAGCCCCGTATTCCATGGGTCCTAGTCGCCTCTTTTCTGCTTTTTGCGACAGTAACTCACGAGAGCGTCTAGTTCAAAGCGATCGATGTGAGTCCGACAAGCCACTGCAGGTTCACGGTCGCCTGGAACGCTTCTTTCCCCTTGGATAAGGGTAAGGGCAAAATTAATGAAATTATATCCCAGCGACTAATATCTGAGGGTCGCTATATTGCATCAAGTCGAGGCCAAATCTGGCCGGTCGAACCTTATATGCGATCCATGCCCCCAGATGCCCCGTTTGGGATCCAGGTTTGGTGCCCTGATGTGTTGACCACCTACGGCGTCCAAGTGCCCAAGATGGTGCCGAGGTGGCCGAGAACGGCCTCCGCTCCCCAGACGCTTTATAAAAAGGGTTATGCAAAGATTTAACAAACGCGCTCTTTCCTGCCTTCCCCCACTTCGAGGTGTCTCGTGGGCCATGAATTTTTTAGGGACAGTCAGGGTGTTCCAGCATAGCCTTGCTCTTAGACTTTTCAACAGAAGGAGGTCGTCATGCTTCTTAGATCTCTGCGCCCACACGCTGATTATTTCCTGACCTTCAATCTTCCCACAAGCACTTGCATGAACTTATTTCTTTGCTTTCGGGCATATCACATTTGAGAAGAGGAACCCTTTCGACCGGAGGACACTTCGGCGCGTCTCGGGCCGTCTCTGACTACTCTTAGTAAACCCACAGCCTCTCGCTTTGGTTTACCGGGTTTTCAAAGGTCGAGATATTTCTGATATTATTCTGTCGTTTATTCTCAGTGCCTCTACTGATCTCGGGCTCTTCATGACGAGGGGAGGGTGAAGCTGGTTAGTCATCGCGCCCCACGTGCCTATTCCGCAGCCACAGCTCTGAGATTCCTGACTGGTCCCGTGAGGCCCGCCATCCTCCTCGAAGACCTTCTCCTTCCGTCAGAGACCTTCGCCCCCCGCCCAAATCCTCTTCATCTCTCAGTCAGAGCCTTTAACAGGGAGTCACCTGTGAGAGTTTCGGCATAGTCCCAGGTGCCAAACAAGAAGAAAAGGAGCGTGAAGTGGAAGCCTCCGACCTCCCCGAGGTTTGCCTCCTCGCCTGGGTAAGATCCCAAAGGGAGCCTCTTCCTCGCCTTCCATCCAGCTGTCGGTCGGAGGACTCTTCGGAGGACTACTGAGCCCCTTTGAAGTTCTTCCCATTTCTGGTCAGAGTCCCAGCCGCGGGAGCCGTGCGCCTCCCTCCAGCCTGCCAGATGAGGCGAGGGGAATCATCACCCGAGGCTCTGTGAGGAGGATCTACTTTCGCGTGAGCTGAACCTGTTGGGGCTGCCCCTCCATCCTCCGTGACTCACTCAGAAGGTGGAGGCTCCGCCCACCGCAGGGAGGCTGGCGCCTGGGCTCAGTGGAACCGCCCTCAGATGTCCCAAGTGCCTCTGCCGGATCTTTTCCTATTGTTTCGGGCGGAGCACTTGACTCTTTCTCCCGGTCCTTCGTAGACATGACAGTTGTCCGCAAGGAGGCCTATCAGGGTTCCGCCTCAAGGCGGCGTGAAGCCATAAGGCCAAGGTTACTTCCCGACCTCCCGAGAGGCCAAACTTTCCGGCCTAGATATAACTTACTGAGGAGCCTGCAAACACTGTGCTCACCCACATGCCTTCCACTAAGGAGGCGGGCCGAGGGATGCAGAGCATGCCCAATAGGACACGAAGGTCGTCGAAGACGAGCCGTCGTCGGCTGCAGAGGAGCTCGTCAAGCCACAGTGACCTCAGGCTCCAAAGTGACTGGGCTACAACCTGGACTCGCTGGCAGAGGCTCTGCAGGTCGAACCCCGTGGAACGCCACTAAGAGCCGCAAGTTTATGGAACCCAGAGACAGGAGGCTGGCTAGCCGGAGGCGGCAGGATACGAGCTTAAAGACGAGGCCGCACCCACGACTCGGGTGGCTTACCTTCAAACGCCTAAGCTCCCGAGCCTGCACCTGTAGTTTAACATCCATCTTTTTGATGAGGAGGTTGAAGGATCTGCTTTTGAGGCCGAGGTTTATGCGGGCGCCGAGGTGTCTCAGGGCCCCTAACTATGCTCCCCGCCCGGTACACCCTTCTGTTCCTCCCAGGCAGCGCACTCGTCGCCTCGCTGGGCTCCGCCTTGACTCCTCTACTCGCAGTCATGCCCGAAGGCCAGCGTGCAGGCAGGCTTTTTTATTCTTTTTGAACCTTATCAGATCCCAGTGCGAGCCTCGAACTCTCAGACTGCCATGACCTCTCGACTTTTGTCGACACACCAAGATCCATCGATTAATTTTATCATTCTTCCCGTTTCTGTAGACTTGAGCTGCCTGGTCCCTGTGCCACGAGGTCTCCCGGAGCGCCATGCCCGCATTCCGAGCCACCGGGCCCCCGCAGCCATGGCTCGCGGGCCTCGGGCCTCCTTGCTTAGCTATGCTCGTGATCCGACTACTAGGCCCTGCCGCTATGGCTCCTCGACCTTCGCCTCCTCGAGCAAGCCATGCTCGTGAATTGAAGCATTAGGCTCTGGAAGCATGGCTCCGTGGATCTTTGGTCTTCCTAAGCAAGAGTGTCTGCATCCAGCCACCTGGCCCGGCCTGGGCCTTCCCCTGAAAGTGCTTATGCTTCTGGCCAATCCGAATCCACCGGGCTCCCGAGCTACATGGCTTTCAGGGTTTCGTCTCCTTGAGCACAGTTTCCTAACTGAAAGCACCAGCCTTGAGCTATGGCTCCGTGGGCTCTTGGCCTTCCCCGAGCAAGCATGCTCGTAATTTGAGTTACCGGGCTCTCAGCCATATGGCTCGTGGGTTTCAATTCTCCTTGAAAGCAAGCAAGCCTGCGAATCTGAGCCATCAGCCTCCAAGACCTCTTCAGCGGCATATGTTTCTAAAACTCGAGCTATTAAGCTGGGGCCGGGCTCCAAGACCCTCTTCTCGAGCTGCTATGCTCTAAAACTCGAGCCGCTAGGCCCGGGCCCAAGACCCTTCCCCGGTGGAGACCGAAGGCGCATTTACCGGGGCTTAACTTCATGTTGTGAAGCCAGATCCGGGAACTTGCTTACTCCTATCCCATGTCAGCCTGGCCCGTAGATGTTATCAACTTTCTTTTGCTTCATCAGGCCGAGTAACACTCCTCGGCTATGCACGTCGCTGGTTCCTTCACCATTCCCACTTCATTTGCAAAGCTGGGAATTTGATGACCGCGTGATGTGCATGAGTGGGACGCGCCCATGGTATCGAGAGGGCCTTTCCCAAAGAATATATTAGAGTCAGATGGGGCATCTACTATGAGAAACTCCATCGTTGTCAGCTCATGGGGTCTCCAGCAGAGCACCAACAGCTGACCTCAGAGGCACCTTTCTCCAAAGAACCCACGGTGTAAGGTTTCGACCGACTTCAAATTTTCCCTTCCAATACCCATTTTATTGCCGATAAGATGATGTCACTGAGCTCCTGGCAGTCACTATAGTCTGTGGACTATCTCATCGCTTAATGACATCCCATATCACTTCAGTGGATCGCCACGGGATGCTAACAGTTCCTGCATGCCTGAGTTCGAAAAGGTAATGGTAGTATCCAGCCTAGGGAGCTTGGATATGGCTTGTACTTCTAAGGTTCCCGACTTACCGTCGCATGTGGGCCTTCCCACCTGAGCTAGATTCCCGCCGCAAACTTCCGTGAGATCAGTGATCTCTCCCAAGGGTAGTTGGTACCGAGTCGAGCCGACCACGAAAGCGGGCGCCGCTACCGGTCCCCAATCTTCAAGCCACGAATCTACAGAGATGCCCACGCTTGATCGTGCATTCACTCTTTCCCTGTTGATGTCGCCCGCTCGGCGTCCATGGCCCTATGGAACTCACTTCAGATCAGATCGTCTCTCGCTCGCCGTCCACTTCATCCGGGACGACCATCTTAGGAAATCTTCATGTCGTACTCCCCGCCAGAGACCAGATACTGAGGCCGTCGTGGTGGAACTCCGAGGTGCGCACTGGGCCGCTACAACAGCCGAGGTGGTCCCAGCGGCCCTCGCACGGCTCCTCGCTCTTTCGGATCGCTCTCCTCGTTTTTTTCTTTATCCCTCCGGGGATCTACCCGTCCGCCCGCTCCTAGTGGCTTCGCTCCCGCTTCATTTCGCCTGCTCTTTCCTTTTTGGGAAAGTAGAAGAGCTTATTTGCTTCTTGGATAGGAGGATCTTGGTCCACCGCTGATGATACCTATGTTTTGGCTTGTCATTCTCACTACGCCATCGAGGGTTCTTTGAGACAGGAGCACATTAGATATTTCGACCGGTTAAATCTTACTCTCACGATGAAGGTCGAGCGTGAACTCTTCTGGCCAAAGAATATCTACTCCTTCGAGATTCCTTCTCTCAAACCTCAACATACCAGACCTAGGCTTCCTACAGATCCTTTATGGTCGAAGGTGATAACTCTGGCCCCCACGCTCCCGTCTGAGCAAAAGTGGGAGACTTAAGGCGGTGCTGGAAAGTTCATGGAACGATTTAGACGGAAGACTTAGGAGTCTCAAACTGTGCCACAGTCTCTTTAGTGATATAGTGAATGCCCGGGCACCGATGGGGTCCCGACACCCAAGTGCCTCCATCCGGCTCTATGTGCTGAGGTGATCAAGGGGTCTTTGTTCCAATAAAGGTTCGACGTAGGCACCTAATTCTGCAAGAGGAAGCCAACCCCGGCTATGAACTGGGGATTCAGCTTTGTTTGCACTGCATGGTCTGAGCAGCCTGAGCCTCACCACGATCGTCCTTCATATGGCCGAGCCTCGCCGGATGTCCCTAATCTCCGCCTCCCACGACCTCCCCGGCTCCCGGGCCGATAGCGACATCCATTCACCCTCGTTGTTCCCCCGCCATGCCTCTCTCACCGGCGATCCTCCGGGGCTCAGGCGGGTCATGCCTCAGCGTGGCTAGTTTCTCCTTCTCCATCCGCCTTTGAGAAGGCTGAGTGCGCTGTTCTTCCTGATGACGCTGTTTCTACTTCCCGCCGCTGGGCCAGGTCTCCCGGGGCGAGATTTGTCCGGGTGAGTTGTTCCAACCCCAAAGAAGACTGGTTGAGTGCGGCAGACTGAGCGCTCCACCCTCCGCATCAACCCATAGCCTAGTGTGCTCCCGAGAGGCCGCCATCCACTAAGGCTCCGCTAGTCTTTGTATCCTCGGGGATTGGCGGGCTCCCGCGCATGTTCCGTGCTGATACCATCGGCCACCGAGAGATTCAGGCTTACTTGTAAAGGAACCGCTGCTCTACACGCGCTAAACCGATGATGCTTTTTTCAACTAAAATCAATGAGCTTGGCGGAATTGTCGGGCCTGGCCTAACACCCTGATGTCCGCTCCCGTGAAAATAAGAAACAAAAAGGATCCACTGTCTCGCCTCGTCTCCGATGCCTGAAAGTAGTTCTTTCCGCATGGAAAAGAAGATCAACTACTATGTGGGATGAATTTCTTTGTGTTCTCTCTACCATTGCAAAGGCCTCGGTATTTATACTTGATGGATCATCATTTAATTTTCCTAGTTTGATGGTGATATGGATATTAATCCCATTGGGTAAGAGAATTTCTTTCCTTATCGTAAACCAATTAACTAGGGATAATTGATGGGCAAGAATTGTGGCGCATAACAAATTCCTAATTGGTGGAGATCGGGTATTTCCTTTAATACGAATTCCTTGGATTATATTTCCAACCTTTGAAGGGGTGAATTGAACATTTGTTTTGGGTCTATATTTGAGGGATGTTACCGCGGGCCCAAACACGTGCAGTTTCAGGCCTAGCTTTAATCTCTCTTAAGCCCTCAAGGCCGTCGTGTTATGAGCCCGCGCACCTATCATTTTAAACCCGATCAACATTCATGCAATATCCACACAAGAGAATTATTCAATTCATCGATTTAAAAAGATTTATGGTTTTTCTAAATTAAAAGTAATAATTTAATCTCAAAATTATTTTAATAATAAACTCATATGACAAGTAGCAGTAATTCTTTCATAAGTAGAAGTATTAATCACATTATCCAATTATCATTTTTATTATTAGAGTTAATTAATCATTTTTAGTTTATTGTGGTTTTTTTTACTTTATATTCCTTTCCAAAACCCTTTCTTGTATAATGTGAACATTCTTTTCATACTCAGTCCTTGATGATTTCCATAAGGTTTTCCTATAATTAAAGCATGTTGTAGTTTAAACGTGTTAGAATGCATCACCTTTATAGTCTTTTGAGTTTGTTCTCAACTTGAAATTTGAAATCAATGATAGCGTTTTTCATGACTTTATTTTCTTTAAGAAGTTCACCAATCCCATCATCTAAAGTTTTGTTCAATTTACATACTTTAAGTAATTTGTAAAATATGGCTATGTAAGATTTTCAATAGATTCCGTTGTTAACTCCTCATTGTCATTTACTATCACTTCTCAGCTACACCAATTAATACAGTTATTAATACTTCTTTCTAATTTTTAAAATTTCATAAGTAATTTTATACAAAAGTTATCATATTTTTTTATATGTTATTATTATCTTTCTTTATAAAAATACATAATAAATATATATTTATAACATTTTTAGATAAGATTTTCCAACCAATGACTCCTATTTAACAAAATATTAAGTTTATATTCATATTACATTGTTCTTTTTTTTCTAATTTAAATCTTCATATTACGTTGCTTTATTTTTTAACTCTCTCATTTTGATATGGTGTAAATTTTTAAAAGAATACTGTTTGAGATGTCATTTGATTACCTTTCGGTTGAATTATTCCAACTTAAGCCCTTGTACATCATACTACCAACTCATGTTAGAGTACGAGGTCTCCGGATTATGTGTTTGACCTGACTTAAAAATTTTTTACGATATATATGATAGAGTACTTTGAGATTTTTTTTCGAATTTGTTGTGGTAGCTGGAACTAATATTCCTCTAGTGATTAATGTAGTGAATTTCGTTTTGTGTGTTTTTTCGGTCATGAATTTTTTCTATGTAAATCTATAATCTTATTTTTACCTGCTCATTTAAAAAACATAAACATGAATAAAATTAGAAATCGACAAGATGCACCATCTGTTATGATTAAAAAAAAAAGAAAAAAGAAAAGAAAGACAGATACTCTTTAGCAATTATCATTTTATATTCCATGAAATAAAAGAAAAGAAACAGTAAAGAAAAAAAGAAAAATTAAATGCAAAAGAAGACCGTTTGATTGAAAAGTAAAAATAGATAATTAATAAAAGTGAGTAGGGGAGAAAGAAGAAAATTAAAGTGTTGTATGAGGCAGTTAAAAACAAAGTTTCTGAAGTGCGTTTAATAATAGAGGAAGGCACAGGCCCCACCACAAATAATTGAGAGAGAAAAAGTGGGATATATCCGAAGCGGCTTCCAGTGGGGATTCTTGTCTGAAAGTAAATGCTTATACTTCTTAAATAGCATCCAAACCATAAAAATTTAGGCTCGATGGGATTGCGCGGAGGTGACAAAATGTCAAATACGAGTTTATTGAATAACAATGTTGGCGCAGCTGGAAGAAAGAAGTGAGGGGATGCAAAATAGCCGTTGATGGCTACTGTTTTGGACAACGCCTCTCAACGGCTATATTCCATTTCAAACCCTATAAGATTACAGAGAATGAAAGGGAAAATGAACGAAAATAAAATCCTTGCCTTTTGGTGCTTGTGAAAAACCCTAGCTTTTCGAATCCCAGCTTCCTTGAATCAAATGATTCACTGCGAAGTCGAACCCTCGTTGTACAAAAGCGTTTGGGAGAGAGGAAGAAAAAGAAGGGAAGAGGAAGAAAGAAGAGAGGAAGAAGACGGGTATGGAGATTGCCTCTTTAAAAATAAATTTGATTTTAAATCGAGAATTGATATATTATTAATTCTTTACATTCATTAGAAATAGGTTTTATAATTGATAGAATTAGTTTGTATTTTATAAATTGTTTATTTTAAATTGATTATAATTTTTTAATTGGTCAGTGCTCATTCTTTAAATTGACAAATTGTTTTTGTTTAATTGATAAATTGATAATTTTAATTTATCATTGCTCATTCTTCAAAATTGATTTTAAATTTTATAATTGGTAGATTGATTTGTAATACTTTATAAATTGCTCATTCTTAATTGATTATAATTTTTAATTACGATAATTGCTCATTCTTTAGGATGACAAATTGATTTTTAAATTTAAATTGATAAATTGATAATTTTTGATGATAATTGCTCATTCTTTAAAATTTGATTCTCAGTTGTATAATTGATAGATTTATTTGTATACTTTATAAATTGCTCATTTTAAAATTGATTATAATTTTATTTTATTTGTGATGGATTTACAATATGGCCACAGTTCGCCTAGCGGTTGCTTATGAAACGACAGATTTATATAATGATATATTCCCGAGTAATCCCACCGGTATTGGCGCCCGGTACAAAATGAAACGTTAAGATTGGGAAAATCGCGCAAAGGACAAAATAACTTCTCTGGCGAGAAGAAGATAAATTAATTGTGTCTGCGTGGCTTAATTTACTTAAAGATGCAATTCACGGGAATGAACAACAAGGGTGGTGCATGGCGAAGAATCTTGCGTACCCAGAACTTCATGGGCAATCACGAAGAGTGTTCTCAATCTTCTATTAAAAGTCGTTGGACTGATATAAATGCAAAATGCAGCAAATTTGTCGGTTTTTATAGTCAAATTGAAAGACTCCGACAAAGTGGACACACCAAGCAAAATAATGTAAGATATAAACTTTTAATTTAGACACTAGTATGATTTGATATTTGAACTGTGTGGAATGTTTCATATGTTTATCGAGGTTGATGAAGCAAAGAAATGTTTGCTAGATTATTGAAAGCATTTCAATACGAGCATTGTTGGAATATATTGAAATGGAGCGGAAATGGGTATTAATCGACGTGATGAAGGCAGACTGTTCAACGGTGCGTCTTCGCTGCGAATCAGCCATCCGACGATTTCTAGCGCGCTGGCTCAAAACTCGGCACCATTTGGGGATGTGTGAACCTGATAGACCATGACGCTCGAATGGGACAGCTGGCGAGAAAGGCTGAAGAAACAACTTAAAAACAAGAAGCAAGCGGAGTATTTGAAAGATCACTGGGTCATCACCATGGAATGAAAGAATGGAAGTGGAACGACAAAGTTGAAGCGACAAGACAAAATTTATGCTTTCAGCGAGGAGATAGCATTGAACGACATCGTAATAGTTAAATTGAAGAAAAACGAGGTCTGGAAATTCAAATGCAAAATGAGATGAAAATCATGAGGCGAAGTACTACGCGCCAGACTTGCTGCTTTGTTCTGAATAACGAAAGATAAGAGGTTATGAAAAAGCGGGGTTTAATTTTTAGTTGTTATTTATTATGTTCTTTATTATTTTTTAATTTGTAGTCATTATTTATTATGTTGCAAATGGAATTGAAAAATATAACATGAAATTGAAATTGGAATTGAAAATACAACATGAAATTGGAATTGAAATTCATCTACAACAGAGAAGATTAAATTGGAATTAGAAATTTAACTTAAACTTGAAATTGATAGAAGTTATTAGTCGCCATCAGATTCCGAATGCTCGATAAGATCAGATTACGGAGTTGAGAATGAGTATGCTTTGTCACGATACGATGTGGGTTTTACTGTGAAGTCTTCATAATTACGGTGTCGCGTTGACGCACTTGTACGGTAGTTTGCATCACTTCCATCAAAGTCAATGTTGCAATATCTCCTTATCTTCAATGACCATATTATGCATTATTATGCACGCTTTCATAATATTTGCAAGTGTTTCTTCATCCCAAAAACGTGTTGGTCCACGCACAATTGCAAAACGGGCTTGAAGTACCCCAAATGCCAGCTCTACATCGTTTCTTGCCGACTCTAGTGCTTTAACAAAATGTTTTTTCTTCAAACCTTGTGGAGCGAGATTTGTTTTTACAAATGTCGTAGGTTGGATAATCTATCAATAGATAATATCCCGTTCTATCATTATTATTATAGTTATTTGGAAGGCATGACCATTTGCTAATAATGTAAAAAGCAGGAGGACCTATCTAGAACATTTTATATCATTCGATGAGCGGGTAGACGAAGAATGCATACCATATCAAGATCTTGAGATGCCACGTCTTCTAAAATGATTGTTGGTTCATGACGAATTGTAGCGCCCCCGGCCCGGCGGGATGGGGTGTCAAGTGGAGTGTCACGCGGGGCTGGGACTCTTCTTTGCTTTCTCAGGTTGACACATTTTTGTTTTCTCATTCATATGCACAATTTACTGTAATAATAAAAAAAATTGCTTTTACATACGTATACATACCGTTCATGGTGTGACCATGTTCTATACACCGAGTCCATTACTTCTCAAGCAAAACATGCCTATTCAAAAATACGAAGTTGCGGGAGCTGATCGGTGAGCACCTATCTACGAGTTAGCTGCCCTCTGCGTGTGGGATATCTTTATCATATCGCGATATTTTACATACGTACCTGCGGATTAAGAAACCCGGTACTGGCACCGGCAGTGGGAAACATATCTGAGACGACCAATCGCTATGATCGTCTCAGCAAATACACTTATCTTATCATTTTCATATAACGTACACTTATCATGTGGCGTTTGACATATAACCTTTCATATCATTTATTTCTTGTTCTGGTAAACACCACATCGACGATCTATTCTCTTTCTAATGGTTCCGTATTACATAATACTATTGTGTATGTCATATTCGGTATTCATATATTACTTTCATGGTTATATCTTATACGGTTATTTATATTCATATTTTAAGTATCTTTGTTATCATACTCTGTATTCATATACTTTGTTCATGTACTATTTTCATATATTGCTTTCTGTTATACTTTTCATAATACTTTCTTTATGTTGTAACATTCATATATATTTTTGTATGCTGTACTTTGTACTTTCTATATCTTTGTATTCATAGTAACCTTCGGATCATTTACATTCTTATACATTTTTATATATCATATCGATCGTATAATCTCATATTCTGAGAACTTATCATCACATAGCAGTGCTATGCTTCTCAAATCATATAATATCTTTTCACATGTCATATACCAAATCATTTTGTTTATGTTTCATGTCTGCATAAACTATAGAAGTGGATAAAAGCCCATGAGGCTGCACGGCGTGCTTCACTCACTTTTATGCAGCTTGATGGTATAAGAGGCACGGCGTTGTTATCATTGTGCGAGACAATGACCATCTATAAGAGCCTGAAGGCGCTGTTATCATTATCTGAGACAATGACCATATAAAGGGCGGAAGGCGCATAATGACCAACGGGGCTGGCCGTCAGTATGCTGCAGAGACTTATTTTTCCACTAATAGGCATGCCCATCTATCCTACGGGTTCTAAGCGAGACAATCCATTTTATTACATTTTAAATTACATCTCATCTACATGAATAACTATTGTTATCATTGACATCTGCGATGAATATCTGATGTGTTATTTAAATCGTAATACCTTCACATGTTCTTGGCTTCGTGTTGTTCTCTATTTCTTTACAATCACGATATATTCATATATTTTCATCATTTAGTTTTGTCGCCATTATCATATATGTAATCCTATCATATATCATGAATGCATCTATGCCACTCTTATATTCATATATTCTATATGTATCTTTATCTATTCATATCCCTTTATGTTTATGCATCATATCCTTTATCGTTTCTATCATGAGTTAAATTTATTCATGTACTTTCTATATTTCTATCATGTATGCTTTTACTCATTCATGTGTTCTATCATGTTCCATCTGATAGTTTATGTATGACAATGTATGTTCTATGTCTTTTCTCTTATATTCATATGTGTCCTCTACTTGTAACATATCTTGTTAACTTATATCTTCATGTACTTTATCGGACTATCATGTCTTATGACTTATACACAACACATTCCTATACTTGTATGTTTTTTCTTGTTCTTTATCGGATTGTCCTATCTCCCAGTAGGAGTGAGACTGAGACTCTTCTTTGATACCTGTAGGTACTTTTCTTATCTATACTCCTTTACATATCAAATCTACATATATTGCTATTTCTTGTTTCATATCTACATCCTTTCTTACCATGTATTTCAATTAACTGTAAGCGATTAGTACACTCAGAAACAACATTCAATTTTCAGACAAGATGTGGGCACAAAATGCCATTAAATAGCATATGGTTAGATTCTGAACTTCGATGATCTTTCCATCGAATCCAGAATACCCATAATGGAGTCCCTACTTGAATGAGTTATACAAATTGCAAGCCATGAAGAAAATCAGCAACTTACAGCACCTACAATAACAGCAGCAACTTCTTGTTTTATCATTTCAAGTGTATTATAAGCTCAATATTGTATCAAGCTATACATGGATGGATTCTAGACTCAAAGGGCTTTCCATAGAGTCAAGAACACCCAAGCGAGTCTGAAGAGGAGTTATGCAAATTGCAAGCCATGAAGAAAATCAGCAACTTGCAGCAACTGTAGTAGCAGCAGCAGCCACTGTATTTTGTCATTTTCGGACTTATTATAAGCTCAATATTGTATCAATCTCTATAACTGGATGGGTTCTGAACTCAATGGGCTTCCATAGGAAGTCCAAGAACACCAAACGAGTCCCTAACGAAGGAGTTATGCAAGTTGCAAGCCGTGAAGAAAATCAACAACTTGCAGCAAATGCAGCAGCAACAGCAGCCACTGTATTTTGTCATTTTCGGACTATTTAAGCTCAATATTATCAGCTCTATATGGATGGATTATAGACTCAATAGGCTTTCCATAGAGTCCAGAACACTTAAACGAATATAACGAAGGAGTTATGCACATTGCAAGCCGGGAAGAAAGTCAGCAACTTGCAGCAATTGCAGTAGCAGCGGCAGCCAATGTCTTTTGTCGTTTTGGACTTCTTTTAAGCTCAATGTTATCCAAGATGCTATATGGATGGGTTTCTGACAAATGAGCTCTTTAGATCCAGAACACAAAAGCAGATCTGCAGGAGTTATGCATTCTGAAGTGGGAAGAAAAATCAACAACTTGCAGCAACTGCAGTAGCATGATAACCACTAGCTGTGTCATTTTGGACTTCTTGTAAGCTCAATATTGTCAAGCTATATGGATGGATTCTGGAGCTCAAAGGGCTTCCCATAGAGTCTGAAACACCCAAAACGGAATCCTAACGAAGAAATTTGCATTGAGTATCTCCTAAAACCCCCGATATTTGTAATACAAATATTCCTCAATTGAGGACTACAATCAACCAATCCAAGTCCAAAACACAACCAATATACCAAGTAGGGTTCTTTTTTAAATTCATCAAAAATGGGTTTATGGTAATTTTCATAGATCTTCAATCTCACCTAATCAAGGTGTAGCTTTTGGTTATTTGGAAGGTTCAATCTATTCCTGAGTTGATTGTGAGTTTAGAATCCATGGAATTCAAGTTCATTTCAAAACCACTTTGAAGTATGTCAAACAAACGGCATGTTTGGAACAAATCTCCAATTCCATCTGACAGCAAGGTCTTGAGTTAACTACCTAGTGGACGAAAACAAACATGAAGTGCTCCTTTTGGTGGAACATAAATATATGCAATCATGAAATACCCCATGTCAATAAGGATACAACTCCATTCAAAATTTCTTTTCTTTTCTCAACAACCAACTTGAGAGGTGTAGGTTACTAGGAATCCCAGCATGAAACTGAAAATAGCTCCTGGTGGGTCTTCTAACAAGATTTAAAAACAAACCCATCATTTTCTCTCCCTAGGTATTTTCAAACCCAACATTCAATGTATCGATCCTACTCTTAAGTGTAAATGATGATAGTATATATAAACATTCCATACTATTTATACTTCCATGCTTTTTCCATACAAAAAAATAAAACTAGACTTCCATACTCCTAACATTGTTTCCTCTCTAACACCTCAAATCTTAATGAGGATTTCATATAAAAGTCCACAAATTCACACTAACCCGTAACCATCCATACAAACCATACATAAATTCTTAATTTCCATACTCGAAACCAAAACCACAAATCAAAGGAAGAACTATACCCAGGTACAAATCCTATAACTCCACATATTCTATATAAAACCAAGGATCACTTACAAATTCCATACAAGAATCCATACCAAACTCCGAAGATCCATCTGAGTTCTACTTATCACATTACGTGTTTATGTTCATGTTTGTTTATTCCATATGACATTTTATATGCTTGTACAGTATGAGTGTCTATGTATTCACACATCATTCATTTATTCTTATTCGCTATGAATCTACTTTACTCCAGAAGTGGAATCATTCCAAATTGGAAACATCAAACTAAAGTTATGACATTTCATGTCCAACTAGTCGGTTCTGATTTTACGAGGACAGTTTGCATGTTATTTTAGGTGCCTAGTCTCCATATTTGGCCACTGGTTAACTGTACTCCTTTAAAGATAAGGTCACGAAGGGTTCTCCTCCAACTGGGATCCACAAAATCGGAGCTTGAAACTGAAACTCGTCTGACCTTGAGACTACTCTATGATCAAAGCGGGGCAGTTTGGCTTGCACTGGCCCCACTTGGAGTGAATTGCTGGGCCACTTAGAATAATTTAAGGGTACCTATTTGAGGATGTTGTTTCCTTGAAGTCCTATTTTAACTAGAGCTTGAATCTCAAATCGGATAATAAATATAGAAAGTTGTAAACAAAAATCGAAAAGAAACTTGGGTCGAAACAAAAAACGAGATTTTCATGTACGGAGTTCTCGAAATTTACTGGAATGGGCTTGCCCACTTTTCCATATTTTTTACCCAATTCCAACTCTATACTTATCTTACACCTCAAAACCACACCAAATTCATCTTATAATCTCAATTTGTCAATTCGTCTTTCATTACTATCTTTCTTCAAAACTTTTCCTTCCATGAATTTATCCCAAACCATTCTAATATGGGTTATGACTCATACTCAAACCAAATATGATGATTAGTTAGGGTTTGTTCTAAACCCTAACTCAATTACTCCTCAATTAACCCATGAATCCAAATTTAAAAGAGGATTCTATAACTATCTTCAGACTATACGAGGCTCTTACTAAACTTAATTTCAATACATTCGTTATGATAAAATCCTAACAAACCCAGATTTGGAACTCCGAACTTTCTGTAATCCCATACAAAAAATCCATATGATCCATAATAGAATCCATACCCAAGGGTAGTTCCATACCTTTTTTATCATGGCTCCTCTTCTTCTCCTCTCTTCTTTCTCTTCCTCTTCCTCTTCTTCTCTCCTTCTCTCTCCCCTTTCTTTACTACTTTCTCTTTTAGAGACCAAATTTGGTCTTCTCTCTTATTCATGTTTGTTAAGGCCATAAGCTCGCCAAGTCAAAAAACTCATTTTTACTTTTAACTTTCTCATTTTTAATCTTAAGCCCTTTAACCTATTATTATTTCTATTCCATCTTTTCTCTAATTGTCTCTTCAATCCCATAACTTATTAAATTTCTATTTTGGCATCAATCTTGTTAACTTATGACTTTAAGTCCTTGACAATTTACATATTTGTTCCAAATCTTGTAAATTTGTCTTCGCTTTCCATAAGTTTCATTTAACCTACCTAAACATTCAAATTACGTTTCTTTTACAAATACCCTAAACATATCGAAAATCTGCTTAGGTGATATTTGTGCAGACATATCCCTATACCGAAGACTACTATCCGTGATACCTAATTCTTCTCGTCACCCATACCCGACTGCACTTGGCCCCGATGGACAATATCTCCGCCCTTCCTCGACTCGACACCCGCTCTAAGAGGATTAAGATAAATACCAAAATCCCTGCACGCTTCTCGAGCTCGATCATCAGATCAGCCTTAAACCGTCCCATAGTCTCGAGCATCTCACACTCTGGGGTGGAAACTACACTAGCCGCATCCCGTGACTTCCGACCGAGCAAGACGTACCACTCATTTGCCTTACCAAGATGGTAATGCAAAGTGAAGTAATAACTCTCCATCTACGCGCGCCTCAGCGCTTCAGTCCCACAGGTGAAAATATACTGTGACTCTCGGTTTGAAAACACTCAATTGCTCACCATACAAATAGTGGCGCCAAATCTTTAAGGCAAAGACAATGGCCGCCAACTCCAAATCATGTGTAGGGTAATTATGCTCATGATTCTTTAGCTGTTGGAATCATAAGCTACAACCCTCTCGGACTGCATCAAGACACATCCCAGTCTGGGTCCCTGGGAGATCACAAGACACCGCCAGACTCCGTCCCTCGTTCCGAGACTATCAAAATCGGAGTCAGAAAAGCCTCCTTCAATACCCGGAATGCCTTCTCACATAGGTCATTCCACTCGAATTTTGACCTCTTTCCTAGTAAATTAACCTAGCGCCCAAGGTGAAGTGCTCTGGCCTGATAAAACCCTGGGTCTAAATGCCTCGTATTGGGATCTCAGTTCTCAGAAGTCAACTAGTGCCATTCTACGAGGAGTCATATAAATGGGGCGACTACTCAAGGTGTAACTTCCAATGATAAAGTCCATATCCCCTCGTGTAGGTAATCCTGCAATTTCTCATTCCTAAAGACATCCTCATACTCGCAAACCACCCGAGGTAGACTCAAATTCGCCATCCCGTAGGTAAGGTCATAGCCAACCCATCAACTCCCAGTCCACTCCATCCTGAAATCGCGCACCGCCCAGATAAAACATCATGCTTCTCCCTCTGAAACGTAACACAATAACGTCCTATGTGTAGACAGAAATCCTCCTACTATCACGCTCAATGACTAATTCTGTGTCATTAACCAATCCATGCCAAATGACATCAAAATCCCATATATGTCCATCCACCCGAAGGTCCACCGTGGAGTAGAACTCGAGATCTCTAACTCACAAACTCGACATATCTGATCAATCCTCACCCTAGTCCCTAGGGGAGAACTCACGTACAACGGATTTTCCAAGGTTTCAACCTCTAAGCCCAATCTTTTCTCACATTATGCAGCAATAAACATGAATACGATGCACCTGAATTTAAACAACCCTCTTATCAAGAAGTGCGATCCAAATGTACTGTGATATCGACTGATTTGCAAGCTCAAATTACAGTACTCACGTCAGAGATACGCCTCGTCCCTAAAGTACGGTCAAGTCTGGGCCGACCCTACCCATGCCCTGGCCCAGTGGCCCATATGCAAAATAGTAGGTGCTTGTGCAGCACCCTAGGACTAACATCGATTCCCTTAGCCCATGCTAGGGTAAGGAGGAACAAACTGTGTCCACGCATGTCCCACTGACGACTGGGGCTGTGGTGTCCTATAACTCCGAGATCTCGCTCCATGCAATCCCCGCTTCATGTCTGGGGGCCGATGGCAATAAATAACATGTCATCCGTCCCGACCGGGCTAAAAATCCCCGACCCGCCTGGGTCCCGATAGTCGCGGCCCCGTCCTTAAAATCCACAAAACAAGTCTTCGCTTCTTCCCAGAGCCAAAAGGCGCATTGATTCTCCTTCCTGGGCATTCAGCGCCCGTATCCTTTCTGACTAGTCGAAAACAATGACTCGCCACTATCGGGTCTCCTCCTCCCTCGAAATGAGGATCATGTGCCTCGAACCTCCTGAGGTTACTGACCCCCTCAGTTCCAATCACATCAGCCAGGCGACGGTGGCAAAGAACCACACCCGCCCGCATAAGGGCAGCGCCGCACAACAATAGCCTCTATGGCGGCTCGTTAGTCTAAAGTTCTATCGCGTGGTTATTACTCCGCCCACCACCCCTGCGTCTTTTTCCACAAGTAATACCCATACACGTGTCGATAGCAATGAGTTCTCAATTTCTATCTCGCCTAACTATATGGTATATACCACTAATGGGACTTTAACACGTGGAACTACACCGCTCATCTCTTTTTCCTGTTCATTTTGCTAACCCCTAAGGTTATGTTTTCTAACCCTAATGTTCCACAATCCACCATGTATATTATTCACACAAATCACCACACATATCACACAAAATGTTAAGCACAAAACGCAACAATGCATGATCTAGACCCAAGGTATTCGTATACCTAAATTCTGGTACTAAGCTGTGCTTATTTCCGAAATTACTTGTGGATACCCACATTCAAGCTCCCTATGTAATCGTTTACCTAAGTTCGATACCAAGCCGTGACAAATCAGACAGATCATGCCCTTCGTGCCCCGGTAATCAACCCACGTTATGTTACTAATCAGGCTACAGCCCACTGAATTCCTGTAATCGCAAACCTGTTCTCTCGAGCACAAGCACGCGACACCCCTAAACTGAGGGGGTCACTTTGACAACTCGTCAACCCGCGGAATTCCTGTGGATTTCAGACCCGACACCACACTATCAGGTCCCATTTATCTGATCCATATTTTTAAAAAAATTCGCAGTTTCCTTTCGTTCGAGCTTCTACCCAAGATACAACTTATATAATTGTATAATCATACCCCATCCAAGGTCTCAACATAAGCAGACGGTCTCTACGCTGCATCCATCTCACCATATCCCCAATATACATCCCTTTACTCGAGATCCATTCATTCACATTTAAATCTAAAATATGAAAATAAAACGCTTTACCATAAATTCAGAAGAGTCCGATCACGACCCTCTTACCAATTATATACCCGAATATTTATACAATAGTCCCAAAAGGAATTCACTACAATTATTTTATACAAAATACTTTTACAAAGTAATATCAAGGTCACACATCTAGCCTCCTTCATAATCACTGGCCGTAGTTTACCGCCTCCCCCGTAATAACTTGTATAAATTTGGAGTCCCATCGACTGGATAGCAATGCCCAAGAGGAAAATTTTTCCACAAGGGCTACTCCCCGCCTAAATGCACATGCAATGACATACATAAAACATCAAATCATATTCCATATAAATAATGAATTCTATATTGAATCGCTCCATTACGATTTGTATCGCACCCTCACGCCCACAACCCGAAACCCGACCGACCCCACACACGCCACGCCAGCCGCGACAACCGTCACTAGTAGCACTAACGACACACACACATACCGAGCCCCAAAGGCCCACCAAGACTCCAATGCAAGTGCCACTAGCAACTAACCCGAGTCAATCCCGACTCCCATCACACAACTTGAAATCTATAAGCAGAATCCATGACCGCGTGTCTCTTTTCGCAACAGAAACTTTTCTGGCCGCTTACGCCGCGGTCCTTTACACCAACAGCGTAACTTTTCTGATCAATAATCACGTCCTTACCTATGTTCCGTGCTTTTCACCAGAGGGAATTAATGTACTCCTTCGCTTCCGCCCCAACACACATTAATTATATTTCACTTTTATGTTTTAAACCATGAGACATCGATTGATCGCCGTCCAAAGTATGAGCTCACTACCCATTCATCAACACCCGACGACGACGACCATACCCATGCACACACTCCCATGCCGATATCCCCGTGCATATGAAATGCAGAGTCATTTCATGTTATGTCGACTACATGCATAATAAGAGCTACATGTACATTTTCTATAAATTTCCTTGATAATTATATTCTTATGATATAATTTTCTATTTATCACAACTTGCATGTTAATACATCACGCAAGAACATATTAACATGAATTTTACACACAACAACATATTATTTATTTTTTCAACACAACACACAAACGACTCCAAATCTCTGACTCCATAAAAATGTGGCACCTCACTTCCCTTCATTGTTCGACACCGACCATCAAGATACCAAAACACACCACAAAACCCGAAGACATTAGTCCCGGATTAAACTAAACCCGAACCCAAATTCGAAACTGGCCCAAAACTGTCTCGAAAACAAACAAAAATTCGCCTGACCGTCCAAAACGCTTCAAAATTCTGTATTTCCTACATTCAAATCCCAAAATTGGGATCAAATTTACGCCTTTCATGGCCTCTAAGAAACTCCTAAGCCATTAAACGACCTTTAGCTGTAGTCACCCAAGAGGAAAATTCTTCTACCTCAGAGCCTCGACAAAACCCAAGATTTCGACACCCACGCATACCTCACGCTGACCGACTCTCACCTTCTCGGCCTCCGACGAAACCCTACTTCACCCGACCGTAGATCTTGCAGGTCGAAAAAATCATTTTTCCCTTTTATCTCTCTCTCTCTCTTCTCCCACACACTGCCTCCCGTCTCCTCCTCCTTTTTTTTATGACTTTACTTTTCTTTGTTATCATTTTCTTTTCTTTTAATTCGACACGACTCACATCAAGAAGTATGTGGTTCATCTCTCATTCACTGCTTACCCGAAACAATTAATTCTTTTCAGCTCAATTTAGTTTAAAATGAACTAAATTTCAAGCCATTTCGACTTCGAGATTTTCGAAAATCTCGCCCCCAGAAGCCATCGCATGACTTATCATCGAACTCGTGGAAAAAATTTCGATTATCTTAGAATCTCTGACGGCCTCGAGTCACTAGATTTCACGGCACGAATTTAACAAAGATACCGTTTCGCCATCCGGTATCTGCTGAATTTTCTAGCTTCCTAAACCATTTTGACAATTTATTATTATTATTATCGCTTTGCCATTTTTCGAAAAATTTCTAATTTTCCGGTTTACAAAACTAATCCCAAAATTTCCAAAGATTCGGGCCCCAAAAATATCGAGATTCAAAACACACTACGCCGCCAAGAACGTCCATGCTAATAGCGACCTTTGCGCTTAAAATTAATCCAAGTAGAAAATTCCACCATGAAATTCACTAAATTCCAGCATTCGATACCCACGTTGCAGCTCCTCTGCGTAGACCGACTTTACCTCTTGTCTAACAAAAACCGACTACCCGATCAGACCTGGGGATGTGCTGAAAAACCTTTTTTTCCTTTCTCTTTCTCTCGATTTCCGTAGATCTTAGATAGAAGCAAAAACCTTTTTTTTTTCCTTTCTCTCTCTCTCTCTCCGCTCAGTCTCTGTCTCCTTCTGTTCGATTTCCTCCTTCCTTTCTTTCTTTTCCTTCGTTATTTGTTTTCCTTTTCTTATTTCCTTTTATTTCTTTTTTTTTTCCTTTTTTTCTTTTATTTTCTTTTTTTCTTTTTTTTCTTCTCATCTTTTGGTTCTCTTTTCTCTATTTGGTCTTATGCATCGAATTTTCTCCTCTCTCTCATTTCTTTGTTTGGTCCAATTTTCTCCAATATCTCTTTATTTTCTTGATTTTTCTTTTCCATTATTTTTTTTCCATTTAACACATGGCTCAATATGAGCCACTTATCCAAATTGTTATGGGCTACTACACCACACACGCTTATCACGCCTACGCGCCCATCCTCCTACGCTAAGCCAAGATCCACACGCCATTACGCCATATGTCACCCGACACCCTAAAGGTTCAAACGCTGGAATTCGACTCGTTTAATCCAACAAAATTGATAGCATCCAGATTTCGCGGCATTTAATTCAACTAGCAGCCTGCTTCATCATCCGTATCTTAAAATTCCTAAGCCAATCAAAATTCTATTTTCAATCAAAATTAATGCTTTACTCATTTTTTAGAAAAATTGAAATTTTCTCATGTTTTACATATTTGGCATTTTTATTTAGAATTTTTATATTTAGAATTATAATATAAATTGATTGCATTGAACGATGTTCAAAATCTTATCTGTTAAAGTCTAATTTTTTATTCAAAATCATTTATTAAATAATAAATTAATTTATTATTTAATAAATAAAACGTGTATTAGCAAATTTTAATTAAAGAATAGTATTTAAGAGTTTGTATATTCAAAAATTAAAATAAAACATAATTATTTATTACATATAACTATTTATTAAAAATAAGTTTTTTTATGATTTTTTTTAATAAATTCTAGCAAACAAATAGTTGTTTCTTAATTGGAAGTAGAAAAAAATCGGGAAGTAGAAAAAATAATAAAAGATAATCTGGCCAAAATATTCATATTTTTATATTAATATCTCATTTATTAAATAATATTATTTTAATATCAAATTAAGAAATATATATTTTTAAAATATTACTATTTATAAAACTATATCATAATTTCCATAATTATCTTTATATACTAAACTATATAAGAAAAAAAATTAATTTTATAATACATATATAAATATATATATTTAAAATTATTATATTTATATATTTTTTATTTTTTAATTAGTAATAAAATGATGTATCATTATATTATTAAAAATATTAAGATAAAGATAAAATATATTTATAATAATAACTATACTTCTAAATTTTTTCAAAAGATACCTTAAAATAATATTTCAAAATAATTTGTACAATTTTAACAAATAATTTTAATTATAAATTCAATTCATATTAACATCAACATATTTATTTATTTTTTTAAAAACATCACGATATTTATAATAATTTATCATTGAATTATAATATAATAATTTATTATTAAATTATAAAAAAGTTTTTAAAATATTTAAAAATAAAATATGGAAAGAATAGCTTGAAACTTTTTCAAAAGACAAGATGTAAGAAAATCAAGACTTAAATCGTCTTTCTAAATTGACATGGGGTGAGAAAGAAGGTATGATCAAGGTTAACAAAGAGTGCAGGTTAATGTCTTTCAAAGATGATATTTTCAAATCATTGAGAGTTTTAAAAGAGATTTAAACTTGTTTTTTAAAATTATCATTTTCAATCTAACCCGTTGAAATATGATTTTTCATGCTATTTTCTTTCTTAATCAGAAAAAATGTAGAATAAATATTCTTTTATTATTAGCTTTTAAAGAAGAAAACCCCACTTTTAATAGGGGTCAAAAAAATTTGATGACTAAAAAATATACATAGAAGGGCCTATGTATCTAAATCACGCTGCGAGAGGAATTTCTCATCAATCTTTAGTTGCGGGTTAGTATAGAAGGGCCTATTATGGTCGGATAGAAATAAAAAGTGCGGCTATGTTATTACCCAAAAGACACATATGGGTTTTTACAGCGTATCTCTCTCTCTACTCTACCGCAACTCTCTCCCTCTTTGGGCTCATCTCTCTCTCTCTCTCTCTCTCTAGAAAGCTAGAAATCTGGTTCAACTCTCTCTTTGGAATCTAGAAATCTGCCCTCTACCTGTTCTGATTTTGCCCTAATCTCAACGGGACTGAGGATCTTCTCAGAAATCAAAATCCCTCGTCTCTGCGTTTACGTTTAGTGGCGCTGATGATATGCTCAAACTTCTCTGATTTTGTTACTAGTTTTGCTTATTGGTTTCGTGATTTCCAGGTCTTGGAATTGACGTTGCTGATTGCTTGGATTATAAATTTTTCTGCATTTCGAGCAATGCCAAATCCATTGATCAATTACCTCATATGCTCTGTGACTGGGAGGGAGAAAGTGGGAAATTTTCACGTTATTTGATTGATTCGTGGGAATTCCGTGATAAATCCTTCTAATTAGTGCTGTTTTGTGCAAATATATTGATTTATATTGCCGTATGATGAGACAAGAATTAAAGTAATGTACTGCTGATTGTTGGATGAACTAGCATTTGGGAATGTTAGCTGTAGTTATATTCTTTTAGGTAGGCAGCTCAATCACTCAACCAGTGCCAGAGTAGAAATTGATTCACAAATTTATTTTGTGAAATGATTAAAGGATCAGCTTTAATGATGGACTTCCCTTCAAACCAGGTATTTTTTCATGTTAAAATTAAATTTATCTAATATACTTCTCAATGAATAATTGATACTTGCACTATAAATTCCTGATTTTCAAAACTGCAGTGGAGCTTATTTTTATACCTATTCCTCTGGTTTTGAAATGCAAAACATCTCAGCTTCATAAGTTTTGTGCAGTTAGCATTTGAAATAGACCAATGGTATCTGTTCTAGTAGTTGCTGCATGAAGTAAGAATGAGGTTCGACTGTATTAAATGTTATTGATACAGATTCTTTGTACTCTCGATTTTTTCCTTACTGGTGCCACCAATTTCAATTGCTATTTTCTTTGAATTTGCCATTATCATCTACTATTTTGTCTCTTTTGTGCACTGGTCATTCGTCTCTTTATTTCAACAGTTTAGAGTTGTTCATTCTTGTCCACTGTGAGTTTTAGGTCCTTACAAATAGTATTGAAGTGAAACTACAAAGGAATGCTCTTAGTGTTATTGAAGCTCCAACTGGCCATGAGGATGATGATGACCTTGAATGTGAGAACATGCACTGGGATGAACATAGCTAAATGAAGGTATGGGGATGAATTTCCTTTTTGACATGCGTTCTGTTTTTCATAGTGACATAGCTAACAGATTATCTAGATTTTGTTGAAGGACCAAAACTGCCAGGAATTTTCTATAGCTGATATAGCCCAAAGTGGCTAGCAAAGTATGTTTGGTAGATAGAGAAGGAGGGGCGATAGAGAGAGAACTTCTGGAAATGGTTGACATGCCCCCACATCAAATGGTTAAGAAATATGTTTTTATCTTGGCATAACATCTTTTATTGTAACATTACTTAGTAAATTATGCTCTATTATCACCTCTACATTCTGTTTTTCAGTCCTCATAATACTCAAGTCCATACTAGTAGGTGGGCCTAAGTTACATCCACTGCCAGTGTGTTCACTTGGATATTGATTCATTTGTCCTCACCTCAAAAGGTAGTTTTTCTTGTCTATTGTTAATTCCTAACAGAAAGTTAAAGGCTAGCACATGTTTCAAGAGCAGTTGAATAAGACGTGAACCATTTTTTCTTGATGTTTTATAGTTTTTCTATATTTAGTGCATGTGCCAATTCTTTATTTGATGGGCATTGCTCTTGGAAGAATTGTTATTTATTCAATGATGCTAGAAAATTGATTTACATGCTTAGATTTCCAGTTATATATTTTCTTATTGTACTAGGAATCATACCAACTAAAACTGAATTGTACCAAGTCTCTGTCATTTTTAGATTTTGATACCTTCAATTCACAAATTTTGACTGCTTGTTACTTGAATTGGCTACAGTGTTTAGGCAAAGCACCGTTGCTTGTTTGTTTATTTAATTTTTGCTAAGAACTTGCTTGAATTTTTTTTGGTAGGTTTTGTTTTATTAAGTCATCTTTATGTGAAATTTCTGTTGGGCTTTTTTCTTGAGAGAAAAGTAAAAAGGCAAGTGAGAGTCGGTATAGAAATTCATGTTCCTGAAATAATTGTTTATCTAATGAACTTTTATTTGTATTAGTTGACTAGAAATGTGGGCAATACCTTCATGCCTTATATTTAATTGTCACTTTTAAAGACATCATGAATAAAGAGGGATTTCTATTCACTATATATTTGCATACAAGTTACTTTTAAAAAACCAACAAAGTTAAAGGCCTTATATTAGAACTAAGACTTCTAATAGAGAGGTAATCTGTGACCAAGCTGCAAGAATTTCAGAAAATATATATGTTTTGGAGCCTTTTGGTGATAAAAATTTTGAGAAATATTTTTGCAGCAATATATACATATATAGCAGTTTGGTTTATGGCAATTCTCTCTTTAATCCCAATGGGAGTCATTCTCCAAATTCTCGTGAAATTCACCTTTGTCTCTGCCATATGAGATATTAGTGAAGGAACAAAGGCTGCAAGAGATGTTTGCATTCAGTTGTTGTCCAAGCCAATTAGGCAGACTTAGGTTTTCATGCCAGTTTTGGTCTAATTTCCCCTAAATGATGGCATAGTGATGGATGGGAAGGATTTTTTAATCTCTAATAAGAAAATGAAGTTCCAATTATTTAAACAGGGAAAACATCTTTTGTTAGATGGGGTAATAATTTTTTTTTCTTGGGTTTGTTTTTGTTCTGAATCTGGAACAAAAACTGAGTTGCATTTATGCATCCATCATCTATTTTGCTTCTAGGCGTGTATTTTCCCCTATATTTGAGTTGTAATAATATCAAAATCTCACTTACACTCTTTAATGCTATAAAATCTATTAGATGATATTCTTAGAGATATTTGAATATTGAAAACTAAGCCAATTTCAAGTATCTTCAAAGCCAATCTCAGGAACTGAACCTCCCTTTCCTAAGGAAAAGGGGGCTGCAGGGCAATCCCCAACTGGGATTGATTCTTAACCTTCAAGTCCAGAAAGATCATTTAGCTTTAGACAAAGACAATAACTCAGAATTCCTTTTACTTGATTTATTCATTGGAGACAAAGACATATGTCTCTTCCAACATGTGCAACTTTTTTTCTTTTTGGGGGCACAAAACGAAAAGGGTGGAAGCAAATTTTGGTTCTTCCCACATATTATGCCATAGTTTTGAAAGAAGGAGAAGTATGAAGCAATATTGATCTTCCAGAAGATAGAATTGTTTTTGTTGAAATGAACAAGACAACTGTCCTCAAATCTTCTTTTTTGTGTGTGTGTGTTTGAGTGATGCAGGTTGGTGGATGGACTCGAATTTATGGTAATATCCTCTCATTTTCCACCATTAAAGGTGCTTCTCATGAGGCTCCCTTCTCACAGCCTGAGAGATCACAAGTGTTGTTCAAGTCATTTCTTGAAGCCAAGCCTCTACCAGAATTTTTCTGATACAAAAATGGTCAGTTTACTAGTTACTAGGCTGAGGTTGTAAGTAAATGTATGGCCAAAGAAAAAAAAAAGGGAAAAAATGATTGTAAGGACAGATAACATATCTAAATGGTGTTCTCCCCATGCCAGGATATGTATTCACTGCATTTTTTGACTAGTAGATAATTTTAGGACAGATAACATATCTAAATGGTGTTTTCCTCTAGGATGTAGGTCAACAATACTGGCATCCAGCATTGAACCAGACATCCCAAGTATGAGCCTCCCTGGCATTTAATTGGTGTAGGGTAGAGTTTACCTAGGTTTACCTCCCTGTTGGGTGGTTTCCCTGTTAGCATTTAGAGAGGGAGGTGTTCTGTGTTCTCATCCATTTTGTAGATTGGCTGGGTCTTGCTAAAGGAGGGCAGTAATTTCTTGTGTCTTATGTCTTTTGGTTGTGCCTTTCGATCCCTGTTGTAGGCAACTTGTATACTTTGTTGTGCTCTTTTTGGCATATCTTATAAATTTTGTTTCATTATACTTTCTTGTTCTAACCCCATTAAAATCTTTGTCTAACTTTAATATCTTTAAATCTCTCCTGATGTCTTTCCAGAAAATGGATTGCAACACAGGGAAGGCGAGAGTCAGAGTATGCCAAACAGAGACATATCTTCCTTTTACCAGGAACAAAGAGTACAACCATGTCACTTGAACTCCTCAATCTATTATTGTGGTCAAGACATTTATGCTCACCCCCAGAATACCCGGAGCTCCGAATTACACTTTATGGTTAGTAACTTTTATCATATATTTGTGGATCATTTGATTATGCAGAAATGGAAATTTTTTGAAAAGGGTCTGCAAGTGCATTGGACAAGTAAAAAATAACTACATTGTTTTTAATTGACATGTGAATAGTTTTTGAGGTGACCTTGAGATGTTTACTAGGATTCAAAGATACTTGTTTTGATGAAATAATCATCAAATATATCATTTTGATCATTGAGCCCCCATTTCAAATGCTCTCCATTCAAGCATAACACTCCTTCTAGGCTAGAGAGGAGATATAAGATTTCTGCTAGGCTAGAGGGAGATTGACAGAAAGAATATTTTTAATTAATTTGAGTTATTATATTTTTGGGTAAATAAGTTTCTTTGAAGTCAAAATTGTGCTAACATGTTTTGTGATCTCATCAGTTTTTGAAAGATTCAATCCGATCAAAAAATGGTTTTTGAAAGATTCAAGAGAAGATGACACGGACAGTGCTTTGAGAGGAAATTGGTGGCAGGGTGTGTGTTACTATGACTGCATCTAACTTATACGGTGAGACAGAATGATTGGCCTTTTATACTGTTCTAACATCTCTTTATAAGTAATTAAAAAATCTGTCAATCTGTATTCATTTAGCTGCCACACATACCCTTTTAACTCAATGGCTTATTTCTTCAGGAAACAAACGGAAATCTGGAGGATGCAAGCAATGATTTGATTCTGACAGACGAGAATATGGTCTCCTTTCAGATAGGAGAGGTTTTCGCTCATGTGCCAATGGAAGAAGTAGAGGATAGGATAGGATAGAACAGATGAAGATGAAGGAGGTGAGTAGTAAGAAGTTGGAGAAAGATTCTATTGTTGCGCAGATGGCTGAACTGAAAAAGATTGTGTATGTGAGGTTTAAGGACTCCCATACACAATCTTTTTCAAATCTGACCACATGCATGAACGCTGCAAACTCTTTTCCCACTTCTTTCAATCCTCTGAATTTATGCGCCTAAATTCTTGAAAAGTTTGTTTAATTAAGACATGCAGGGACGGCATGGAGGAGAGCACCCAATTCTTATTTTTATGATAGACAAAGTTGGAATTGTCAAATCAATAACTAGTTTACAAAAGCACAAAGAAAACAAAATGTTCTATTTGAGAAAGGACGTGTAGATTTGAAAGACTAATCGGAGACTTACATCATCTTTTTATCAGAGGATCGAATCACATATATTTTTTATTTTCATTTTTTTAATATACTATAGTTTCAAGACAATAAATCATTTTCAATGGGATTCGAACTTTGAACCCTTTTCCTATATCTTTATGCCTGTTTAACTTTTAGTTTGGTTTTAAATTACAAAACTCGATGATTTGATTTATTGATAATGGTTTTCATAAATGATTTTTTTTCCTACATGCCTCACCAAGAACCCACCTTGCATTTACCTGTGATTATGGTCTAAATTATTAATAGGGAATCACAATTACATGTGCAAGTTGTGAAAAATGATAATTGAACATGACCCACTAATCAATCTGGAGGAGGATTAGTGGGGGATGTTCAAGTATTTCCCCCAGTCTGCTTCCTTTATGGATATAATGTTTTTCCTTCAAATATGGATACCAGTGGCTCATTTGGGGATTATTCCTATTTCCTGCCTTTACTGCCAGTTCACTGCTGCACTTGAAAATTATTTGTTAACTTGAAAATTTTTGTTTACCACCAAAATTTTCATATGTTGAGGTCGGGTTTGATTCTAAAAAGCATGAAAGAAAATTGTATCTCTCATTATGAAAATTTATTTTCACAAAGTCATAATATAAAGTACTTCCTTGTCAAGTATAACCTATAGCCATGATCCGCACTTGACCGTGGTTATAGAGAACCCAATAGCCAGGGTCAACGTCTAATCGGGGCTGTAGAGATCTTATAGCCAGGGTCAGCGTTTGATTACGGCTATAGAGAACCCTATCACCAAGGTCAACATTTGACTGCTGCTATATGTTTTTCTTCTTATAGTGTACAAATTTTCTGTTACCAAATATAATTTAAATAATGATCTATTTTGATAAAACAAAATCATTGTAAAATAAAATTAACTAGAGTTTAATTTTTAATAATAGTTAAATAAGAAGTTTAGTTGATTTTTTATGGGTAAAATAAAGAAAATTTAAATTAAAAATATGTAGAAAAACAAAAGAATAAGCAATTTATATGAAGTTTCAGACTGTTGTTTCACAAATCACTACATCTCCTTTATTTCTAGTTCCAAGATTTTATTTCCTTGGACTCGATTGAAATAATAACATACTCAAATTAATCATACTTATGATGTCTTTTAGTAATTCTTCTAGTTCAAAACATCAAATTCAGAATCAAGAAAAAGCCCAAACAGTAGCTTTGATCATGAGTCCTTCATTTCAGCCTTCAACTCTCTCCCAATCCCAAGCGTATGTATGCATTGTCTAATCATAGCAGAATAATTCATTTGAATCCTCCTCCATTTCCAGCTCCATTTGATCTCCATTTTTCACCCAACTCTTCCCAAAAACAATATAGAAAGATGATCAACATCATTAAAATTTATGAAAAATTTTTACAACTAGAACTGAGAATGCATGCCCACTCTCACAATTAAAGAATGGTCACCATTAAAGAGGTCATCTTCTGAGTATAAGTTCTTATCCTTAACATATATATATATATATATATATAGGCTATCAAAAATAGATTCAAACGTGATATCATTAAAAATCCACATATAAGACATTCTCAATAGAGAAAGCAATTAGATGAATAGTACAAGTGTTACAAAAGACAAGACTAAAAATAAAACTATACAAGGACACACATGTTAAAGGAAAACCCTAGAATGGAAAAAAAAACATTATAAAGGAATTTCAAATTCAAATATAGGTATCTGATTGAAGTATTACAACTATTAGAGAAAACATTAATCCACAAACCCTACAATTATAGGCATGTCAAAATTGAACAAATTCATACCACGGAAAATTCGCCTTGTACCCCTACTAGATCAATTCGAATTTTATCCCTTCAATACCACCACAAATCTTAAAATTTTTAATGTCGTTTGTTTTGGCTTCATTGAAAGTTTTCAACAATTTTCAAGATTCTCCCGTTTTATTTTTAATTTTTTTCATTACTATCATAAAATTTCTAAAAAATAAATTTGAATAGTAAAAAGACCAAAATATTTACTTTTTTATATTTAGAAAAAAGTTATCTTCTAAAATAGAAAACACTACTTTTGTTCAACAAGAAAAGAGAAATTATCAAGATCACTAATTTAACGTTAAAAACAATAATTTAATACTTAAGACTATTATGTATTATTTAGCATTAAGGTGAAAAAAAGTTACATTCAACATTAAGGAAAAAAAACAAAAAACACCTTAATGTCACACCATAAAACTTTTCAAACTAATAAGAAAATTTGAATCATCCCACTAACAAGAATTATAAGTCTGATAACAACATTTCCAATATATATTAGGAAAAAAGCTGAAAAATAATGCTTCATCCCTGAAAATACATGTGTTTCCTGTTTTTTTTTTTTTTTTTTTCTTCCTTTTCAAAGATTCTATACACAATAGAAGGCAAAGAATTTGAGAAAAATTATAATAAATTTTTGTTAGAAAAATCAATTAAATCAAATGACATGATCATCCAACATTGGATTTTATACCAAAGAATAAATTAAGGGCAAAAACCGGATGAATGGGTGTAACTAGAGCCTTCAAAAATCAACAAAAATATATACTAGAATTTAAAATCTCTTACCTATCATGGATCGATGATGAAATCTTTCACCATCAAGATATATTTCTCGTATATGAGCATTTTTGCCAATCTTCCCAGCTGTGTTTGCATCTTTCTACTAATTTAGGACAATCTTCACTTCAAGCCAAGGGAAATAGAATCTTTGCAACCTGGGCCGACAGTGCTTTAAAGTTTGGGCAATCTAAAATATCTAATTGATGTAGAGTATTAGAAGTTGTCCCATGAAGAAGCCACCTTGGTAAAGCCTTCAACCCTGGTAAATTAGAAAAGCGCAAAATTCTTAGGCTCTCAAAACTTTGAGTGTCTTCTTGCCCTTCTCCTTCTTCCATCCATGAATTGATCAGTTTTTCACAATCATCACCTTGTGCGTAACCTCTAACGCAAAGAAGGGAGTTTTATACTAGGTGACAAATAAATCAAACTTCGACAATTACGACAATGCAATATTCGAAGTGCAATATATTTCCATCCCTTGCTAAATAAAAATTCCAAATCGAGACAATCGTGATATTATTAATTCTTGAAGAGAATTCAAGCGTTTTCGACGGCTCCTCGATAAATCCCTCATGGTTGTTACATACAATGTCCTCAAATTGATCATACTCCCTATACCTCTTGGTAATTCTTCAAGCTCAGAACATCCATCGAGGAACAAAGTTTGCAAATGATACAACTTGCAAATGGAATTAGGGAGTTTCTTTATCCTTTTATTCTTAGATATGTCCAAGACTCTTAGATGCTTTAGGCTACCAATAGAATTAGGGAGGGCTTCAAAACTAGATTCCGAAAATTGCAACATCCGTATGCACTTGAATCTCAAGGTGCATGCCCTAACAAATGAATTGCTACCAGGCCCCACATTTTCCATTTGGAAATAAATGCTCCGAATACTATTGTTTAACTTCTCAACAAATCTTAAAGCTTCATACTCTTTTTTCGGCCAATGAGTGTCAGAAAATGCAACATGTTGAATCCGTTTGGGGATATCTTTACTATGAAAACTTAGTGTGAAATATTCAGGTTGTGCAAAAAAGATGGCAAGATCATGTACAAGATCATGCATTTTAATCTCATAAAGTAGTCCTGGAAATATTTCCTTAACATCTTGAAAGAAAAGATTCGATACAAGTTCATTAACATATGTCTCACCAATATCTTCCATTGTTGCATTTTGATCCCATGATTGAATGAGACCTTGCGCAATCCAATAGGTGATCAAGTCTTGATTAGTAATTTTGCAATCTTTAGGAAACAATGAACAAAGAGCTAAGCATTGTTTCAAGTGATAAGGCAAATCATAATAGCTCAATCTTAGTGCAGCCATAATACCATCCCGATCTTGTTCTAATTTCCAAATTTCGCTCTCTCTGATAGATACCCAATCACGTTCATCCTTCTTGGTATTAAGTAAGCTCCCTAAGCTTCTCACAGCAAGAGGAACCCCTCCACATTTCTGGACAATCTGTTCCCAATTTTAAAGGCTTGATACTGTTTATCTTCTCCATCTTTGAATGCACATTTCACAAATATAGACAAACAATCCTCCTTGGAAAGACCCTTTAATTCTTGCATTGGAAAGCTACCCATGATTGAAGCAACTGATTTCTTGCGTGTAGTTACAAGAATTTTGCTTCCATTGGCACCGTCCATGAGCAAGTCCTTCAGCTTAACCCACTTTTCACGATCCTCGTTCCACACATCATCCAAAACCAGCAAGAATTTTTTGCCATGTAATTCATTTCTAAGACAAGTCTGCAATTGCTCCATAGAGAAGTCATTGTAATTTTCATCAGGTTTCTTTTCCTTTAGGATTTTCTTTATGAGTTTTTCAACATCAAACTCATCTGACACACAAACCCACATTTTAGTTGAGAAATGGTCCACTACCCTCTCATCGCTATACACAAGTTTAGCCAGAGTTGTCTTGCCTAGCCCCCCAATCCCAACAATGGGAATCACGGAAACATTCTCACTATCACTGGACTGCTTCAAAAGGCCGATAATATTTTCTTTCTCATCGTCTCTTCCAAGAACATCGGAAGCTCGGACGAAGGAGTGGGTCATCTCCCTCTTGCTCAGCAAGATAGGCGTATTTGGAACACCCTCGATGAGATTAAATTTAGACTTATCAGCTGCAATTTTATCCAATCTCTCTCTAATCTTCTTCACTCTATGACCCATCTTGAGATTGAATGCAACTGACGAAATCGGACTTGAAAAGAAACTGCGTACCTTTTTGAAGTCTTCAAGAGCTACAACTTGTCGGCGTAAGGCTCATATTCAAACTCATCGACAATATCTTCAGCATCATAAAAGGCATCTTTGAGCTTTCCAAGCCAATCTCTGAGCTGATGGTTGGTGGCTTGCTTCCCTTCAGCATCTAAGAGCACCGCGCGGATAGCAGAGGAAGTATCCCTGAGATCTTCAAGCTCGGATTTAACACCCCAAGCAAGCCCAACTTCTTGGATGATGGCAGAACCCAACTTCCCCAAAACTCTGTCGGCTATGTCAAAAGCAAACGATTCAGCCATGTTGCAGTTGCAGAGAGAGAGAGAGAGAGAGAGAGAGAGAGAGAGAGAGAGAAGCAGCTGGGAATTGAATCGATCAAGAGCTAGCGATGGGCGATGGGCGATGGGCGATGGCTGCTGTAATGTAATGGTGAATTGCTCAGCTCAGGAATAATGATTTTCAGTCAACGATCGATCCCCTCCAAAAGTCATTGGAGATGATGACTTTTTTATCCAGAAGATAACATTCAATATCCAAGACTTACCCCCGACATCGCATGTGAAACTTATTCCAATGCCCAAAAAGTAATGGAAGAGGGTGGAAAAAAAAAAGTAACCGTTTCTAAAGATTTTTATTAAAATATGATAATTTTTTAATACAAAAATTCATTTTCTGCAGCCAATTTTAAAAATCCAACTTATTATTGAATAAAAAAAATTATCTATTCACGTTTTAGAGGTTAAAGTGATAGTCAAATCAAGTTGCTAGATTAAAGTAGATAACAAAAATCATCAAACGATCCATCCGATCCAGTTTTAAAACATTGCTATTTGGAAAATAAAATTTAAAAATATAGCTTCAACTCATATATTTTAATTAAAAATATAGTTTCAATTGAGCATACTAAATCAAACCGACGGAGCATAATCGACCGCATCCCACTCGCCAACTCGATAGAAGAAGGTGCCTCGTCGCCTAATCGCCCCCATACAGCCAAACAGCAGCTCCTACTGACAAAGCCCAAACATGTGATTTGGAAAATGGGAGCCTACATCTCTACCAAATTAACTCATATCCTTCCAATACCGTAAGATAATAGCCCCTAAAAGATATCCCACTGGGTCCAATCGTTCCCATTATGTTTGAAAGAGTAAAACAATATACACCATCAGTTGGATATTCTCCATCAAAGAAGTGATAGATTATTCCAAATAAACCTCTTCGACTAACTATCACAAATCTAAGACTCCACTACGCTGGAGCAAACATACCCTCCAATGGAAAGACCAGCTATCGCTAAACCTGACTCAATATCCACTACAAATACAAGCGCCACTCCACCAATCGAAACAAGACGCCGCCAATACAAACAACCTACACCTTCTCTCTTCCCCAAAGACCGACTTAAAGACGGCCGCCCGAGCGGCCCCCTCGCGACCCTTCTTCTTTCTCGATTCTTCATAGAACGTGCCGCATACGCAGCCTCGTGAACCAACATCGCAGCAATCCTAACCCAACCCAAACGACCAAGATCCTCCGGGCCGTACCACCAGCTAGCCTGGCCCAACCCGCAATGACCCTCAAGACGTCTCCAACCTGGGGCCTCCTATTGAACATGTGCCCATCACGGCGCTGGTCGATGAACGACAGCTTCCTCCATAAACATAATCGACCTCGCCATCACTGTATCAATGTAAGAACACAAGCAGGAGTAACACTAATCTCACGAGGATGCTGGATCCACTGTGCGATATGAACAGCCACCCGGGATCTGGAAACGATGCAAGCTAATACAAACGGCGGAAGCCACTCGCCAACCAAATACCGGGTCAAGACCGAAAGAGCCTTACCAAAGCAGATACAACATCAACAGGAGACACGACAAACCCAGAAAAGCTGGTCCAAAGGCGTCAGAGGAGCCCCAACCAAGACAGTTGAACATCGAGCATCCATCCCATGCGAACTCCATCCACCCACTGAGAAAAGCAGAATCTCCAAAAGCGTAGAACACAGAGGCAACAGAACCACCATTTATAAAGAAATAAGCATCGGGAAAATCACTAATCGCTACTTAATTCTCCATAAATCGCACACGACTGCCTCGCCTTTCGAGGACACGCGAGGCTGGCTTAGTTCACCAAAGCTCTTCACACACCGAAAATCATATCGGCGCATCATCGAGCGCCAGAGCCCAGCTGTCACTGACAAGCTCCTCTACTCGCACAGCCACGCCGCTCAAGAGTCGACCGGGGCCAGTTACATCGCCATTCTCGCTTGAACGCCACTACGCCACAACACAGAGCCCACCAAGCCACTCGATCGAGCCTCTACTCAAGACAGCCACGCCGCTCAAGAGTCGACCAGCCTCAGCTACATCATCATTCACCAACGCCACTCGCGCCACGCTTGTTCTGGGCCAAGCCACTCGACGAGCTCCTCTACTGACGCGCCACACCGCCTCGCAGCCGATCACCGTGCCACATCGCCATTCATTAACGCCACTACAGCCACTGCCAGAGCCCGCTTGCTCACTTCGACGAGCCTCTACTGCAGCGGGCCACGCCTCAAGAGTCGACCAAATTTCGTGCCACATCAAGCCATTCTGGCCAACTCCACCAAGGCCACGTCAGGAGCCCACTTGCTCACTCGACGAGCCCTCTACTCGCACAGCCACGCCGCCTCAAGAGTCGACCACCAGTTACACGCCATCTCACAACGCCACTGCTAGGCCACAACCAACGGAGCCCGCCTGTCACTCGACGAGCTCCCCACTGCACAGCCACACTCGCTCAAGAGTCGCACCAACAGCCAAGATCGTCGATTCCCGCTTGAACGCCACCAAGGCCCCGCCAGAGCCCAAATAAGCCATCGACGAGTCTCTTCACGTGACCGCATGCACTCCGGCCCTTCTTACACCATATCGACGAGGCCATCCTCAACTCGTATGACGAGCCCCCACTATTCACCGCGACGAGCCCTTCACAGACTCCGCATTAAACGGCCCCTTCTTACAATTCATATTGATTTAAGCTCGCCCCTCAACTCGCACGACGAGCCCCTACTATTCACCGTGATTTAGCCCTTCACAGACCTGCATTGCACGGCTCCTTCCTTACAATTCATATCGACGCAGGCTCGCCCTCAACCTCGTAATGACGGTTCTCACTATTCGTGATTCCAGCCCTTCGCCGCACCCGCATATTACTCTGCTCCTTCACCTTATCGACGAGGCTCGTCCCTCAACTCAGAAATGATGAGCCCCTACTATTCATCGACGAGCCCTTCGCCGCATTCCATGCACGCCCTTTCTTACAATTCATATCGACTCAGGCTCCGTCCTCAACTCACGACGAGCCCTACTATTCGCCGTGACGGAGCCCTTCACGTGACCCGCATGCACGCCCCCTACAATTCATAGTCGACAAGGCTCGTCCCTCAACCTGCACGACGGTCCTCACCATTCAATCGCGTGACGAGCCCTTCACGCACCCGCATGCACGCTCCTTCTACACTATATCGACGAGGCTCATCCCTCAACCTCGTAATGACGAGCCCCTACTATTTTCGCCGTGACGCAGCCCTTCGTCGCACCCGCATGCATCCGCCCTTCTTACACCATATCGACGAGGCTCGCCCCTCAACTCCGCACGACGAGCCCCTACTTCATTCAATCGCGGACGAGCCTTCGCCGCACCCCCGCATGCATCGCCCTTCTTACACCATACTGACGCAGGCTCGCCCTCAACCGTGGCTGACGAGCCCCTATCATTCATTCACCGTGATTCCAGCCCTTCGCCGTGACTCCAAAACAGACGTTCCTTCTACAATTCATATCGACGAGGCTCATCCCTCAACTCCACGACGCAGCCCCTACTATCATCGCGGATTCCAGCCCTTCTCACGCACTCCAGCATCGCGCTCCTTCTTACAATTCATATCGACGAGGCCTCGGGTCCCTCAACCCGTAATGACGAGCCCCTACTATTCACCGTGCGGACAAGCCCTTCACTGACCTGCATTGCATCGCTCCTTCATAACACCATATCGACGAGGCTCGGCCCTCAACCCTAATGACGAGCCCCTACTATTCACTGCGGACGGCCCTTCACGCACTCCGCATTATCCCGGCCCTTCCTTTACAATTCATATCGATTTCCAGGCTCGCCTCAACTAAGAATGACGAGCGCCTACCATTCACCGCGGACGAGCCCCTTCGCCGCACTCCAAAAACAAACCCGGCCCTTCTACATACCATATTGACGAGGCCTCGTCCCTCAACCCCGGCAGACGTTCCTACCATTCACCGTGACGAGCCTCGCCGCACCCGCATGCACCCGCCCTCTGGCACCATATCGACGAGGCTCATCCCCAACCTGCACGACGAGCCCTACTATTCGTGATCGAGCCCCTTCGCCGCACCCGCATGCATCGCTCCTTCTTACACCATACGACGAGGCTCGCCCCTCAACCTCGCACGACGAGCCCCTACCATTCACCGTGACGCAGCCTCACCGCGTGACCCGTACGCATTCCGGCTCCTTCTTACAATTATATTGACGGTGCTCCGTCCCTCAACTCCTCGTATGACGAGCCCCGCTTTACTCCACCGTGACGAGCCCTTCGGCCGTACCCAAAACGCATCGCCCTTCTCGCTAACTACATTTCACGCAGGCTCATCCCTCAACCTCGTAATGACGAGCCCCTACATTCACCGCCGCGACGAGCCCTCTTCTGGGCCGCACCCGTGCAGACGCTCCTTCTCATAATTATATGACGAAGTCAGCCCTCAACCACGACGAGCCCCTACCACACTGACAAGCCCTTCGCCGCACCCGCATGAACACGCCTTCAATCCATATCGACGAGGCTCACCCTCAACTCGCACGACGAGCCCTACATTCACTGCGGACGGTGCCCTTTCACAGACTCCGCATGCACGCTCCTTCTGTATAATTCATACGACGAGGCTCGTCCCTCAACTAAGAATGACGAGCCCCTACTATTCACCGTGACGAGCCCTTCGCTGCACTCCAGACAAACGGGCTCCTTCTTACAATTCATATTGACGAGGCTCGTCCCTCAACTCAGAAGGACGAGCCCCTACTATTCACCGTGACGAGCCCCTTCACGTGACCTGCAGAGACTCCGCCCTTCTACAATTCATATCGACGAGGCTCATCCCTCAACTCAAAGGACGCAGCCCCTCTACTATTCACCTGATTTGTTCTTCTCACGACTCCGTACGTGACTGCCCTTCATAACTATATCACGAGGCTCATCCCTCAACCTCATCTGACAGTCTCACTATTCACGTGGACTCCAGCCCTTCACCCACTTCAAACAGACTCCGCCCTTCCTACTATTTACATCGACGCAGCTCTTTCAAACAGCCTTTACCCGACGAAGCCATCCCAGATAAATTCTTCACCCACAGAGCCCTCCCTTTAGCACACGTGGTCGAGCTCTACTCAACTCGTACACGCCACGTACCCCCAAAGATTTAATTCTACTCGCTCCGGCATTGACGACATCATCCACAGCAGGACGCGCACCGAGAATCAAAGTCAACACCCGCAAGTCGTACCACAAGGCCATAGCCCAATCCGACAAGCCTCCACCCACTCCAACCACATAATTGGGGAACCAAGCCAGTCAACACAGTATACAAAATCTAACGATGCGCTTTAATTGCCAGACCCATAATTCAGTTATAATAAATTCTAAAAAGAATAAAGATATCTCACTAGGAACACAAGTTTCCAAAAAAATGAGTATTTTATCGAAAGGAAGGCTACATTGTATCAAGCCCTGTGCCCAAAAAAAAAAAAAAAAAGCTGTGGAGGTCGGTTATCAGAAAGCATAAACGAGTCCGGAATCTGTGCATCGACGATGAAGAATGAGAAGGGTTCTACTGGGGACACCAGTTCGAATAGGTTCGTGATCAGACTCCTCCGCCTTCACTTGGGAGGTCAAAATTGAAATCCGACTGGTACGCATGGATTCGCCTTCCGCTGAAAGCAAGCCACCCGTGGCTTCCCACTGAAGCACCGCCAATGTCCCGCACCAGTTCTGATAACCTCATCCATCTGGGCAATCATGTTGTCTCACTGATGGAGCTCTGTGCGCAATCCATGACACTCTTCACTTAGCCGTCCGGATAAATTTACAAACGTATGAATCATGACGAGCGCCCCAAGAACACCTTACCCTCCAAAAACTTCATGACGGAAATTTCGAGTCAAGCTTCTCCATTTCGCTCAAAACCACCGCACGCATGTGAGTTCATCAAGATCCCGCTGCCACCCTGTGAGATGATGAGTTCCTCCCGACTACTGGGGTTCACTGGGCGGATCAGAGCCTCACGGTCTCAACCAAATCATTCGCTACCCGGGCTCACCCCCGAACCTCCCGTGCTTGCCTCACCGTCATTGCCGCTCCCGACCTCGTCCTTCTATTTTCCTCGCCCAAGCAAGAGCCGATGAAGTGCCTAAGATCGACTTAAGCCGCCTATTTCTTCACCATATGTCACATTGCCTAGCCACCGCTCGTATGAGAAGCCACTTCGCTTTATAAATCCGGCGATCTTCACATGTTTTCATTTAGTTTGCCTTATCTGGCCAGCCCTTCAACAGGGTGGCGCCTCGTGATGACAGACATAGAAATAGTTCTCTACCACAGAATTGTGCATGGAGATAAACACAATTGCGTACCTACCAAGCGATTCCTCAAAAGCACAAAGCCGCCTAAAGCTTCATCAACCGCAACTTTCGAGCTCCCAACGCCAGACTCAGGAGGATGGGACGATGGCACCGCCGCAAGCTCTGGCATCGTAAAGCAAAGAATCTCCGATGGCTTTTGGGCTGTTAATTTCTTCTTCTTCAACTCCGTCGTCCTCCGAGGAGATGACTTGGCTTTGTCAGGCGCGGGACCGATACCCAAGATGGGGTGAACTGCTTAACGGCCACAAGAATGCTCAAGACTAAAACCCTCACTTTACGACAGCCTGGGGGAGACGATAAGGTTAAATCCAGCAGGGCAACGCCCGCTCCGCCTGCGAGAAGGAGGCAGACGCCCACCTCAACCTCAATCAGGCGACGACGCTCGCCTCCAACCCAGGTAGCGTTGTGGGTAAGCAGGGGTAGGAGGGACGCACCCGGTCCCGAATATCGGCCAGGGGCGGCGATGCCTGCTCTGGTTCTCGAACAGGAGAAGGAGGAGACACCCCCAATTTCGAGTCTCATGAAAATCACACTCCTTCCTCGTGTGGAGCTCGCTTTTCACACTCCGGGCTTCCCAGACGCCGCCCTAAACGGCAACTGCACCCTCCCCCCGCGGGCGTCGCAGCCAGCCCAAAGGAAAACTGAAGGGCAGAGAGGCAGGCCTCAATACGTAGGAACGTGTGCAACAAACTGCAGGAACTAGAATGTTCGACTTTATCATTCCGCCGTAGGAACGCAGCACTTCTCCAACGCCAGAGCCACAGCAGCATCCTCGCCGCTTAAGGTCGCACGGTAACATCCGGGAAGCATTGTGAAAGCTTAAGGTCGGGCAATCAATCGCCATTAGACAACCGCCGTGCAAATACCACGAAGGTTATCACACCCTAAGTCACGGGCACACCTGCAGGTCGTCCTTATCGAGAGGATCATACTCCTGGGGCTAAAGGCCACCGATAAAGAAATATCGTCTTCCATGAGATCCGGTGGTGATGGTGGAAGGTCCGAGATCACCTAGGGGCACTGTATGCCCGGGAAATAAGATAAAGCCCTGTGAAGAGCCGCTGGGTTAAAAAGATGAAGGAACAGAGCCATTACTGGGACACTCAAGCCCTCGTCTCAAAAAGCCAATAAACCCACTAAAATACCCATCCATCGAGCCAACCGGGAAGGCGTATGTCGAATAGCCGAAGAACCCCTTTATAAAGGTGCAATGGAAAACGAAGGTCAGTTATCAAAGGCACCTCAAAAAGGCATCATACCCTATGACTGGGGCTTCGCATAAAAGGTCAAAATATCGAGACCATATTCGACACCGTGGAGAGGCCGATAACGTTCAGCAAAAATAGCTTCGTATGAAGGACCAACTTTACTAAGTCCCACCTTTCGCAGCACAGAATCCAAGCACTTTATGAAATTCAATTTCGATATTGGGACAGTTTATTTTCTTTTTACCCTTACCCATGAAAGTGAGGCGCCAAAAAGGAGCATTTTCGAGGCCCAACTACGGCCGTATCGAACTTGGTCGCCGGAGCCAAAGACTCACGGAGAGATCATTACCAATGCTACAGAGCCATCTCTAATTCATGGCGCGAACGAACACAGGACAAACAAAATCCGCATCGACTAACCCTGCAGCCTCGTACCAACCGAAAAGAACACGAAGAGATGGAGACACAAGGCCTGTGGAATGGAATGGGAGAAGGAAAACGCCTAAAAGGACCTGGCACTCAAATGCATGAGGAAAATCCAGAACGAAATACAAGAACACCAAGAAATATAAAGACAAAAGTGGGAAGTTATAAGGCCAGAGGAATTCAAAACTGGGAAGGTCGACAATTAACAAGGGAAAACAAAGGGAGCGCGAAACTCGAAGAGCCATCATTAACGCACCACGTGTGACGGCCACACAAAGTTAATCAACCACATCCAAAGAAACACTCGGAAATAACAACCGTGAGCAGATTTCAATCATGCTCGCCACGCAAATCCGTACACAAGGGCCTGTGGCAAATCGACGTGGCACGTAATCGACCAAGTATCCCACTCGCCAACCCGATAGAGCAAGTGGGTCCTCGTCCCACCCATGTCCTCCCATAGCAACAAACAGAGGTCTCGCCATTAGGCCCAAAAACATGTGATTTGGAAAATGAGGCCCATATTCTGGCCAAATAACCCATATCCTTCCAATAACAAGATGCACTGTCCCAAAAGATATCCTACTCGCCCAATCAAGTCCTATTATAGCGAAAGAGAGCAATACACCATCTGGATATTCTCCAATAAAGAAGGAGGATTATCTCCAAATGAACCTTTGACTAATCCATCAAGTAACCCAAGATCGACTTACTGAGGAAACATACCCCTCCACGGGAAAGACTCCGAAGCTACTACCAAACCGGGATCAACATCCACTACAAATACAGTGCCACCCACCGGGAAGGTACGCCAATACAAACAACCTACACCTTCTTCCTGAGAAAGAACTTGACTTTGTGACGGAAGGCCCCGGCTGCTCTCGCGACCCTTCTTCTTTTCCGATCTTCTCAGAACGTGCCGCATACTGCAGCCTCGTAAATCAACATTGCAGTAATCCTAACACAACCCAAACGACCCAAAGATCCTCCGGGGCTTCAAATTTACCAGCCTCTTTGGCCCAACCCAAATAATTCCAAGACCCAAATTCCCGCCTCCGGCTGGAATACGCGCATCATCGTAAACTAAAAAGCGTTTAACTATGAAAAAAAAATTCATAAATTAAGAAATTTTTTTAAAAATAATGGATATAACAAATATTTTAAAATTATTATATTTTAAAAAAATATGTGCTAATCGAAGCTTTATACATGAGTTCTAAGACAGGTTGGGAATAGATTGCCTATTTGTTAAACAGGTCATTACAGGTGGAATAAGTACGTCACGTCTTGCCCATTTTAGCATTCTTTTAATTACATTAAAATGAATATATTTCATGAATAAATAAAATGTTATAATTTTTTTATTATTAAAAATTTTAAATTAATTTTTATATATAATTTTATTGATTCAGATAGATTGATTCAAGATACAAATTACTAAAAACCATAAATGATAAACAATATCTAAGTTCATAATATAATAAATCGGTATAAACCCTAAAAATTTGATAATATAATAATTAAAATATTTATGATTCAAATTCTTCAATATACCGACCACCATAATTTGATATTTTCGACTAATCAAATCCGTTTTGTTTATTTGAATCGCCCCAAACAAATAAAAATAATCAGAATAAAAAGACAAAATCACCTACAATGCTTTCAGATAAATCAACGTTGAAATAAAACAAGATAATATCTAACTCTTTATGAAATAACTAAGAAATAAGTCAAAAATATCTGAAAATCTATTTAAGAAAGACAGGTATATGTTCAAGAAGTTTAAGTATGGAAAAATTTTGTTCTATCTTGAATAAATAATTTTGTCATATCAATGAAGCGAATACTTATGGGTGATTGCGAATGATTTCTTGAAAACTAACAGCTATTTCATACAAAGTCGATTCCAATCGGCCATATCTGGAGCCTAGGTACGGTAGTTCCATTATGAATCCTTCTCCAATCCATGTTGTTAAACTTAATCTCTACAAATAGAGTAGTTCTATTCACACCCCATTGATATCTCTACCCACCTACGCTAAATACACCCCCATTATTATCCTTTACACCCCATTCCATAAAAAATTCTTCCCATCCTAACCCTATCGACACCCCTCAAATTTGTCTCTAAACCCCCAAACTCATCCCCTCCCATTTCCTTACCAAAACAAAACCCCCAAATCCGAGTAACCGACCAACCTCCGCACCTGCAGAACCCACGATCCTCCGTGACCAAACCGTAGAACCTCCAACCGGAGATCAAGTAAGTTTGTTTTCATCACCCACTGCTTTCTTGGCTCGATTTGGTACTTAACTGGTGGTTCCTGATTCTAAACATGAACTGAAGGCCCCGGATTTACTGAACCAGAGCATCTAAATATTCTGATTCCGATGTCCCGGATTTATTGGTTCTCTCCGGATGTGCAGGATGTCCGGAATCCATGAATAATTCGGATTTCACAATGTCCGGAATTTTATCTTCACCGGATTTGACTATGTCCGGAATTAATGCGTTTGACCGGATTTAATGATGTCCGGATTTAATGCAATATTCCGATTTAATGATGTCCTGATGAATTACATTTTACTGATTAGGGATGTCCTGATTTAATGCGATTTACCGATTTGATGATTATCCGATTGGACAGACTTAACCTGATTTGATGATGTCCTGATTTTGATTTCTCACAAATACTATTGTAATTTAGATGGTATTAGATAATGGTAGAGTGTACTATGAATCTCTTTACTCTTAATGTGTCTCAAGATTTTATGCATCCGAGTCCACATGATTATTACTATATAATTCTTCGCTAATGCAAAGAAATTTATAAACTTATATGAGAAATAGGTGAACAATTAAATTCAGTAACTTATATGAGAAAATAGAACAATAACTAGTTAAGGTCATGAAATGGGAAGTCGAGTAGGTCATTTTAAGATTGTATTTACCAACATACATAATATCATTTTCTTCAATCTCATTCTTTCTATTAATTAACTAATCGATTTTTATATAATTTAATTCCTCTAAGCCAACCCCAAAATATGGTTCTTGCCTAGTCGCTCTTTTATCATTCACAGGAGGTGCCTAGAAAAACATATGGAGGTGATTGTTTTGATGTGAAGTGCCTCATCCCACTTGGTATTTTTATCGAATGATGAGATAACCATCATATCAAAATTTTAACTCTCCACCCAAAATAAAAATAAAGTGCATACTATTCCAACTATATTTTCCAAAGAGACATTATACGAGTGATCATCCCTACGCATATTTTCTTTATTTAATGATGATATTATTTAAGTTATCAATGTTTATTTTCTTTTCAAATAGATATGCCACCACGCATCGGCGAGATACATCTGGGGTTGACCTCGTGAGATCGACTCCACCGGATCTGAGAGCGCACGACTGGTCCACCGAGAGAGGTCGAGCTCGCCAGCATCCAGATTCTACTGAAAGCATCCCCGCATGATGTGGACGAGTACTCTATGGTATTCGGCGGTGCTCTCGAGACCTAATGATAGATGTATATCATGGAGTTCACAAACATATCATAAAGAAAGATATGGTCGGGAGAGGTAAACAATCATTGTCCAAGCTATATATATATATATATATATATATATGTTAATTTTAATACTTAACTTGAATTGTAATTTATTTGCTATTTTATCATAGGATCGAGCACCATTGAAATGCAATAATCACGGTGCAAAGCTCGCAGCTTATGGGAGCTAGATATGGAGAGGTCTCAGATTTATGAGACTGCACATACGTACTGTGAGGAGGATATACATCTAGCGCACCTCGTACGACCCACCTGGATCTGAGCGTAGACGCACTGCCCACTGGTGGCCGGAGCTGCCAGACCCAGATTCGGCTGAAAGCATCCTCAAAGCATGATAGTGGATGAGCATGAGGAGGTATTCGAGGGTGCCTCCCGAGGACCTATTGATGATGTATATTATGAGTTTCATGTAAACATATTTGCAGAAAGCAAAGATATGGTCAGAGAGGTAACATCACAAAGCTATATATATATATATATATATATATATATATATATATATATATATATATATATATAATTTTAGTTACGAATTTGAATTGTAATTTCATTTGCCATTTTTATCAGAGATCGAGCACCATTGAAATTGGTCAATCATGGTGCAAAGCCGCAGCATGGAGCTAGATATGGAGAGGTCTCGTAATTATGAGACCGTACATCGATCCGGGTCAGCATCGCTTGACTAGTCAGAGTCATCGAAGTCATGAGTGTGACTCCATGTTGTCGCTCTTTTCGCGAAACGGCATAGCCAGAGACTAATGACATTTCATATGCCGCTTAAGTAGACGACCATCACACTAGACGACGCCAAGATCCATCTTATATATACCGTTACTCCGATCGATGATATCATTTTCACAAATGGCCTACGTGACGATGCCAATGCTTTATTGGTGGAGTCATTGGGCACCACCGAACGATGCATCTAGAGACTCCGAGCGTTATCGCTCTCCCCGCCCGACTACCGTGGGCCGAGGGATCATTAATTATTACTGGATGCCAGCTATCCGATGATGATGTAGTGTTTCATACTCGAGCTTGCTCCATTCGTCGGGTCGCGACTTATTTGTTGATAAGAGTGCAAACCGCTGTCGCGCAAAGAGTGCGTACTGAGCCATTCCGACCCCGCACGGGGTTGGTAGCTATGCTTGGGTGCAAATTGGTTTGCATACCCGTGACAGTAACCGACCAATGCGACCGTGCTCGAGGTGCATGCTTAGGTGGCTACGTGACTTTTAAGGCACGACATGACAATTTTCGAACCGCTTTGTGAGATAATTTTCAATGTTTATCGATGATATTGGATAATTATCTTATTGATTATGTGGCCCGATTTATTTAGCACTTTCCCCGGGAGATGTTTTCTTCTCCTGCATGTCAGACACCGAGTCACGCCCACGTGCACTGCTGAGGCCGCACGTGATTCCGTATAGCTTTGGTACGGCTCGGAGAGACTCGAACATCATAGATTTCGTAGGTCTCACGGGAGCCATATGAGGATCATCGCCGAGCACCCCTTTCCGATATCGCATGGCATTCCTCGATGATAGCGCGACAAGTTGTGGAGCCTATCATCCGGAGCGTCCACGCCGCTTTGGCTATATTCGCATCTACATTCCTCCGCGCCTTCACACCTCCCACGACCGACCGTGAGTAGCTTATCGGGTTCAAGATCGGGAGAGTTTAATCTGATCACCTACTGACTGATCAGAGTCGAGGTCGACGATGCCTATACTCAGGCTCAGGAGAGAGTGTACCAGAGTATATGGCCTGGTATGATCGCATATCGCATCGCATCGTTCAACCCCCACAGCTTAGATCAGGTTCTACGACAGATGCACGATCCTCTCTGCCCTCACATGCCGTGATCTACCAAAGGATAATTTGTTAAATATGGACTGTCACCTAGTAATCTAAATTGTACATACCTGATACTTAACATTTTTATTATATTATCAACATATATTAATGCTCATTATTATACGATTGCAGAGCATTGACTTCATTGAGGCATGTGATATCTGGGGGAAGAGACCAGAGTGCTGATTATTTTTGGGGTGCACTTAACGAGGCGCATGACATACTTTCTGGGCCAGATGAGACGACAAAGATCTCACAAAGACTCCATCACCGGGCCCAAGATGTCAAGCAGTTACCACCATCACCTAATACGATCCCTTTAGCCTCCCACTTTTGTCTATCCTCCACCAAAGACGCTTGATCCTCCACCATCATCGATGATCCCCACCACCGGTAGCTCCTCCTCCACCAGCCTTCATTTGTTCCTCAATACCTACATCTGATCCTTCAAAGACCAGACGATTCTACCTGCATCTACTACCTTATGTTCGCTCTTAAGAGGAAAAAAAGACTTAGTTTTATGTTTATGTATTACTTGTTAGACTTTAATGTTAAATAGATAATGTGATTAATCAGATTGTATTTTATTAATATTACATTACATTACCTCCTTCAAGAACCCAATGATTGAGATTTATTCCGCTTTCATAAAATGGATTAAATAAATCCATGAGACCACAAGATTAACACGTACTTTAAACGAAAAGGGACACTATAAGACGGAATAAAATAAGGATGAAGGACTCACTCTTCTATCAACAATAAATCAATAATTAAGAAACTTCTACAAAAAACAGCTAAATGGAATATAAAACAGCAAGAACGTGGATTTTAAAAAAGAGGATACACTACAATTAGATATCATCCGTCTGCTGTAAATACATCACGTTTCATCTACATCACCTTGCCTCGTGTCGCTTACATTCGAAGTTCGTCCCTTGATGATCTAAAAGCCTCAACTGAGGTACATAAGGGATCTCCTATCCTCAGCACACTCCAGATCGGTAATTACGCCGCTTGCATGCAATTGGAGTGTATCAGATGTCGAATCCAGAATACCTACAATAAAGATCGCATGCATCAAAAACAAAATATGAAAACATCAACTTAATGACGATTAGAATAAAATTTAACATATTCAGACGAAATGATAATCCTCAACAAATCCAAGTGCAATCAATAGGGTGAAGTGGTGCGTGGACATGTGATCTCTACAGGTAGATATGTGTTAGCATTGTCTAATTGATAAATGACTAATACAATATCAGACATGAGGCTATCAAATGACCCACATGTCGCAAGTCATCCATCTATCATATGCAGCAAAAGAGTCAAAACCATGATAATATCAAACCAACTCAAAGAACACTACAATCTGATCCCATAAAGTTGAACATGGCTCACTATGAAAAGTGTAGAAGCTCACTTGAACTCAAAACGTGTCGAACCTGCTCCCATCCGTCTTCCCCATTCCTAGTAACCCAGCAATCGAGCGATATCCACAATGACCATCTGCCTTAACATCCACGATGTTCACTATATGTTCACGTATTCGATGTGGAAACATTTAATGTGATTTCAATTTTTTTTTCCTTCTAGATTTCACTAACATGCAATTACCGGAGAAGTACTAATGCGCGACTCAACAATTTCAACAAAGAAGGAGCTCGTCGTAGATAAATTGGATTTTCAACGAGACTGGACACCCTTTCCCCTTAACCTTCTTGGCCGGTGGACACATATGTCATTACAGGCAAGCTAACTCTCCTAACTTCCTTTAATGCTATTTTACCCGCCATCACAATCAGCAAATTGTCTCAAAATACTCATCAACTTCAGCATTCAATTGTCAACTTACCCAGACATCATTTCGGCCACAGATCCAATCCTCCAATGCGACGCACACCATCAAGTGGAATCAGCGCCTTCTTTGATAAGCCTCATAGTTCGTGGCGCACAAGGCAACCCATACGAGGTCTCGTTAACGCAACTACATATTCCCTCAATTTCAACTCGACTCAGCCTTTAAACCCATCAATATCATATCGAGTGAAGCCCTAGATACGATAATTCTCGCATCTCTTAAACATGCATTGTTGAATCGGATGTTCAACAACGTAAATAATCAAATGAAGCTTTATTTCCGTATGTCAGAACTCCACAAGAAAGATTTATTACATTCCAAGAACTCCTCGAAATCCCTCGAGATGAACTGGCATGTCTCTTCAACTTCGCATGTGCACTCTCTACCTTTTAAAAATAGAACATATATTAAAATCATTTTTATGTATGATATGTAAAGAAAAATCATAATAATTAACGTACCTATTCGCTTTCATGACATCAGCTTTTAAATGCATTACTTTATCCGTCCAAGTCGCGACAAATCTTCCTTTATAGTGAGTCAACCACGACTGGCCACATATTTTAATGCTCTTGCAAGTATAGTAATCGCTTGTCAATGATCTTAAATTTCTCTCGTAGTCGTCCCTCTTCGAAGAAACACAAGTGACACACCTAAGCCGACATGAATGCTCCACTCTCTTTTCGCTCAAACAACTTCCTTGCGCCTAAGTACATTTTTCGATATATGCCATCCGCATTAAGATTTGTCACAGTAGGAATACTAACCGCACGCCTATTGCGCTCAACTCCCTATCGCAATGACATTAGGTAATCGATCAAGAAATGATAAACTTTGTATCCTCCATCGCTTCAAGTGTAGTCATTGCTACACGCCGCCTAAGTATACAAATGCCACGTAAAAGCCTCACCACATGTCACACCTACAATCTCCGTGGCTGGCGAGCATTCGTCGGCTTATAGCGCAATCCATAATTAACACCGCAAATGCATTCAACAAATTGGTCATAGGATGTGCCCAAAACAAGTCTCTCACACAATCGTTTCGACTCATCCTTCCTATGCCATCTCGACATATTTACATTCATTCAAACAGCCATTGGGCTTGTCGATTCAAGGATCTACCCAAGACTATTAAGTAGTCGATGTTTATGACGCCAGATCAGATATCATCATACACATTATACTCACATTTTTATGTGACAAGAGAATATTCCTTGGTTTCACCAAGTTCTTCAACAGACGGACAATATAGCTTTTCTCCCCATCCGATAATCGACCAAAGATACGAGCGACTCCAATCAAGCTTAGCCGTCGATGATTGCGAAATCCACAAACAATTCAACACTCCAATCATCACTACTTCAGTTAACTTCACACCGATTATCTTAAATGGACAATCACATTTTTTCGTTCCAAAGGCCTTTCGATTCAAGTCTTCCACATTCGACTTCACATATGTTTCCTATAGCTCACATGCAAGACCTTTCTAGCTTTTCTCTTATCTCACTTTGTCAGATCTTTTTATCACGATAACAAAATCCGTTCGTTTCCCACATTAAGAACCCCATTCAATCAAAGCATCCCGACTGCAAAATATGCGGATAATAACAATTTATTAATTTGATATGTCTTAAAACAAATTACTCTAAGCTTTAAAGTATTAAAATTACCTCATTACTACTAAATGCATCGTGTATCGGCAATTTGTAACTAAAGGGGCTGCGTTGTAATCCAGTCATCTGCAAAATAAAATGCGAATTAAATACATCAAATAATCCTGAGTTAAAAAAGCTTGCAAAAAACAGAGAATCTTTTACTGCCTTCTTTTTGCATGTTTTTGTGAGGAAAGAAGATTCCAAGGAAAATGTACATTGTTTTTATGAAATTGTTATTTAGTTACTATTAGTGTTGATTATTAATTGGATGGCTAAAACCCTCTCTCTGGATATGAGATTTTATTATACATAGTACACACCGATTTGAATCTCAGCTGATATCTTTCAACTGCAGGATTTGTAAATCAGAAAAATCAATAAATCCAGGATTATCAAATAGGAACGATCAGACTATCAGGTTCCATGTCCAGGTATCTGATCAAATTTCTGGAGATATAACGATTGTAGAATATCTTTGAATCACTTGGGATATCACAAATCTGAGATCACTGGGGATGTCACAAATGGGATTATGCCCTCAAATCTGGGTTATCTTTAAATGGGATTTTAATTCTGCTGCCGGATATCACAAATGGGATTAAACTCAAATACCGGATATCTAAAATCGAATTTAAACATTATACCCGACATCACAAATCGGTCAGGACAAAACATTATCTTGGGATATCACAAACACGAACTTAAAATGTCTTACCATATCCATAAGTTCAAAAGGTGATTTCGACGCCATTCTCGCTATTTTTTAATATGAATCTATATAATCCATTATTGTTACTTGAACACACTTGGACGAAGAAATATTGGTGTATGAGAAAAAGAAAAAATAGGAAGAAAAGATGAAGATGGGGTGTATAGAAAGGTTTTAAGGGAGTAAGTGGTATTTTCATACAAAAAGTTGTTTTTAATGGGGTGTATAGAGATGAACATGGGGTGTAAATAGAATTACTCTATTCCTATAAGGCCATGTTTGGTAAGCGGGACAGAGGGGGATTAGACTAATTTTTGGACAAAATTAGTGAAGTGCGTAGTTTGGTAGATCTTTGGACCCGACTAAGCGGGGACAAATTAGTAAGGTGTGTTATTTTTGTCTTGGTTTTTTAGCCCTTTGAATCGATGGAATTACTAATGAAGTTATGTTCAGACAAAAATATATTTTTAATAGACATTTACAAAAATAAATTAATGTAACAAAAAATTTAAACAAAAATTTACATTTAACTAATATATTATCAAATAACTAATAATAAATACATGAAATAAAAAAAAAAATAGCTTAATATAATATATATGATATAATATATTATAAAATATAAATTTAACAATATATAAATTAGAATATATATTATCCCAAAAAATAAATTCATGATTTTTATAAATTGTTATTAAAACATTATAATAATAATTAATATGTATATTGAAGTATAACAATAATAATAAAAAATTATTGGCATAAAAATATAATCAGGCGGGGCTTATTATTATTATTTTGGATATATGATTCATATTACTTCATTCGAGACCCGTTTACCCATCATTTCCTAACATATCAGACACTTGCGTGAAATCTGGAATAAACTGATCAATGATATTTTATCGTGAGAAAATCGAAGAATTTCGGCAATACCATCTTGACGAAACACGAGATTATTGAATTTCGTGAAACGATTTTAACGGCGCGGTTCGTTTAAATGCGTCGAGATAAGGATTGCATTTTCCAAACCTGTAGAACCTTTATGTATTTATTATTTTTATTAACGAATTTTGTCATTTTGAGAATTTCTAATTTTTCGGGTTTTCACAATAAATGTGATCTGACTCGTATCGGATTTGAGAAAATAAACTCATACACATTAAAAATCTAGATTAAATTAAATTAAACTAGTGCCGTTAAGAATGAATTTGGGCGAATAAAATATGTTCGTTCTTGTCCATAACATTCTTACAATGTTAAAAAGCAATGACTTGTCTTAATCTTCATTAAGTGCTTGTTGATATTAATTTAAAAATTATATTCGGTATTAAGTAAAAAAAAAACAACCTTGCCTTGTCCGTGCATGTATAGCGTAGGATAAAAAGTCCCGTAATTTTAATACGGCGTGCCAGCAACGGGACGATATTAAATTCCCTTCGTCTGATCAGAAACCGGTGATCGTCAGGAAATATGAGTGTCTGTTGTCATAGCGTCTGCAACGTGGCTGGATTTATAACCGCCCCATTCCCGCCCTTCCTTCAGCTCTGTCTCTACTCTTCCGGAACTCTCTCTTTCTTTGGGCTCATCTCTCTCTCTAGAAAGCTGAGTCTGGTTTCCAACTCTCTCATAGATCTAGAAATCACGCTCTGCCTGTGCTGATTTCAATCTCCTCAAAGCTCCAGATCGAGATCGAATAGGGTTTCTGCTCCCTGGTTAATCTTCGAAGCAGCACGCGAACCTCAAACTGTCTTCTCATACACAGTTGGACTTCTTCTCTTTGATTTTGAACTAATGCATATACTTTGTGGTTTGGCACATGAGAATGACTTTTGCTTTGTGTGTATTGCGCTGGTGAGTGGATTTTTCTTTATCTGATTTTCAATTTGTGTTTGAGCAGTCTACGGCTTGTGTTTCTCGGTGTCATAAATGGAGGATTCCTTTTTCATTCGATTCAAATAATATCTCCTTTTCTTTGTCATAAAAATAACAAAAAAACTACAGCAGATGTTGCTTTGGACGTGTAGGCATGGACTCTCCATATGGAAGGTAGATCTTTAGAAATTGTTGATGCATCAATGGAAGCAGTGGCGGATCCAGAAACTCAGAGGCTAGTCGCTAATAAATTAATTTTTTCTGAAAATGTAATAATATATAGAAATAAAAGTATGAACAATTATAAACAATAAAGGTTTATTAAACTTGAAGGATAGAAAAGAATGCGAGGTAAAGCTACCTTTATGTTTTGTCTTGCGGGAATGATGATTTCTACGACTATCTATATTTTGAAAATGATTGAAATGAGTTTGTTGTTAATAGAATATAGAATGTCTCGTTTTAAATGTATCTGACTAAGCGTCATTTTAACCATTCACCCCTCATTATTTCGCAAATCGATTTGTGTGTTTCATGCTTGAAAATCTTCTTTCAACGGATATTTGTGACAGACTAAGTAATGTCAATTCAACTAAGCGATAAGCCAGGAAAAGCTACATGTTCGTAGTTTCTTTGCGTCTCTTGCTTTCTTTGGAGCTTCCCAAGTGCTTGCATTAAGAACAATTGATTTATTCTGTGTTAAGAAAAAGATTGGGTTCATAGAAAGAAATGTCTTACATTTTTTGTAAGAATCTTTTGGATAGGAGATCAAACAAGATCTTTTGAAACTATTCATATCAAAATTAGAGAATTCATTCTTTGGATCAAGACATGCAATGCAATCAAGTAAATTCATGATTGCTTTAGAGAAACGATGATTCATCTCTTGTATAATTGAATCAATAACCTAACAAAATATTAATAGTAATTAAATTAAATATTGAGACAACTTTATTTAAAAAGAAATAAATAAAGTCATAGTTTTTGGGTATACCTCACAAAATGTTATTTCCGATAATGATGATAGTTTATATTAGTTTGTCCATCCTGCTGACTGAATTAGTCTTGGTACTATGTCTTCCACATATTAACATTGAAATTTTGTCTAGCTTGTAGGAATGAAAATGAATCAATGCGTAGGGAGAGGCGGGCGTGTTTATTTCTTTCTTTTTTTCAATTAGGATGACCAAAACAAAGTGTTTTGTCTTAATTAAAAATCAGCCCTCCTTCGGTCTTAATTAAAAAAAAAAAAAAATCGGCCTCCTTGAAGCGATAGGGGTGGCCGCCCCTTGGATCCGCCATTGAATGGAAGATACCTATATCCTCCCCGAAGCACTCGGGCGGAGCGTTTTACGTTTAGTGGCTGATGATATGCTCAAACTATACGATTTTGTTACTAGTTTTGTTTATTGGTTTTCGTGATTTCAAGTCTTGAATTAGCGTTGTTGGATTGCTTTTGATAATAAATTTTTTCTGCATTTGAGCAATGCTAAACCATTGATCAATTAAGCCTCATATGCTCACATTTGGGAGGGGAGAAAGTGGAGAATTTTCAGTAACTATTTGATTAATTCGTGGGAATTCTGTGATAAATCCTTCTAATTAGTGCTGTTTGTGCAAATATATTGATTTCTAGGAGCTGTCGTATGGATGAGACAAAAATTTAAGTATGTGGAATGCTGATTGTTGGATAAATTGGGGCATTTGGGGAATGTTAGCTGTAGTTATATATTTTTTTTGGGTAGGCAGCTCAATCACTCAACCAGTGCCAAGTAGAAATTGATTCTCACAAATTTATTTTGTGAAATGATTAAAGGATCGACATATAATGATGGTTCCTTTAAACCAGGTCTTTTTTTCATGTTAAAATTAAATTTATCTAATATACTTCCCAATGAATAATTTATGCTTGCACTATAAATTCCTGATTTTCAAAACTGCAGTGGAGCTTATTTTTATACCTATTCCTCTGGTTTTGAAATGCAAAAAATCTTAGCTTCATAAGTTTTGTGCAGTTAGCATTTGAAATAGACCAATGATATCTGTTCTTGTAGTTGCTGCATGAAGTAAGAGTGAGGTTTGACTGTATGAAATGTTGTTGATACAGATTCTTTAACTATGATTTTTTCTAACTGAGTACCTGTAATTTCAATTACTATTTTCTTTAATTTGCCATTATCACCTTGTATTTTTAGTCTCTTTTGTGCACTGGTCCTCGTCTCTTATTCAACAGTTTAGAGTTGTTCATTCTTGTCCAAATCTGTGAGTTTAGGTCATACATATGGTATTGAGTGAAACTACAAGGGAGATGCTCTTAGTGTTATTGAGCTCCAACTGGCCATAAGGATGATGATGACCCTTGAATGTGAGAAAATGCACTGGGATGAACATAGCTAAATGAAGGTATGTGGATGAATTTCTTTTTTGACATGCGTTCGGTTTTTCATAGTGACATAGCTAACAGATTATCTAGATTTTTGTTGAAGGACTAAAAAAACCTACAGAATTTTCTATAGTCAGATATAGCTCCAAAGTGGTTGTAAATATGTTTGGTAGATAGAGAAGGAGGGATGAGAACTTCCAGCCGTTTGACATGCCTCACATCAAATGGTTAAGAATAATAATTATTTTAAGCATAACATCTTTATTGTATGATATTTAGTAAATGCAGGCCCACATAATTTCCTTTGGCAGATGAAGATACCAAATCGCTCATGACTTCATTTGACCCCTAAATTTAGACCCTTCTGAAGCATCCCAAAACTGCCTCAAAAACCTCCTAAATCATATTTCTTTGCTATGAAGACAACATTAGGTTGTTAGAAGACTGATGCCGAGAAAGAATTTCATTTTTCTCAGATTAGTCATCTCAAAACTTGTACCGTCAATGACTTGAAACTACCCATCACTTTTTCATCATCACCAAGATAGATGAGATCAGCTTCCAACACAAACACTTACAATAAGTATTTGCTTGTTTGTGAAAGAGTATGCTCATTTGGACATCTTTAGATCTCATTGATAAAAAGTAGAAGTCTCCATGCGGCTTAACAAGCTCGTGGGCTGCTTTTAAAGTGATATAGAGCCTTGTGCGATTGTAGACTTTGTCCTCCTCTTCCTTTGATCTCATAACCTCTTGAACACTCGACATACACATCTTCATTAAGCTCACCATGGAGGAAGGTGATTTCATCTAGCTGGAATATTTTCAGAGTTTCTTTGTATAAAGCCCTTTACCATCCTCCACGGTTTCCACTCTCGCCAGGGCGCATAGACCTACGTAGTCTATTCCATGTTTACGTATGTACCACTTTCAGCCGCAACGTGCTTTGTGCTTTTCATTATACTTAGTTTTATAGATCCATTTCACCCCAGTTTTCTTGGCTCTAACAGGTAATGAAACCAACATCCATGTCTTGTTTTTCTCTATAGACTTGATTTCGTTGTCCATGGCCAATCTCCAACTTGCATCCTTCACTGCTTCTTCATAGTACAATGGATCACTTGACACCATTAGTGCCAAATTACCTTCATCTACAGATAATCCGAGATCTTCCCCGCTAACATAATCCTTCATCCATGCTAGAGGTTCTCTCATTCTCTTACCACCTTCATTATCCTCAATGTCCCCATTATTTGGAGATACATCTCCCTCTCTCTCACCATCATTTCAACTCCATTATTGTTTTCACCTCCTCCTTTATTATCATTTACTCAGCTGTCCATCATCTCCCCATTCTAAATCTACCCAAATACTCATTCTTCATAACTCTCATCCCAATCCATAGTTTTCCTCTTCCAAATATAACATCCCTACTCACTACTACACTACCTTTTTTTGTAGTAAGTTAAATGATCTATGTAGCAGTTCCTCACTAACACCCAAAAATATACATATAACACTTCTATTTCCTAGTTTAGTTCTTCGTAACATGAACATGTGCTATGCAGCCGAAGGCTCGAAAATGATCAACAGAAGGCTTCATTCCACTCCACGCTTCTTTTGGGGTGATGTTTTTTACTACCAAAGTTGGACATCTATTCAGCACATAATTGCTCCAATTTACCGCCTCAACCCAAAATGTTTTTGGGATTTTCTTCTCTGAGAGCATTGCACGGACCATGTTCATTACTGTTATATTCTTTTTTGTTCGTACGCCGTTTGTTGAAGGTGTAGGCGGTTGTCACTGTGGCGGCTTAATGCGTTTTGCGCATAAATTATTGAATTGGCGAGTGAACTCGCCTCCCCTATACATGCGCGAGACCTTGATAGAAAAACTTGTCTCATTCTCCACCATCTTCTTAAAACACCTGAAATGACTTAATGCTTATGACTTCTCCATCAGAAAATATATCCATGACCTTCTGCTATAGTCATCTATAAAACACAAAGTGTACCTTTTGTTGTTATTGGACATGGGAGTGATTGGACCGCAAATGTCTACATGGATGAGATCCAATATTTGACTTGCTCTCCAAGAAATCTTCCTTGGTATAGGATCACGGTGATGTTTGCCAACAATGCAGTCTGTGCACAACTTATCTGAGCTAGTAAACTTGGGGAGGCCACATACCATATTCTTGCTCTGTGAAGTTCTCAAACCCTTGTAACTTAAATGTCCATACCTGCAATCCCAAAGTTGTGACAGATTCTATGAGTTTGTGTGAAGACACTCATTGTGTTGTTGTTGAGACATCACTTGTGATTGAGCAAGTAAAATAAACATCCTATTTGCACTCATATTGGTCTCAATGATCAAGCCCTTATAAGGGTGGTAGATCTTGCATACCCCTCCCTGAATCAGAATCGCCGAGCCTTTCTCTTGAAGCTGTCCTATGCTAAAGAGATTATTCTTGAGTTTTGGAACATAGTATACCTCGGACACAACATGATCGATCCCATTTAAGAGCAGCTTCACCCTCCCTTTGCCTATCACATTCATCCTGGTATTATTTCCTAACCTGACCAATTACCGAAAACTGTCATCAATCTCATTGAACATGGTTCTATCTCCACACATGTGATTGGAACACCCTGAATTAAGGAAACATGCATCTTTTCTTTTAGCTCCTTTCATCTCTACGTAGGACATTAACAACATCTCATCGTCCTCGTCAAGCTTGGCATAGTTGGCTTCTTTGTTCCAAGAGGGGCACTCATACTGAAAGTGGCCCAGTCTGTGACACCGATAGCATTCAATTGTAGCTTTATTGTAATTGGTATTGTTGTTGCCTCTTTCTCTTCCTCTGCCTCTATAAGCAACACGACCTCGTCCTCTATCCTTCCCTTCTTCAAATGCAACCTTCAAAACCTATTCTTCACCACTACTTTCTCGAAACTTACTGCTCATGCACAGTGTAAGCTTTGAAGTTCATCCACAGAGAGATTATCAATATCCTTTGACTCCTCTATGCAACAGACAATGTTGTTAAATTTCTCTGTGAGAGTACGCAAAATTTTCTCCACGATCTTCACATCCTCCATCTCTTCTCCATAGACTCGCATCTTGTTAGCCACTGTCATAACTCTATAAAAATATTCTGTCACTCCTTCACTGGACTTCATCTCTAGGGTTTCAAATTCTCTTCGGAGAGCTTGAAGATGAGACTTCTTGACCCTTGCATTCCATTCGAACTTTTTCTTCATGGCATCCCAAATATCTTTGGCAGTATCCTTCTTGAGAGTGTGTATCGAGAATTGTGCGGTCGATGGCACGAAGAGGTAGTTCTTCACTTTGAATAACCCCGGCTTCAACTCATCAATTTTCTTCCGTTGTCCATCTGTCTGCACCGATCCACTCGTTGACTCAACATAACCAGTCTCCACCAGCCCCCAAAATTCCTTCGAACGCATAAAGTTTTCCATAACCATGCTCCAATGGTCATAATGAGCATCAAAGTGAGGAATGGATGGTTGCACGAAATTTCCTTCGCTGGACATCTCTCTCACACACCTGTTTGAAATAACTCAAAGCTGCAGCTTTTGTTTTTCAGGCCCCAGTGGGAAGCTCTGATACCAGATTGTTAGGAAATTGTGATCACAAATATAAACAGAGCTCAACAATATTCTGGCTGAATGATCTAATTCCTATTGAATAAACTTGGCATTATATAGCCTTACAGAAATAACAAGAAAGATAAAAGAAAACTCACGTTTAGCATTACATCCGCTAATGTGGTTAGAGTAAGATAGAGTCAATTGATTGCTATCAGTCCCAACTAGCCCTAAAGACTAGGGATTTATTAACAGAAATAAAGATTGAGTAAATAGGACTCAATAAACTCCTAAAAACAAGCAACAACCTTACAAAAACTACAACTGATGTGCTTTGGACGTGTAGGCATGGACTCTCCATATGGAAGGTAGATCTTTAGAAATTGTTGATGCATCAATGAAAGATACCTATAATCTATCTGAAGCACTGTGGGCGGAGCGTTTACGTTTAGTGGCGCTGATGATATGCTCAAACTTCTCTGATTGCTTTTGATAATAAGTTTTTTCTGCATTTTGAGCAATGCCAAACCATTGATCAATTAAGCCTTTTTTGATCAATTAAGCCTCATATGCTCTCTGACTGGGAGGGGAGAAAGTGTGGGAAATTTTCAATGCTATTTGATTAATTCGTGGGAATTCCGTGATAAATCCTTCTAATTAGTGCTGTTTTGTGCAAATATATTGATTTCTAGGAGCTGTCTTATGGGTGAGACAAGAATTTAAGTATGTGGAATGCTGATTGTTGGATGAATCGGGGCATTTGGGGAATGTTAGCTGTAGTTATATATTCTTTTTTGGGTAGGCAGCTCAATCACTCAACCAGTGCCAGAGTAGAAATTGATTCACAAATTTATTTTGTGAAATGATTAAAGGATCAGCTTTAATGATGGACTTCCCTTCAAACCAGGTCTTTTTTTCGTGTTAAATTAAATTTATCAATATACTTCCCAATAGATAATTTATGCTTGCACTAGAATTTCTGATTTTCAAAACTGCAGTGGAGCTTATTTTTATACCTATTCCTCTGGTTTTGAAATGCAAAAAATCTTAGCTTCATAAGTTTTGTGCAGTTAGCATTTGAAATAGACCAATGGTATCTGTTCTTGTAGTTTGCTATAAGAGTAAATTGAGGTTTGACTGTATGAAATGTTATTGATACAGATTCTTTGTACTCGATTTTTTCTAACTGATGCCACCAATTTCAATTGCTATTTTCTTTGAATTTGCCATTATCACCTTGTATTTTTAGTCTCTTTTGTGCACTGGTCATTCGTCTCTTTATTTCAACAGTTTAGAGTTGTTCATTCTTGTCCAAATCTGTGAATTTTAGGTCCATACATATGGTATTGAAGTGAAACTACAAAGGAATGCTCTTAGTGGCCATGAGGATGATGATGACCTTGAATGTGAGAACATGCACTGGGATGAACATAGCTAAATGAAGGTATGTGGATGAATTTCTTTTTTGACATGCGTTCGGTTTTTCATAGTGACATAGCTAACAGATTATCTAGATTTTGTTGAAGGACTAAAACTGCCAGGAATTTTCTATAGCTGATATAGCCCAAAGTGGCTAGCAAAGTATGTTTGGTAGATAGAGAAGGAGGGGGGATAGAGAGAGAACTTCTGGAAATGGTTGACATGCCCCCACATCAAATGGTTAAATATGTTCTTATCTTGGCATAATATCTTTTATTGTAACATTACTTAGTAAATTATGCTCTTGACATCAATTTCACATTCTGTTTTTGAGTCCTCATAATAAGTAGGTGGGGCCTTAAGTTACATCCACTGCCATTGTGTTCAATTCAAGAGCAGTTGAATAAGACGTGAAGATGTTTTATAGTTTTTCTAAATTTAGTGTATGTGTCAATTCTTTATTTGATGGCCATTGCTCTTGGAAGAATTGTTATTTATTCAATGATACTAGAAAATTGATTTACATGTTTAGATTTCCAGTTATACATTTTCTTCTTGTACTAGGAATCATACCAACTGAAACTGAATTGCAAGTAAGCTGTCATGTTTTAGATTTTATTACCTTCAATTCATAAATTTTGACTGCTTGTTACTTGAATTAGCTACAGTGTTTAGGCAAGCACTTGGATTTGCTTGTTTGTTTATTTAATTTGCTAAGAACTTTGCTTGAGTTTTTTTGGTAGGTTTTCTTTTTATTAAGTCATCTTTATGTGAAATTTCTGTTGGGCTTTTTTCTTGAGAGAAAAGTAAAAGGCAAGTAAGTAGGTATAGAAATTCATATTCCTGAAATAATTGTTTATCTAATGAACTTTTATTTATCTTAGTTGACTAGAAACTCAAGTAATACCTTCAAGCTTATATTTAAATGTCACTTTTCTAAAGGCATCATGAATACAGAGGGATTTCTATTCACTATATATTTGCATACAAGTTACTTTTAAAAAACCAACAAAGTTAAAGGGGCTCGTATATTAGAACTAAGACTTTCTAATAGAGAGGTAATCTTGTGACCAAGCTGCAAGAATTTCAGAAAATATATATGTTTTGGTGCCTTTTGGTGATAAAAATTTTGAGAAATATTTTTGCAGCAATATATACATATATAGCAGTTTGGTTTATGGAAATTCTCTCTTTAATCCCAATGGGAGTCATCCTCCAAATTCTCGTGAAATTCACCTTTGTTTCTGACATATCAGATATTAGTGAAGGAACAAATGCTGCAAGAGATGTTTGCATTCAGTTGTTGTCCATGCCAATTAGGCAGACTTAGGTTTGCATGCCAGTTTTGGTCTAATTTCACCTAAATGATGGTATAATGATGGATGGGAAGGATTTTTAAATCTCTAATATGAAAATGAAGTTCCAATTATTTAAACAGGGAAAACATCTTTTGTTAGATGGGGTAATAGTTTTTTTTTTCTTGGGTTTGTTTTTGTTCTGAATCTGGAACAAAAACTTAGTTGCATTTATGCTTTTATCATCTATTTTGCTTCTAGGCGTGTATTTTACCCTATATTTGAGTTGTAATAATATCAAAATCTCACTTACATCTCTTTTAATGCTATAAAATCGATTACGATGTGATATTCTTGGAGATATTTGAATATTGAAAACTAAGCCAATCTCAAGTATCGTCAAAGCCAATCTAAGGAACTGAACCTCCCTTTCCTAAGGAAAAGGGGGCTGCAGGACAATTCCCAACTGGGATTGACTCTTAACCTTCAAGTCCAGGATCATTTAGTTTTAGACAAAGAGAATAACTCAGAATTCGTTTTCCTTGATTCATTCATTGGAGACAAAGACATATGTCTCTTCCAACATGTCTGACTTTCTTTTTTTTTGGGGGCACAAAGCGAAAGGGTGGAAGCAAAAAATTTTGGTTCTTCCCACCCAAACTTTTATCCACATATTATGCTATAGTTTTGAAAGAAGGAGAAGTATGAAGCAATATTGATCTTCCGAAGATAGAATTGTTTTGTTGAAATGAACAAGACAAGCTGTCCTTAAATCTTTTGTTAGATATTAATCTGAGTCTTTTCCTTTATTGTCTTCTTTGTATTGAGTCCTATATATATAAGTCCAATATGTAATGTAGAGATAAGATTTATTGATACGTGGAAATAATAAAATTAGGAATTCTTTATTTTTCTCTTCCGCATGAGTCATCAGGAAAATGAGAGAGAAAACCTAATTTTTGAGTGATCGTCATTTCATTCCGATCTCCTTCTCCGTAGCCGGATCTCCTTTCATCGCCACAGTAGCGCAGTAGCGCCGCCGGCAACTTTTGAGCTCTTCCTCTGCCCGAAACCCGCAGTTCGGCGCGAGGCCGATCTACCGTAGGTGGCAACCCGTAGGCAACCGAGAAACTTACACGCCGTCACGCGGCCTTTCTCCACTGAAGCACGTGCAGCGGCGCGTGAGTGCACGTGTGGGCACATGCCTTCTTCTCCGGCGACGGGACTCCACACACAGGGTCGTCCGGCGCCGTCTTGGTCTTCTATCCCTCCGTGATCCCAGCAGAAACCCTCCTTATCCACCTTTTGGCCGCTTTTGCCTCCTTAGTGATCTTCCGTTGTCTTGATCTCCAGCGTGATGAGGCTGACGGATGCGGGTACCGCACCAGCCAGCGACAACAACAATCGCTTCCCAATTGTGTAGTGGCCACGAGCAAAATTATTCTGATGAGCAAAATTTTTTTATGCGTGAAACCATTTTGCGACATCCTCGCTAAGTGATTTGCTCTTGTTAGGGCTCTCTTCGATCCAAGCGTGGTTGATCTCCGATTAAGTGGATATGTGACTAAAAATTCTATTTTTATACATTACATCCTCTGGATCTCCTGCTATCACATCGAGAAAAATTGATTGGTAGGCGAGAACCTCTGGTCGACACGTGGAACTCTGGTTCATGGGACCGAGTTATGAGGATCATCTTATTACAGGAGGATGATATGCACAGTGTTGACAAAGGTGCTTTGGAAAATAGATGCACGACTATGTAGCCGTATTATGGCGGTCGGTTGATCAAAATTTTGCTTCATCTTCGGGCTTACAGACATGTTCTAAGTTTTGGAATCGGGTGGCTTCATGAATGATATCCGGCGTCTTTCAAGGTGGCTTACGCTATTGTTAATATCCGCCCGACAAGACATGGATCTATCTAATTATATTAGCGGATTACTCTGCTTGGGAGGGTTCGGCAGTGATCACTGCACTAGTGGCGTTGGGGCTCGACAAGCGCGAGTTGACTAAGTTCTTTACATGGTCCTTACTCTCATTGGCCTCGTCCAGGATCTTGAGACCCTAGAGATGTCGGATTCTTGGCAGTCCATCGGTCGGAGTCTGCTTGAATGATGTGTTTGCTGCCGCCTCCTCAGTATCTCCTCACACAGAGACTTTGCCATCGATGGCCACTTTGGGATTCTTACGTGTTAGTTTCTCATACTAACCTTGGGAGGGACATGGTCAATTTGAGTCTGAGACAAACGTCCTCATTCTCTCATTCATGTCGACGGCCACACCCGTGATTGTTGTTATCAGTTGCATGGACGTCCTCCCCGCCACCACGTGTTGATCTTGATTCTAATTCGATCGCCCCCGAGGCTACGATATAGCATCGAGGTGCGTACAACCCGGTGATATGATGCTATCTTGTATCAAGCGACCAAGTCGGCTTACATTGCCTCTGTTACTTGGTGGTGTGCCTCTGCTGCCTTACTCATACATCTTTCTCTTGAATACTGGATTCTAGGCTTCTGGTGCTTAGTCCATTTTACGGTAATAAAGATCTTTTCTCTTCTCTTACTACTACCCCTACTTTACCTACGGTTACCTTAGCTAATGGTTCTCAGCGTGGCTAAAAGGTAGTTTGGCTCATCCTCTCCCTTCCCTACCTCTCACCTCTGATCCTTTATACTCCTGAGTGTCCCTTTAATCTTATTTCTATCAGTAAAATCACTCGTACTCTTAACTGTTCCATTATTTTTTTTTCGATTAAATTTGGCGACCTTGGGGCCACAGATGCAGGAAGGCAGACTGGGACAGTGATCCACGGGGCCTCCTATCCCTCACCTCGAAATCATCTCCTGCGGTTTGCGTTTCCACCGATGCTCCTCTCCTCATCCACAGTCGTCTGGGCCACCTAGTCTTTCTAAGTTCCAGAAGATGGTCCCTCGTTTTTCCACTTTGTCGCCACTTGCATGTGAGTCTGTCGAACTTGAAACATACTCGTGTCGTTCGCGGCGTTTGCATAATCGAGCGACATCTCCTTTTGACCTTGTCCACGATGTTTGGGGTCCTTGTCGGATGCATTCTACTTTGGGAAGACCGGTGTTTTGTCGCTTTCATTGATGACTATTCTCGATGTACTTGGTTATTTTAATGGCTTCGAAATTTGAGTTATTTTCTATTTTCGAGATTTTATCTTTAAAATTCTTACCAGTTCAACATTTCTATTCCGTGTGTTACGTAGTGATAATGCCGAGAATATTTTTACGCACCCTTTATTTCATTATGTCGGCGTAGGATCCTTCATCGATCTTCTGTGCTCCTTCTCCTTAACAAAATGGGATTGGTGAGCGTAATGTCGTCATCTTGTGAGCGACTCGTACTCTCATTCTCCTTTGCTATCATATTGGCACCCCCGTTTTGGGGTGTCCTTCTGACTTGTTATTTGATTAATCGTATGCCCTCATCTCTGTGGCCATGCTTTCAGTTCCTCATTCACTTCTTTTCCACGACCCAGCCTCTTTATTTCCTTCTCATCGTGTTTTGGTTGTACTTGCTTTGTTCATATTCTCACTCCCGAGGACAAAATGGCTTCGTAAGGCCACGAAAATGTCATCTTCTGGGCTACTCGACCCGGAAAGGTTATCGTTGTTATTCCTCGGACTCTTCGATACATTCTCTCCGTGATGTCACCTTCTTCGAGGACTCCCCACTTCTTCTTCTCGCCCTCCGGAATATCTTCCCGTTCTTGAAGTCTTACCTTCTTTATCGTCTCTCGCCTAGATTTGATGATCTCTCTCGTCCTTTGAGTGTCATCGTAGTCCACAGTGCAGTTGTTCCTTTCCCTTCTGCTGAGGCCCCTGTTGACTCACTTCCTCTCCTTGACTTCTCTACCCTGACTCTGCACATTGCGATGGCTGCCCATTGCTCTTCGGAAGGTAATGTCGCTCACACTAGCGAATCCTCATCCTATTTCAATTTTGATTTACCATCAGATTATCTTCCACCTACTACGCATTTGTTTCCTCTTATTTCCTTAGTTTCTCTTCCCAGACGCGATGGGGCACTTTCCCATCGGTACGCGACAGGCAATGGTAGATGAAATGGCTGCTCTGCACTCCACTGGCACTTGGGATCTTGTTGTTTTGCCGGTTGGTAAGTTTCCAGTTGGTTGTCGTTGGGTCTACACTATTAAGGTTGGTCCTGATGGTCAGGTTGATCGCCTTAAGGCCGGCAGTTTGCTAAAGGATATACTCGAGGTTTATAGTTCACGATTATGGTGACCTTCTCCCCGTTCACGGGTGCATACGTAAAGTCTGCTTCTCTCCATAGGCGCTATGTATTTCTGGCAGCTTTTTTGATTGGATATTAAAAATGTCTTCCTTCATGGTGATCTCGCCCGAGGAAGTTTATATGGAGCAACCCACGCAGTTTTGTTCTTTCCGAAGTGCAGTTTAGTGTGCGGGTTCGCCGCTCTCTATATGGCGAAGCAATCTCCTGAGCATGGTTTAAGCGTTTGGTATTTGTTGTTCAAGAATTTGGCATGCTTCGCAGTACAGCAGACCATTCAGTTTTCTATCATCATAACTCTTCGGGGCAGTGTATTTATTTGGTTGTTTATGTGGATGACATCGTCATTACGGGCGTGTCGGGGATGGTATTGAAACTAAAAGCGACATCTTTTCACCCACTTTCAAACTAAAGACTTGGGAAACTCAAGTGCTACAGGAGTGAGATAAATTCAATCAGGTTACGGTGTAATCCTCTCCCAGCGGAAGTATGCTTTAGACATCTTGGAAGAAGCAGTTGTTGGAAACGTAGCCGGTTGTGGCTCACATGGATCCTAATGTCAACTTATGCAGGGCGAGTCTTTTCGAGTCTGGGAGATATATTGTAGGTAAGTGATTATCTCACCATTGCTCGGCGGACATTTCCTTTCCGTTAGAGTGTTGTTGGTCGGTCTCTGATCCTTGTGTGATAAGCGGGTGGGATCTTGTAATCCGCATTCTTGATATATTAAAGTACACAGTCAAGGTGTGTTGTACGAATAAGTCACACCAGGTTATTGGTTACACGAATCTGGTCATTTGGCTCACCCACGGATAAGGCGTTCCACTTAGATCTCTTGTGTTTTCATTGGTGGTAACCTAATATCTTGGAAGAGTAAGAAACATGTAGTGGCTAGATCTAGCGCTGAAGCCGAGTATCGAGCTATGGCCTTGGCAACATGTGAACTCATATGGTGAGACACGCTTCTCGGGAGTTGAGATTTGGAAAGGATGAGCAGATGACTCACCATACGTGATAACCAGACTACTTTGCATATTGCGTCAATCCGAGTCTTCCATGAAAGGACCAAACACATTGAAGTTGTACCACTTCATTGAAGATCATCGAGGATGTATAGTTACTAGTTTTGTCGATTCAAATGATCAACTAGCGGACATTTTTACTAAATCTCTCAAGGTCACACAGAATTAAATACATTTGTAACAAGCTTGATCAAGTATGACATATATGCTCTAAGCGAGGAGAGTGTTAGATATTGTCTGATCTTTTCCTTTATTATTAACTACTTGTATTGTAGAGTCCCTATATATATAAGTCCAATATGTAATGTAGAGATAAGATTTATTTATTCTATGGAAATAATAAAATTAGGAATTCTCTATTTTTCTCTCTTCACACTTTTTTTTTTTTTTTTTTGGTGTTTGGGTGATGCAGGTTGGTGGATGGACTCGAATTTATGGTAATATCCTCTCATTTTCCACCATTAGAGGTGCTTCTCATGAGGCCCCTTTCTCACAACCTGAGAGATCACTAGTGTTGTTCAAGTCATTTCTTGAAGCCAAGCCTCTACCAGAATTTTTCTGATACAAAAATGGTCAGTTTACTAGTAACTAGGCTGAGGTTGTAAGTAAATGTATGGCCAAAGAACAAAAAGGGAAAAAATGATTGTAAGGACAGATAACATATCTAAATGGTGTTTTCCCCATGCCAGGATATGTATTCAATGCATTTTTTGACTAGTCGATATTTTAAGGACAGATAACATATCTAAATGGTGTTTTCCTCTAGGATGTAGATCAACAATACTGGCCTCTGGCATTGAACCAGACATCCTAAGTATGAGCCTCCCTGGCATTTAATTGGTGTAGGGTAGAGTATACCTAGGTTTACCTCCCTGTTAGCATTTAGAGAGGGAGGTGTTCTGTGTTCTTATCCATTTTGTAGATTGGCTGGGTCTTGCTAAAGGAGGGCAGTAATTTCTTGTGTCTTACGTCTTTTGGTTGTGCCTTTCAACCCCTATTGTAGGCAACTTGTATACTTTGTTGTGCTCTTTTTGGCACATCTTATAAATTTTGTTTCATTATACTTTGTTGTTCTAACCCCATTAAAATATTTGTCTAACTTTAATGTCTTTAAATCTTTCCTGATGTCTTTCAAGAAAATGCCTTGCAACACGGGGAAGGCGAGAGTCAGGGTATGACAAACAGAGACATATGTTCCTTTTACTAGGAACAAAGAGTATAACCATGTCACTTGAACTCCTCAATCTATTATGGTGGTCAAGAAATTTATGCTCACCCCCAGAATACCCGGAGATCTGAATTACACTTTATGGTTAGTAACTTTTATCATATATTTGTGGATCATTTGATTATGCAGAAATAGAATTTTTTTGAAAAGGGTCTGCAAGTGCAATAGTTTTTGAGGTGACCTTGAGATATTTACTAGGATTCAAAGATACTTGGTTGGATGAAATAATCATCAAATATATCATTCTGATCATTGAGCCCCCATTTCAAATGCTCTTCATTTAAGCATAACACTCCTAGGCTAGAGAGGAGATATAAGATTTCTGCTAGGCTAGAGGGAGATTGACAGAAAGAATATTTTTAATTAATATATTTTTGGGTAAAATTGTGCTAACATGATTTGTGATCTCATCAGTTTGAAAGATTCAATCCGATCAAAAAAGGTTTTGAAAGAATTCGAGAAGATGACAGGACCCAGTGCTTGAGCAAATTGGTGGCAAGGTGTGTTACTATGACTGCATCTAACTTATACGGTGAGACAGAATGATTGGCCTTTTATACTGTTCTAACATCTCTTAATAAGTAACTAAAAAATCGGTCAATCTGTATTCATTTACCTGCCATACATACCCTTTTAACTCAATGGCTTATTTCTTCAGGAAACAAATGAAAATCTGGAGGATGCAAGCAATGAGTTGATTCTGACAGACAAGGATATGGTCTCCTTCCAGGTAGGAGAGGTTTTCGTTCACGTGCCAATGGAAGAAGTAGAGGATAGGATAGAACAGATGAAGATGAAGGAGGTGACTAGTAAGAAGTTGGAGAAAGATTCTATAGTTGCACAGATGGCTGAACTGAAAAAGATTTTGTATGGGAGGTGTAAGGACTCAATCAATCTGGAGGAGGATTAGTGGGGGATGTTGCAAGTATTTCCCCCAGTCTGCTTCCTTCATGCTTTATGGATAATGTTTTTCCTTAAAATATGGATACCAATGGCCAATTTGCTGTCTATACTGCCAGTTCACTGCTGCACTTGAAAATTATTTGTTTCCCCCGAAATTTTCGTATGTTAAGGTCCTGTTTGATTCTAAAAAGCATGAAAGAAAATTGTATCTCTCATTGTGAAAAATTTATTTTCACAAAGTCATAATATGAAGTACTTCCTTGTCAAGTATAACCTATAGCTAGGATCGGCATTTGACCGTGGCTGTAGAGAACCTTATAGCCATGGTCAGCGTCTAATCGCGGCTATGGAGAACCTTATAGCCAAGGTCAATGTCTGATCGCTGCTATAGAGAACCATATAGCCAGAGTCAACATTTGATCGTGGCTATAGAGTATTCGATAGCCAAGGTCAACATGAAACCGTGGCTATTGAGTATCCTATAGCTAGGGTCAACATAAAACCGTGGCTATAGAGTATCCTGTAGCCAGGGTCGGCATTTGACCATGATCATAGATTTTGAAATGCATTTGGATTTGGTCGCGGTCATAACATTTATCCACATCACTTATGGTAATATTATGCCTCATATATTATTTTTAGTCAAGGTCAGTGACTAGCTATATGCTTTTCTTCTTATAGTGTACAAATTTTCTGTTACCAAATATTATTTAAATAATGTTCTATTCTGATAAAGCAAAATCATTGTAAAATCAAATTAACTAGAGTTTAATTTTTAATAAAAGTTAAATAAGAAGTTCAGTTGATTTTTTATGGGTAAAATAAAGAAACTTTAAATTAAAAATATGTAGAAAAAAAAAAGAATAAGCAATTTATATGAAGTTTCACAAATCTTCACATACTCAAATCCTACATCTCCTTTATTTCTAGTTCCAAGATTTATTTCCTTGGACTCGATTGAAATAATAAAAAATAATTGATTGTCAAATATGATTAATGTAAAATAAACTATTTATGTTTCATTGTACCAATATAATTTAATTATATTTCTTAAATGAAAATGGAGAAAATTCAAGCATCTCAACCCTTTTTGCTTTTGGAATAATTCCCTTCTTTCGTTGTTATAAACAACATACTCAAATTAATCATACTCATGATGTCTTTTAGTAATTCTTCAAGTTTAAAACATCAAATTCATAATCAAGAAAAAGCTCAAACAGTAGCTTTGATCATGAGTCCTTCATTTCCAGCTCTTCAACCCTCTCCCAACTTCCAGGCGTACGTATGCATTGTCTAATCATAGCAGAAGCACCACATTTGATTACTCCTCCATTTCCAGCTCCATTTGATCTCCATTTCTCACCCAACTCTTCCCGGAAAACAATATAGAAAGATGATCAACATCATTAAAATTTATGAAAAGAATTTACTACTAGAACTGAGAATGCATGCCCACTCTCACTATTAAAGAATGGTTACCATTAAAGAGGTCATTTTCAGAGTATAAGTTCTTAACTTTAACACACACTCACACACACACACACACACACACACATATATATATATATATATATATACACACAAGGATGCACATGTTAACACGAAAACCCTAGAATGGAAAAAAAAAATCGTGATAAAGGAATTTCAAATTCAAATATAGGTATAAGATTGAAGTATTGTGACTATTAAAGAAAACAGTAATCCACAAACCCTAAAATTATAGGCATGTCAAAATTGAACAAGTCCGTACCACGGAAAATTCGCCTTGTACCCCTAATGGGATCAGTGGTGACCCCATCCCTTCATTGCCAACACAAATCTTACAAAAATTCTCAGGTGCCGTTTGTTTTTTGGCTTTTTGTTGAAAGCTAAAGAGTTTCAGCATTCTACTGTTTTGCTTTTTAACTTTCTCATGACTTATTGCTGAAATTTAAAAAAAAAAAGGCCAAAATATTTAGCTTTCAGAAAAAATCATCTTCCAGAACAGGAAACACCACTTTTGTCCAACAAGAAGGAGAACTATAGCGCTCGCTGCAATCTTAAAAACAAGCGATTTAATCTTGAATAATATTAAATACTATTTAGCATTAAGTTGAAAAAAAAGTTATACTCAACATTAAGTAAAAAAAAAAAACACCACCTAATGTCACACCATAAAACTTTTCAAACTACTGAGTCAAGAAAAAATTTGAATCATCCGAACTCTAACAAGAATTATAAGTCTGATAACAACATTTCCAATATATATTAGGAAAAAAAAGCTGAAAAATATTAACCGTCACTGAAAATACATGTATTTTTTTTTTTTTTTTTTCTTCCTTCCTTTTCAAAGATTCTATACACAATAGAAGGCAAAGAATTTGAGAAAAATTATAATATAATTTTTGTTAGAAAAATCAATTAAATCAAATGACATGAACATCCAACATTGAATTTTATACCAAAAGAATAAATTAAGGGCAAGAACTACATGAATGAGTGTAACTAGAGCCTTGAGAAATCAAAAAGAAAATATACTAGAATTTAAAATCTCTCTTACCTAATTATGGGATTCGATGATGAAATCTTTTCACTATCAAGATATATTTCTGGTATATGAGCGATTTTTTGCCAATCTTCCCCAGTTTTAGGTTTGCATCTTTCTATCAATTCAGGACAATCTTCAATTTCAAGTTTTTGAAGGTGAGTGAGCTTTTGCAACCCAGTTTCTGACAGTGCTCTAAAGTTTGGGCAATCTGAAATATATAATTGATGTAGAGTATTAGAAGTTGTCCCATGAAGAAGCCACCTTGGTAACGCCTTCAACCCTGGTAAACTAAGAAAGTGCAAAATTCTTAGGCTCCCAAAACTTTGAGTGTCTTCTTGCCCTTCTACTTCTCCATCCATGAATTGATCAAGTTTTTCACAATCATCAATTAGCAGAACCTCTAATGCAGTAAGGAGTTTTATACCAGGTGACAAATAAATCAAACTTGGACAATTACGAATACCCAACCTTCGAAGTGCAATAAGGCTTTCCACCCCGTTAAATAAAAATTCCCAAATTGTTGAGACGACAGGATGTGTTACCTAATTGTTGAAGAGAATTCAAGTGTTTCAATCGTTTTTCCTTTTTGAATAAATCCCTTTGCTTTGTCGTTACAGACAATGTCTTCAAATTGATCATACTCCCTACGCCTCTTGGCAATTCTTCAAGCTCAGAACATCCGGCGAGTAACAAAGTTTGCAAATGTCTGACAGAAAATGGAATTAGGGAGTTCTTTCCTTTTATTCTAGATATGTCCATTATCTTAGATGCTTTAGACTACCAATAGAATTAGGGAGGGCTTCAAAACTGGATTCCGAAAATTCCAACACCCGTATGCATTTGAATCTCAAAGTGAATGCACTAACAAATGATTTGCTACTAGGCCCCACATTTTCCATTTGAAAATCAATTGACCGAATGTTACTGTTTAACTTCTTCAAAAATCTTAAAACTTCATATTCTTTTTTCGGCCAATGAGTGTCAGAAAATGCAACATGTTGAATCCGTTTGGGGATATCTTTACTGCCAAAACTTAGTGTGAAATATTCAGGTTGTGCAAAAAAAATGGCAAGATCATGTACAAGATCATGCATTTTGAAGTAATATGCTACTCCTGGTGCTATTTCCTCAACATCTTGAAAGAAAGATCTCGACAATAGTTCATTAATATATGTCTCACCAATATCTTCCATTGTTGCATTTTGACCCCATGATTGAATGAGACCTTGCACGTCAATAGGTGATAAGTCTGATTAGGTATATAAATCACTGAATAATAAGAACAAGTGCATTGTTAAGTGTAAACAATCATAATATTAATCTTAAATCATCAAATATCATATAACCATTACTAACCTGATTCAAAATTTGGCTATCTTTGATAGATACCCAATCACGTTCATCCTTCTTGGTATTAAGTAAGCTCCCTAAGCTTTTCACAGCAAGAGGAACCCCTCCACATTTCTGGACAATCTGTTCCCCAATTTTTAAAAGGCTTGGATACTGTTTATCTTCTCCATCTTTGAATGCACATTTCACAAATATAGACAAACAATCCTCCTTGGAAAGACCCTTTAATTCTTGCATTGGAAAACTACCCATGATTGAAGCAATTGATTTCTTGCGTGTAGTTACAAGAATTTTGCTTCCATTGGCACCATCCATGAGCAAGTCCTTCAGCTTAACCCACTTCTCACGATCCTCGTTCCACACATCATCCAAAACCAGCAAGAATTTTTCACCATGTAATTCCTTTCTAAGACGAGTCTGCAATTGCTCCATAGAGAAGTCACTGCAATTTTCATCAGGTTTCTTTTCCTTTAGGATTTTCTTTATGAGTTTTTCAACATCAAACTCATCTGACACACAAACCCACATTTTGATTGGGAAATGGTCCACTACCCTCTCATCATTATACACAAGTTTAGCCAGAGTTGTCTTACCTACCCCCAATCCTAACAATGGGAATTACGGAAACATTCTCACTATCATTGGACTGCTTCAAAAGGCCGATAATATTTTCTTTCTCATCGTCTCTTCCAATAACATCGGAAGCTCGGACGAAGGAGTGGGTCATCTCCCTCTTGCTCAGCAAGATAGGCGTATTTGGAACACCCTCGATGAGATTAAATTTAGACTTATCAGCTGCAATTTTATCCAATCTCTCTCTAATCTTCTTCACTCTATGACCCATCTTGAGATTGAATGCAACTGACGAGATCGGACTTGAAAAGAAACTGCGTACCTTGGCTTTGAAGCTCCCAAGAGCCACAACTTGTCGGCGTAAGGCCTCATATTCAAACTCATCGACAATATCTTCAGCATTATAAAAGGCATCTTTGAGCTTTCCAAGCCAATCTCTGAGCTGATGGTTGGTGGCTTGCTTCTCCTCAGCATCTAAGAGCACCGCACGGATGGCAGAGGAAGTATCCCTGAGATCTTCAAGCTCGGATTTAACACCCCAAGCAAGCCCAACTTCTTGGATGATGGCAGACCCCAACTTCCCCAAAACTCTGTCGGCTATGCCAAAAGCAAACGATTCAGCCATGTTGCAGTTGCAGAGAGAGAGAGAGAGAGAGAGAAGCAGCTGAGGTGAGATCGTCAAAGAGCTAGCGATGGGCGATGGGCGATGGGCGATGGCTGCTGTAATGTAATGGTGAATTGCTCAGCTCAGGAATAATGATTTGCAGTCAACGATCGATCCCCTCCAAAAGTCATTGGAGATGATGACTTTTTTATCCAGAAGATAACATTCAATATCCAAGACTTTACCCCCGACATCGCATGTGAAACTTATTCCAATGCCCAAAAAGTTAACGGGAGAGGGTGGGAAAAAAAAAAAAGTAACCGTTTCTAAAGATTTTTATTAAAATATGATAATTTTTTAATACAAAAATTCATTTTCTGCAGCCAATTTTAAAAATCCAACTTATTATTGAATAAAAAAAAAATATCTATTCACGGTTTAGAGGTTAAAGTGATATTCAAATCGTAGTTAAGTTAGATTAAAGCAGGATAAAAAAAGTCATCAAACGATCCATCCCATCCAGTTTTAAAACATTGCTATTTGGAAAATAAAATTTAAAAATATAGCTTCTAGACCTTTCATATTTTAATTAAAATATATTTTCAATTGATATTACCAAATTGAAACTAAAAGTGTTTATTTATGAAAAAAAAATTCATAAATTAAGAATTTTTTTAATAATGATGGATATAACAAATATTTTAAAATTATTATATTTTAAAAAAAATATGTGCTAATCGAAGCTTTATAAATTATACATGAGTTCTAAGACAGGTTGAGAATAGATTGCCTATTTGTTAAACGGGTCATTGCAGGTGGAATAAGTACGTCACGTCTTGCCCATTTTAGCATTCTTTTAATTACATTAAAATAAATATATTTCATGGATAAATAAAATGTTATAATTTTTTTATTATTAAAAATTTTAAATTAATTTTTATATATAATTTTATTGATTCAGATAGATTGATTGAGAATCTAGTGCCAAAAGCGTAAATGATAAAAACGATATCTGAAGTTCGTAGTATAATAAATGGGTATAAATCCTAAAATTTGATAATATAATAACTAAAATATTTATGATTCAAATTCTTGATATCTTGTAAATTTATAATTTGATATTTTCATTGTCGAATCCGTTTGTATTTTGAATCGCACAAGCAAATAAAATCTTTGTATGAAGCCTTGAAAATACTTGCGTCGTAATAAGCTAAGGATAAATCAACGTTGAAATAAAACGAAGATAACATAAAAAACAAGAAAATATCTAACTCTTTATGAAATAACTAAGAAATAAGTCAAAAATATCTGAAAATCTATTTAAGAAAGACTTGTAAGGTTTTCATTAAGTGGGCTTCATTAATTGGAATTAAAAGCCCAGTTAATTTTGGTCTAATTAAGTGAGGTTATTGAGGCTCTTAATAAATCATATGGGTTTGGCTAGTGTGTGGGTGAGTTCGGCGACCCGTTATAAGTAGAGTGGTCGGGCTATTTAGGAAAATTCAGTCATAAAAGCACTGGGATCATTATCTATCACATCGTTTTCTCTCATCACGGTTTTGAGGAAAGTGATCAGTGTCTGTGGCCCAGGATTCAGAAAGGTCGTTTGGGTGAAGATCTTGAGATCTTGAGATCGGGTTCTCTTTGCATTCTTCGTCAATTCGCATCGAAGATATTCAAATGGATTAATCGGTATGAATTTTCTGTTTTCTCCATTAATGTTATGCTTTGTGTTCTAACGTGGTAATGCAGGATGATAGAATGGTATCCTACCGGTTAATTCGAGCTGACCATGATTAGGATTCAAGCGTATGAATCGGAGAAATTTTTTTAGGTTTTATGAGCGCGGGCATTACATCCCGGTTCGGAGTTTTGATAAATCCAAAATTAAATATTTTTGCGTATTCGGAATGCGCGACGAGATGATCACATCGGTGGGTGGCCGTCGCGGTGGCGGTGTAGCCTCCCGCGCCTTCATACGCTGGCCCGCGCGCGTAGAAGGCGGCCGGCCAGTGCGGCGCGCGCGCCCGGTCACGGTCCCAAACGGCTCATTGGCGTCATGATGGCCGTCGACGCCGAAATCCGACAAGCGGGCGTCCAAGCCGGATGCGTCCGTTTGTTGGCCGGTCGATTAGTGGGCGATGGCGTAGGCGATAGCGTGGCGGATCGTAGCGTCATGATAGCGTCATCTCGACCGTCTTCACGGAGCCACGGCCGGCCAGCCAGGCGGATATTGACCCGGCCGGTCCGCGCCGACCAGTCAGCGACCAGCCCGGCCAGGTCAGCGGTCAACGGCCGGCCCAGGCGGTCAGCCTTGGGCGGTCACTAACCCGACACGCCTGCGCGCCGCGCGCCACGCGCGCCGAGAGGCAGCAAATTGGCGGCGTGAAGGCGCGTGTGAGGGTATTCTGAGCAATTTTGGTATTACTACTTGATTCGTATCGAAATTCTCTACAATGGTATATAGACTTTGCATGTTTGAGTTTCTACGGATATGAAAATGCATTATAGAACCCTAAGTACACCTAGATATTAGGGTACTTTCACGTATTCATGGTATTCCTCTATGGTTTTGGAAATACATAAGGTAGCTAACATGTATATCACTGCATAAGGTCTATGTAGAGACTAAATTCGTTGACTATTAATGAATGATTGAACAATATAATTGGCATAACATATATATATATTGAATGTGATACATAAAGTTTATATCCTTGGTATGAGTGATTTTTTAAGAATTCAATTGGGTTGTGACCGCCAAAGTGGCACACTTGATTGGGTTTGAGAAATATCAATCTCATATTGTGGTGGGATGTCTCCTGTTTTATTGCATGGTCATACTCCCAAAGGAGGTGATCTTGTGTTAGTTCGTGGAGGGATACATGTATGGCATGTGCTTGAGAAATGACTGATCTTAGTGGTTCCTCCTTTGAGGTGGTGATTCGCGAGAAGGATTGGAATATGTTCTCATGGCCGCTGTCATGTGGAGAATGTACAACTGCATGTCATATTTTCTGCCCAAAGGTGATTATATGATGATGTATGTAAATTCTCTGTATAAGTATTCATATGATGCTGATTGTATTGTTTTGTTTTATTTTACAGTCAATTTTACGTGGTAATTCCATTTCGGTGAGATCCTTCTTGGATTGAATTCCGAAATGGAAGAGGATTTCAATTTGGAATGGGTGGCCGGATGTTCACATAGGCGCTTACAATGGATAAAGCGGCGGATATCACAACCTCTAGTCTCTTGGTGAGAAAAGCGTATCTTTGCTGGGAGAGGAAGCGATAGGGTTGCTTGTTGACAATGAAGAAATCCATACGAAGAACGAAAAAGTGGTTTACCGATAGAAACTGCGCTAAGGAAATGATGGCGACCATAGAATTTGAAATCGGAGTTTTCATCCCGTCTTGAGAGTTGGAACACTTCTTCAAAAGCTCTTGACATGATACTTGGATAATTGCAATTTGGGGGTTAGAGATTATGTCACGAGGATGGTGGACCTAAAGCGAAACTCAGGCTCTTAATATTCTGCAAATTACGATGCTTGCATTGTCACGTCAAGCCACCAGACACCACTTGGCTGATTTTGGGATTATAAGACGAGCTTCTGATTCCCGAAGATGAGACTTGGTCGAGTAAATGACTTGATAGCAAAGGGTGGTGGCGGAGGAAGAGAAAGCAAGAAGGATAAGAGCATATGGCCTTATATGCGCAAGTCCCCATAAGAGGAAGAATAAGAAGTTCAAAAGTCGAACTCATAAAGGTGCTCATGACTACCGGTCAATCGACAATATGAGTCCAGAAGACATTCTTGAAAAGGATAGTGATCGGCACCTTCTTTGTAGAAAGGTCACATGAAGAAGGACTGTGCAAAATTCAAAGCTTGGATGTCCAAGCGTGGGCTTACAGGTAATGAATCTTTAATACTTGTTTGTGAATCCAACCTATCTGAAGCACCATCTAGTTCTTGTTGGCTTGATAGTGAGCAAGCAATAAATGTGCATTCTGTCACAGTTAAATAAGCGGAGGAAGCAACAAGGATGAATCAAAGCTCAACGTGGGAAATAACGAGAAGAGTGAAGTCATGTTCGTAGGAGATGTAATGTACAGTTTTAGATTCTGGTTTTAAGCGATGTTGAAGACACATTTTATGTACCTTAACAGAAGGAATTTAGTTTCAGTATCATGTTTGGATTCATGATTATTCTTTTGAAATTAAAATGATATTATTTCAATATTTCTTAATTCAAATAAGGTTGAGTGCTTGTCATATGTCAATGGATTATATAGATTAAGTTTATCGATGACATATGCGTAGCTTATACGTGAAAATCTTGTTTCTAGAGACCCTTACTTAAGGAAAAGTCTTATGCATTATGGCATAAACGACTTGCCATATCTCTAAGGATAAGTAAGGTGATAAAGACCCAATATCACTTTGCTCGCAAAAATGACTTAGAGATATCGTGAAGCATTGTAAGTAAAATGACGAGAGATAAGAAAAGAAAAGCGCTGCGGTCATTAGTTCGACTTGTTGGAAGTCATTCACACCCGATATAAGTGGACTGCTTATGTGGCAACCTTGTGTAGAAATTTTTATTTCATGCATTTATAGATGACTATTCTCAAATAGTTGTATGCTTGATTAAAGAAAGTACGAGTCTCTTGACAAGTTGAGATTTTTCGGATTGAAGTCGAGAAACAATTGGGGAAAAGTCGTAAAGGTTGTTAGATCTGACCGGGTGGAAGTATTATGGCAAACATGGCGATCTTTGGACCGGAACTTTAAGAAATTGGTCGCCAAATACTTAGAGGACTGCGGGATAGTGAGCCACGGTTTACTATGCACAGGAGTCACACGAGCAAAATGAAGCCATAGCAGCGCAATCGTGCTCTTATGGAAATGTTAAAGTATGATTAGTAGGACAAATTTACCGGTTTTCTATGGGGTGAGACTTTGAAAGCGACTTTTGTACATTTTTTGAATCGTGTACTGAATTTGTTTCCATTATTTCCTTTTAGGTTATGGGCCCGGCAGCTGCTTAAACCATCTTAAGGTTTGGGGATGTCTGCGAGTAAAGTTATATAATCAACATTAAGTAAGTTGGACTCCAGAACCACTAGATGTTATTTTGTATCTTACGGAACATTCAAAGGATATCGGTTCTATAATCCCGATGAGCCTGAGAATTGTGGAATCCTGAGACCGGCTAAGTTTTGGGTTTGATGTGGCGAAGAGCGGTTGCTCCTGGTATTGAGGATGATAGTGCGGTGGGTAAAGTGGTATACGTATCTCCTCCCATACGGATAATTGTGGAAACTCCACACCTTAAATTTTGGTTTGTTGAGACTAGGGATCCCATTTGTTGAGGCGGTTTCACAATGAAGTCGTGAGGCTCTCGAGGTGCGAGAATGTGGCTGTGCTACTCAGTGGGAGAATCCGCTGGGAGGCGATCAATGATACCAGGACCTGTTTAGTCTATATGGGAAGCGAGAGGCTACGATATGTGGTTACATGGCGACCAATAACTTATAGGGAAGGCTGTTTCTTGTCCTCGATCGGAACTATGGTTGGATGCAATGAGATGAAATTCAATCTATGAGGCATAATGGAGTTTGGGAACTTATTGGATTACACAGAGGTCATAGACCCGTGGTACGCAAATGGGTGTATAAGACTAAAAGGGACTACAAGGAAAGGTTAAGTTTAAAAGCGGTGGTAGCGAAAGGTTTCACTTTCGAGAGAAGGAGTAAGACTATAGGCGACTTTTCTCAGTCTCTTCTAAAGATTCTTCCGGAGTGATCATGGCATTAGTTACTCATTATGATATGGAGGTTACACGGATGGATGTTAAAGCGCCTTTCTCAATGGAGACCTTAATGAAGTCTATGATGCAACTTGAAGGTTTAGCAAATGATTCGGGTAAACGTATGTAGGCGAAAAAATTATTTATGGTCTCAGCCAACCACAGACAATGGTACTTAAAGTTTCATAGTGTTGTTGCTTCGCATATGGTTTTGTTGAGAACAAGAGTAGATCCCGATGTATATCTTTGCTTGAGGTCGGTGGGGAGGAAATTCATTTTCTAATACTCTATGTGGATGATATCCTACTTTATGACGATGACTAGTTTCTTGCATGAGACAAAAAAGGATGTTGTCAAGAACTTGATATGAAGGACCTTGGTGAGGCGTCTTTTGTCTGGCATAGAGATTCATAGGAATCGTTCTTGGACCTATTGGGTTTATCTCGGAGGGCATATGTTGATCGTATTTTAGAAAGATTCAACGTAATGCAGCAATGTAAGCCGGGGAATTGCTCTAATGCAGCCAAAGGTGATAAGTTGAGTCTATCACAATGTCCTCATTCGGATATAGAGAAAGCCCCAGTGAATGTGCCTTATCTTTGAGTGCACTTGGGAATTATTATGTATCTTTCCAGTATGCGGTAGGCTTTGATGTGCCTTCTGAAAAGCGGGACTTAAGGCGGATATCAGTCAAACCCAGGACATGATCATTGGGTTGCTGCCAAGGAAGGTTATAGAGGTACTTCAAGAGACCGGCCCATATGTTGATTCTGAAACATGTTCGGGACTTCTGGTAGTTGGATAATTGATTCGGACTTTCTTGTTTGTCGGGATGAAAAAGAAGTCAACAAGCTAGTTATATCTTTAAGTTAGCGGGAGGTGCGAAATATCATGGAAAAGTGAAAGCGAGAAATTAATTGCATCCTCTACCATGCGAGCGGAGTTTGTAGCATGATTTTGTGACTACTCAAGCAATTTGGCTCGAAACCTTATTAAGGAGTTAAGCAGTGTTTGATTTTGTGGATAGGCCCATACAATTGTATTGTGATGGCTTCTGCGAGTGTTGTTTATTAATAACAACGAGAGGTCTCAAGGGTCTAAACACATGGAGGTCAAATCTTGTGACCGTAAAGGAAAAAGTTGAAAAGCGGTGGCGTTACAGTGACAATATCAGCGGATGATATGATTGCGGAATCCCAGCTAACTAAAGGCCTTCGCCCTTGTGTATTTGAACGACATGTCATTAACATGGGCTTAGGAGTATCATGGGATACTGTGAATTAGTGGGAGCTATTGTAACACCCCAAAGCATACCCTAACAGTTTTATAACATGTTTTGGGTATAATAAACGTAAAGGTATATTTATTCGGAATAAAATAAAGATAAAAACAAAAGTAAGGAATAATAAAGTAAGTTAAATTCACGAATAATAAAGAAGATTTGAGGCTATTGTAAAAATATTATAGAATTGATTTGCAAATATTATAAGAGTTGGAGGACCAAAGTAAAAAATAAGAGGATAAGATCAAATAAGGATAAGACCCAGAAAAGAAATATGTGGTCTTGGAAAGAAGGAAGGAGAGCAAATCGGACAAGAGAGAAGAAGAAAGAAAGAAGAAGAAGAAGAAGAAGAAGATTACGAATTTATGGAGCTACTTCCTGAATGAGTATAGAAATATGGTTTGTGTGGAACTATGAGTTGGTATAGAAAAGTATGGAACCATGAATATGTGTATGTAAACTAGGTGCGTATGGAGCGTGAATATGGGTATGAATACAGCGAGGTCTTGGGTTGTATGGAAGTCCTAGTTTTGGTCTAGACAACATGGATCTATCTTTAGAACCCTCTATCTTGTGTATGGTTTGGGTTTTGGGAACTCCTAAACTCATTTCTTGTAGGGTTGAGTTAAGAAGAGCTTTAAGGCTCCTAAATATGTGTTTGAGAAAGGTCTAGTTGCAAGTTGAACCCAGAAAATTCCCTATTGTCGACCATATGCAGTAGCCGGATCTTAGAATGGGTTTTTGGGTCAGAAATAAGGAGAATTTGGAAGTAAGTCCTTCTTGGAAATTGTAGCCACATCAATGAACTTGATGTTAGGCTTTTGAATTTCTCAATTCGGACTCATGTAGACCAAGTTATGGTCTTTTTACTCTGAACAGTCAAATGGGTCGAAATTCGTCAAACAAAAATTCGTCAATGAGCAGTGGTCGTCCAACGGTGGGCGGGCTCGTCAAGCGAGGGTCGTCGGTGAGCGTGGTGGTCGACGGTGGACGAGTCGTCAAGCAAAGGGAGTGCGTCGGTGAGCACGGTGGACGAGTGTCGAACAAGGGTGCGTCAATGAGCAGTGGTCGTCGGCGGTGGGCCGAGCTCGTCGAAACAAAGAAGTCGTCGGTGGTCGTGGAGCCGTCAGGTGGGCGAGTGTCAAGCGAGTGCGTCAGTGAACACAGTGGACAAGGGTCGTCCAATAGGGTCGTCGGTGAGCGGTGATCGCCCAGCGGTGGCTTGACTCGTCAAGGCGGCTGCGCATGTCTCGAACGGAAGGTCATATCTCCTCCGTCAGAGCTCAGATTTGGGTGTTCTTGGACTCTGCATGGAAAGCCCATTGAGTCAGAATACATTGATATGCCTGAGGAAGATAGAATATGTCTCTTTGTGGGTGTTAGAGCTGAGCTCATCTGTAGCCCCGGCTCGACTCGTCCCGAGTTCGAGTCGGTCTCATCGAGTATTTGCGTGGCGCCGGCTGGAAGGTCGTATCTCGGCCGTCTGGCTTCAGATTTGGATGTTCTTGAACATGGAAAGCCCGTTAGTCGAGAATTCAGCAATAGACAACTTGATAAGATTGGAACTCATATTAGTTCAGAAAACACGGAAAACAGTAGGCAATGCAATTAACCATAGTTATTTGTATTATGAGCGCATGATGAATTCATAAATAGCTCGTAAGTATACGATTAGTAAAAGCGTAGTTATTTATCGCATTATAATGAAATTATGAAAAATGTAAAGATATGAATAACTGATTATATATATATCTCATATGAATACCGAATGACAATAATTATTCGGGAATATGAGATATATATTGCGCATAAAATCTGTAGTGATTATGCAGCAGAACGGTAGAGGGATAGATGGGCATGCACATTAGGAAGAATAAGTGCGCAGCATATCGGTTATATTCGAATCGGAATGCAGTTTGGGTCGATGACGTAGATAAAGTTTGGATCAATTGGTGAAAGGGTCGTGCATGGCGCCTCGGGCCCTCATGGAATAGGTCCTTTGTCTCGAACCGGTGATGATACCACTTCGGGTATAATATATTACAGGCGCCTCACGGGCCCTCGTGGGATCCTTGTTTCATACAGTGAATATAAGCACTTGGTCCTCATGGATTATAGTATTCTGTCAAACCCACAGGTTTATGCGAGACATGAAACATAAAAGAAAATGCGGTATACAAAGGAAGTGTAGAGAATACACGCCATGATATGAGAAGCGTAAGCATTTCTTATGCGATATTAGTATACGATTAAAGAACGAAGTAAAAGTCTGAAGATTACATGAAAAAGTATATGGAAGATGATAAAGAATGGCGGATTTATAGAAAAGTATATATATATATATATATATATATATATATATATATATATATATATATATATATATATATATATATATATATAACTATATATATATATATGAAAATGATGAGAGTGCAGCCGTGTTATATGTGTTATATGCGTTGTATAAAAAGTGTGGTGACTCTTAATAGAAGTCATATTCCCCCTTTAAACGTAAAGCTTAGCAACGGGTGTTCGATCCGTGTAGGTCTGAGAAGAAGAGGAAGCTGAGAGGACGGGACATTCCCGCATCGGTCAGGCCCAGCGTGATAGGTGTACATTTTGGAAGACCTTTAGGTGCATTTTGTATATGAAGTTTGTAGCCAAACGTAAATATTGTAAATGTTGAACGTTTCGCGTATGGAGCTTGTATATATATTTTGTGTCCATTTGCTTCTGAGAATATAATCTGAGTTGAATTGTTTAACATTATATGAATATGCAAGTGTAAAGGTTATAAGTTTAAAAAAAAAAAAAAAAAAATATTAAAGGTGACCCTCCTTGACATCCTATCTTAGGTTAGGCGTCGCGGTTCTAGTGGTATCGAGCATCCGGGTTGATTCGGACCGTAATCGGTCGGATTGGAGAAGAGTGTGACGATATTAAGTTTTAAGTTGCTCTAATAAAGGTGGAATTCGATTACATTACATTTTTGTAATAATTGGTTGTATCAGCTAACTTTTGCGTTGATAAGGTATTTGTGAATGTAGGTTTATCGAGTTGAGTGCGTATAATTGTTGAAAATATCAAGGCATTGTATGGAAAGGCAGGATAAAGGCTATGGGGCATTCTTGGCATTAGTATCGATAAGCGTATTGTTACACGTTATTAAGTAAAGTTCACTATCGAGGTAACATATATACGAGTTCGTTGGAGCGTAATGGATATTCTGCGGTGGCCTTGTTAGGTTTGTGGCCTTAGGAGAGAGAATTTGGACTAACAAAATGGATAACGCGTAGTATCGCTCGGTATGAGGCATTTGGCCAGATTTAAACACTTATTTCTGTATTGAATCAGTATCGGGTAAAGTTGAAGCGGCCGTGTGGAAGGGGTTGCGTGAGTACGATGCAATTACATGTGATTCGGTGTTCGAGACTTTATGGGATCGGAGTTGGTATTAAGAATAAATCTCTAGACCCGATATAAAGGTGCGCACACGGTTTTGTTTCCAATTAATATCGCCCCGAGTGGGAGAATGTAGGTTTTAATTAAGTGGGGCACATTAATTTAGATTAAGCTGAATTAATTTTGGTCAATTAAGTGAAAGATTGTTGAGACGCTTAATAAATCGCTATGGGAATTTGGCTAGTGTGTGAAATTTGAGTTCGGCCGGCAGATTATATGAGAGGGCAGTGGTGAACTCTATTTAAAGGAAAGCTCAAGTCACTCGGCAATACTGGGATCGTGTCTGTCGCATCGTTTGCTCATACGGTTTCGAGGAGAGTGATCGTGATCTCATAAAGCCAGGTTTCAAAGTGCGTTTGGGTGAAGATGCTGAGATGCCCCGAGATCGGTTACTCTTTGCAATTTCTTGTCGATTCTAGCATCAAGAAGATATTGAATGGATTACGAATCGGTACGTAGATTTTAAGTTTTTGCCAGATTAATGTTATCTTTGTGTTGCTGTAGTGTCTAGGATGATAGAATCGTATCCTACAAGACTGGTATATGTTCAAGAAGTTTAAGTACGGAAAAATTTTGTTCTATCTTGAATAAATAATTTTGTCATATCAAAATATTTATTTCAAAAAAAGAAGTTAAATTTAAAGTACTCAAATAAGGATAAGAATATAATTGAAAATAAAGAAATAATATATGAGTTAAATTTCATGGTATCAAATATTTGAAAATTCCTTTCAGAGTATAATAATTATCTTCCAAAGATCTTCATCTGATTGCCATCCACCCCGGCCCTGGCTGGATGCATGCCGGCCTGACCGGTTTCCATGCTTAGTGCAGTGCCAATGAAGCGAATACTTATGGGTGATTGCGAATGATTTCTTGAAAACTAACAGCTATTTCATACAAAGTCGATTCCAATCGGCCATATCTGGAGCCTAGGTACGGTAGTTCCATTATGAATCCTTCTCCAATCCATGTTGTTAAATTTAATCTCTACAAATACTCACTTCCATTGCCACTTCTGCGTTTCATCTTTATACCAAAATTACCCTTTTCTTCTTCTTCTTTGTCTTTGTCGTCTTCGTCTTCTTCTTCTTCTTCTTCTCTCCAAACCCTTGACCAATCTCAAACCAATTCAATCTCAAGCTCACTCTTTCACCTTCTCCCCCAAACCCAAAACCCCAAGAACATTGTCAATCTCATCTGCTCTAATCTCAAGCAACACAATTCCAATCTTGCCCTTCTTCACACAGAAGTGAGAGCGCTTCTCCTCATCTGGGTACCCAGGAAGTTTCTAGGGTTCTGTTGTGATTCCAATCTGATTCCTCCACGGCTCTCTCTTTCTTCAATTGGGTAAAAAATGATCTGGGTCTGAGACCCAGTACCCAAAACTACTGTATTGTTGTTCATACATTGGCATGGTCAAGGAAATTTTCCCAAGCTATGAAAATTTTATGTGAATTGGTGGAGTTGGTTAAGGATGATTTGCCTAGTGAAGATGTTTTCAAAAATTTGGTTTTGTGTACTGAAGATTGTAATTGGGACCCTGTTGTCTTCGATATGCTTGTTAAGGCTTATCTGAGAATGGGGCGGGTTCGAGAGGGTTTAAGAAGTTTTAGGAAGATGTTGAGGGTTGGTTTTGTCCCCACTGTGGTTGCCTCAAACTGTCTTTTGGGTGGATTGTTGAGGCCTGGTGTACCGATCGGTGTTGGGAAGTTTATGAAGAAATGGGAAAGATTTGGGATAGCCCCCAAATTTGTATACATTTAATAATTTTGACTCATGTTCCTATGCAAGGGATGGGGATGAGTAAGGTGAACCAGTTCTTAGAGAAGATGGGAAAGAAGAAGGGTTCAGGCCCTGATGTAAGTGACTTATAATACACTTCTAGTTAAGTAGCTAATTGTGGGAAGGGAAGGCTGGATGATGCATTTTATTTATGTAAGATCATGCTGGGAAGGGTGTAGAGGTGCCGAGTCACCACTTGAAGATTTGGTTTCATATACTGCTGTGATGAACGGTCTTTGTAAAGAAGGGAGGGTGAGGAAGAAGCTCATCAGCTCTTCCACAGGATGTTAGTTCATAGAGGTCTGAATCAGATATTGCAACATATAACACTCCTAGTGCGGTAATTGCAAGGAGGGAAAGATGCAAGAATCACGGTCATTGTTGCATGACATGATATGGAACGGGATTTCTCCTGATAGTTTCACTTGTTGGGTTCTTGTGGAAGGATACGGGAGAGAGGGTAAATTGCTTTCAGCTTTGAATTTGGTTGTGGGCTTCAGAGATTTGGGTCTCAATATCACGGATATTTATTGTTACCTAATAAGCGGCTTTGTGTCCCAAGGAGAATCGACCTTTGCAGCTAAGAACCTTTAGAGAATGACTCGAGATGGTCACAGGCCTGAGTTGGAAATTTATAATCGGTTAATCAAATCATTCTGTCACTGTGATTGTATAGCAGAGGCGTTACGACTGAAAACGGAGATGGTTGATAAGGAAATAAAGCCCAATTTAGTTACTTATGGGGCTGTTATAGACTGCTTGAGTGGATTGGGTAGAAGTATGGAGGGTGAATCCTTAGTGGGTGAAATGGTTGCATCTGGCATGCTACCTGGTTTGGCAATTTGCAGGGCTTTATTCAATGGCTACTGCAGGGAAAATGATATTGATAAAGCACAGTCACTATTGAGCTTCTTTGCCAAGGAATTTCAAATTCATGACACAGAAAGTTTTAATGCACTTATCAGAATTACTGGTGGGAAGGGTGACATCACTAGGTCATTGGAGATCCAGGATATGATGCTGAAAATGGGGCTTTTGCCAAATTCACTGACATGCAAGTATGTAATTGATGGATTATGGAAATCCAGGAGGGTGGACTCTGCAAGCTTGGTGAAATGAAGTACGATAGAAGCTAAACAAGGGAGAAAGTGTCTGCCCTTTTTCTAGATGGTTGTAAAGTTCTGCCAAGTGCTCCTAATCCAGGATGCCATGTTACTTACTGCATGAATGTGGAATAGCTTCAGAGTGATGATTGCAGATGCAATTTAAAATGCTAAGAACAATTCAGACATGATGCTCAAAGGGCTGATGTCGTTATCTGTCTTCAACATTAATTAGCTGTGTTAAGTGACCTAGCAATTAGCCTTACCTACAATATGCAGTTTTGTATTTGTGAAAATGATAACCACATTTACAATTGGGCTACACAACTAGTACATGGTGAAAAAAGGAAGAACAAGCATGCCCAACACAACATCTCTGTGTCTCTTGGAAAGACTGCATGCCATCTTAGTATGAGTAGACTCACCAACATGGATTTGTCCCAAGATTTTAATGAAAAATGTGGCATTCGGACAAGACAGAAACTGGCTTCAAGGTATTTTCAAATTCCACTTGGGATATAGCCTAGCTCGTTCCAACTTTGCAAGTCACCTCCTCCCAGCTTGATATTTGTATGAAAGATAATTCAATGACTTGGACTAGTCTATTTATTTGAATCTAGTGCTAGAAATTTTATTTTATTTTTTCATCTTTCCCATGATATGCCTGTATTCATTGTTTATCAGTTTATGGCATATGTAACCCATCAAAAAAAAAAAAAAAGTTTATGGCATATGTTCTGGTATCAAGTTGAGTTGCCAAGACTGAGTTGGCCACTTCTAAGGCCAATGTTCATCTGTCATTCTAGGATATCAAATGGTGGTAGGATTGTGGATTGTAAATCAGTGATTTGTGCCAACCACTTTCTTTCTTTCATTTTTTGAAATTTTTTTAGTTTTATATTTTATTATTACTGTTATTGTAATTTCTTCAAGTTATCTGCTTCAAATGCTGCCAGCTAGGGAGATCAGGTTGCCCCATATGGACTATTGTTAAAGAAAAACAGAACAAGAATAGACAACAAGAAATAAAAGACAAAACTAGGAACATATAGATTTACGTGGAAACTCTCAATAGGGAAAAAAACTACGAGCAGAGGAGGAGAAATCCACTATTCCAAAATTGATTACGAGAATGGAGTATTGTGGCTGTTAATATAGAATCACCAAGCCCTAAAATACATAACATATTTACAGATATACCAAATTTGAGCAAGTCCATATCGTGGGGGCTCTGTCCCCACATATTAGCCTAATTCCTTTGCTACCACCACATATCCTCTAAATAATTCATAATATTGCACCATAAAACTTTTCGGATCCGGCTGAACAAAATTGGGGTCTCTGAATTCTAACAACCATGTTCCTTTCTTTGGGTTAAATGCTGTTGGTTTATTTATGAGCTTTGCAAAAGCATTGAGAGTGTGGATTTTGCAGTGCTAATGTCTGAGTTTGTTTTCTCTTGACTAGTGCTTTTTTTTTTTTAATAAGATACTTTAATGGGTATGGAGCTCTGTCATGCCAAACCAAATGGCTTTTATTGTTACATGATTGAAAAATTGTGCTGCATTCACTGCCTCTATTGTTGTTAAATCTCTTTCAAGTTTTAAATTTTTTTCCCCTCAGGTTTGCACACATCAACTTTCAAATATTGACGTGCATAAACACTTCATCTTCATATTTAGGGATGGTATTATGGTGCTTTCAGGATGGGATCTCTATCTAAGCTCAAGCTCAAATTCCCCTTCGATAATAAAGTACTTAGTTTTCTTCAATGACATGTGATGTTTCACAAGCTTGCAGCTGTTATTTAGAGTTGAGGTTCTCTTTGCTCTTTGCTTCCTGACATGGGAAATATGTTTGTTTGATATTCAGCCTCCTACATAGTCTAGAACTTCTCCCGAGAGTTACTTATTACTACAATGCCTTAACATTACCAAAAAAAATGTGAGGAAAGGAAATTGATATGCAGCCGGCCTGCTGGAACATCTGGAAAGAAAATGAACATCAATATCTGTCTTAAAGCATCAGGGTGATGTGTTTGTCTCAATAATTGAAATTACTCAAGATTCCAGTGATCTTATTAAGGTTCCAGTTTCTCATTTAGAAAGAAGGCGACCAAGAGCTTTACAGGATCTGTGATAATGCAATAAAGCTTATTGAGTAGAAAGTGTGAGGTTTAAAGAACTTTTCAAATGTTATACAGGAATACGCTTCCATACAAGAGCTTATAGGAAGAGGTTTAGAGTTTAAATTCAGTTAGATTGAGCTCTTCTTTATCTTTTTTAGCAAAGCTCTTCAGTAGGCCATTAGTCCTGTGCAGAGAGAGACTCGCCTCCCAAATCCATTTCTTACTAATCCACAAATTCTGTTCAAAGGGTAGCCCCTCAGTGCCATCTGTTTAGGATGCAAGATGGAATATAACCTCCTGGAACAAGCCTCCATTGCTGGGTGACTGGGATTTTTCCTTGTGCATGAGAACCAACTGGGAGCATAGAGGAAGTGACTACTTTAAGAAAGTAAAAGCTGCCTTTCTTTCGGGAAGGGTGGCTTGGCAGTGGCATGATGGAATCCCTTTCCAATCAATGGAAGTTCTTCTAAAATTGCTACGAGTTTTCTCAAGTTTTGAGTGATATCCCAGCACCTGTTTGTCTCTTGGGTCTCATCAGGGTCTGGCATGACAGTGTAACAGCTGCCTTGCATTTGGAAGTTAGGCAAACAGTAAATCTGCAACTGCTCTTATTTACTCTTTTGCTATTAAAGTAATTGAAGTATGTAATAAAACAACTATTCAGAAAGGGTGCTAAGATCTGTTCAACGTGTGTAGAATTTGTTTAAATTGTATTTTGACATAACTGATTTCACTTTGATTGCATCAGTTTAGGCCTTTATTTTCTTCCTTTTCCTTTGTTGGTTAACTATTTGAATTACTAGCTTCCTTTGGTTTCAGCTCTTCACTTTCCATACATAAAGTCAATTTATTGACTCTATTGAGTGCAACAGAATTCCAAGTATGAAACATATTTGTTCTTAGAGCAACTGTATTCTCTATTACTAATCATGGTGTGGCTTTATCTGATAAAATTTATATGCTTCTCTTAGGGTCTATGTTTTCAGCGCCCGCACAGTTCATGTGTTTTTTTTTTTATAATTGCAGGATTGATCTTTGAGACTCCTCCATTATCAACGATAATTAGCGTTGGTAACCAAGCTTCATGTATTTTCATTAAACAGTTTAATTGTTGCCAAATCAAAGCGTGTAGAGTAGTATTTATTTCCATCAGGTAATTGAAAATATTGAATGGGAAGGATTTTTTTCCTTCTATTATATGGATGGCCATCTTTTCTATGCTCTGGTTTAACCTTTACGTAGAAACGACATTAATCAGCATTTCTTCCCTTCATCATCACCATTTATGGTCCATACTTTCTCTTCCCTTAATTTTGATTCTTCTCTCAACATCAAACTTGTCTGAGAATTGAAAACAAAGAATTAAATAAAATTCACTACAATTTCAATCGTCCATCTCTATTTGGAAGATGCTTGAATACAGAGTAAATGAGAAACCTTGCTCTCAAACCCTTTTCTTTGTTTTCCCTTTCCATTAAATAAAATTCACTACAATTTCAATCGTCCATCTCTATTTGGAAGATGCTTGAATACAGAGTAAATGAGAAACCTTGCTCTCAAACCCTTTTCTTTGTTTTCCCTTTCCTTCTCTGCCTTTCCTTGAACATTTTCATGCCTTTCTAGGATGAAAACATATATTTCTTGGTACTTTTTAGGTACTATGATAGAATATTTGTCAGGGTACATTTACTTGTTTTTTTGACAGCTATTAGTACTTTGTTCTCACAAGAATTCAAACATGGATCTCTAATAGCCTCTTTTTATTCTTTTACTACTTGAGCCAAGGGCAGGATCATGCACTTGTTAAAATCTTGAATAAACCCTTAGTTTGAACCTGAAAAACTTTTTGGTGAAAACGAAGGGAAGTTCTATGATCAAGCATTTTTTTCCCATAGATGATAAAAAAAATTAGAATAGCATAATTCTTTCTTGTAGAAACCTCTAAATTATTGTTCAACATCTAACTCTATTAAAATTTCAATCTTGTAGGATTTAAGTTTAATATGAATATCATGTTTCACATTCTTCTTCGCGTACAGTCTTATACATGCACGTAGAGAGTCAAACAAATTTGTAAAGAGGTATTGAACTCATGATCTTTTGCTATACTAAGTTATGATATCATATTAACCGATCGATTCTCTTAAAAACTCAAACTTAAAAGATTTTGGTTTAATATGAATATCATATTTCAATTGTAAATATCTAACCAATATCCAATTTAAGTGATAAAAAATGTTACTTGGAGCAGAGGTGGCTGCTTTACAGAAACATGTGATTTTCATACGTCACCACGGCTGCATGTTAGTATTGACTTTGTTAGGATTCTGACATAAATAATGATTGGAAATGAGTCTATAGAAACTACAAAAAAAAAAAAAAAAAAAAAAAAAAATATATATATATATATATATATATATATATATATATATATATATATATATATATATATATATATATATATTAGTAAATTTCCGCCAAAGCAAATAATGAGATTTAAACAACCCACATGTTATCAAAATGATTAGAAATGTATATTCAATTAAATGATGCCCCTCTTTGTTTACAGCACAATACATAGAGCCAAGATGGAATATTACTGTTTCCAAATTGCCCCCATTATTCCTTCATGCACCAAGTTGATTTGAGAGGATTCATGAGATAGGAGGAGTTCCATAAAGAAAATCTCCATTAATTTCCTGTTGAGTTACAATCTCTGATTTCATTACGGTTAATTAATCAAAATTTCTGTTAAAATGATATCTAGTGAGGTGTTTTGTCCTCTCGCTCTCAAATCAAATTCGCCAAAGTGTGGCTTTTATTACTAATTTAGATTTTTGTCCTCAAAAAACATGCATACAATCAAGATCATCTTTGATAATCACTATAATTTGTGAGAGACAGAAGCTTATGCATAGTAATATTTTATGGGGTTTTCTGTCAAGACCTCAATTGATGATTGGTTAGTGAATGATTATGGAGAGAGATGATGGGGTTGGCGATTCAATCATCATTTTTTTAATAGTAATGATTTTTAAAAAAGAAAAGAGAGGAGGGAATGTCTTGAAGAGGACAATAGGGTTTTTAGTATGAAAAACTCAAATACAAGCATCTCATAATTTTTGTTACTATGCATGAACCTCAACATTTTCAAATGAAAACAGTTTTTAAGTTTGATTGATATAAAAACCCTAGCCACCGTTCTTTTCTTTCATATTTTTTCTCTTCTAGCTCCTTTCCTTTAGTAAAGATTAAGGAGGGGTGATTTTTTTGTCATTCTTGACCTGAAATCACCATTTTACATCTTTTTCCAATCATTTTCTTTCTCAATAAAGTGGTTCTTCCATATAAATTTAGATTTGAATTTGTTTTTTTCGCGATTTTTTCGTCAACTTATTGTAGTGTTTTATTGTATAAATGCTTGAGTACGACCAGGTTGGTTTAAATGTCGTATTTATAGTGTTTCTTGGTGTGTGGGTGATTCAAAATGAAAACATATTCGAAAGAACCAATGATGAGTCATTAGTTATTCGATATGCTGTAGAACTTTAGTCATAGATATTCTAGCCATTATAGGATTATCAAATGTATAACCTTTGAGCCGATTCATTATGCTATTAACTTGAATGTTACATAATTCTCTAAAGTTTTTAGCAAAGTTGATTATATATTTCTATAAAATATATTATTAGTTTGAGTCAATAAATTTGTTTCTCTTCTCAAAAAAAGGAAAAAAAGTTTGACTAATATAGTAACCCAAAAACTATTATGCTAATGAAGACATTTTTCTAGGTATCTCCTAAAACTTCCTTAATCTATTCAATAAATGTACATTAATTAAAAAATGGTTTTTTAATCTTATTTTGATTAGAAGAACAAACAAACAAAAATAGAATCTTGAAATTAATTATGTATCATAGTAGTACATGTTATTTAGCTATTGTCTTTTCATATTTGATAAAGATATAAAAATTATGGCGATGTTTGCTTTTCCATGTAAAGCCAAATATGTCTGATTATAAGATGAATAGAATTTCGCAACAAAGATGCTAAAGTTATTTATTTAATTTTTTTTAGATCTTAAAATGTATTAAAACTTCTACTAAGAATTTATATTAAAATTTTATATTTTATTAATTATTTAATGTCAAACCTTAAAATTTGTAACTAACATGATTGAGACTCAAGTCTCTTTTAAATTTAAAGTGAATCTTTAAAACACATCTTACAAGTCTTCTTAGAAAAAACATATTCCCATTCATAAGAATTATTACAATTTAAATCTCTTTTGTTTTGAAGTGTTCCATTATAAAAGTGAGGCTTCTTGATAATCATAACAAATTCAAAATATAACAATTTTTCCTTACATAATTATTCAAACCTACTTTTTCTTTCTTAGTACATCAAGAGTGGAACATTTCGGCCCCATTTGGACCTGAAAAGTAGTAGAGAAAGAAAAAAAATATGAAGAAAAATGATTTTCTCTTGTTTGTTAGGTTTTATCATGGAAAATACAAAAGAAAATCAAATATATTTAATTTTTCTCAAAATTTTACATATTTTTAAATTTCTTAATCCTTATATAATATATCGAGAAACAAATAAAATGAGTTTGAATAAATCTATAAAATTAATTTATTAAGTTTAAACTCATTCTTATTTTCCTCCAAATTTTCTTTCCTTCTACTTTTCTTCTCTATATTTTTCCTTAGCACTTTTTGAGTTCCAAGCAGGGGCTCATTAGCTAACAGTTCCTCCTTCATTTTGCAAGATAAGAACTAAAGATCCAACAATTTATGGATATGTTGGCCAAGTATTTCCAACTGCCAGAGATAATGGTGGAGACAATGGTCATACCAAACATTTTAATTATTAAAATGCAAGTGTAAGGTTGGCCTCTCTTTAACTACCTGTCCAACATGCTCTACTTGTCTCTTCCAACAAAATTCAATTAATCAATTCCAATTGAGATAACCCCTTCACTCATTGGAGAGACTACATGCAAAATACAAAGCCAAAACTTAGAAAAATTAAAAAATATATTAACATCCATAATTAGCCCATAATCAACTCATATGATTACCTTCCCATATGCTTGTGAGGCTGTTTGCTGCCCTCATGAAACAAATAATTCAGTAATACTTTCAAAATTTTCTCCTTCTATGTCTATATAAACACTGTCTCTTTGCTAAATTATACTTCATCCAAAGCCAAAGGAGAAAAAGGTAGTAGAGGGAGATTATAACCAATATGGGAAGTGAGAGTATGGTTTCTGTGAAAACAAAACTTCTTGTGGCATTGCTTGTTCTTCAACTCTGTTATGCAGGAACTCACATTGTTTCTAGGGTTGCTCTAAATATTGGTGTCAGCAAAGTTGTATATCCTGTTTATAGGAACCTAATTGCCCTGTTTCTCTTGGGCCCTACTGCTTACTTCTTAGTTCTAAAAAACAAGGAAAACTAAGAGAGTACATTTGATTACCGGTTATTATTATTTTTTTTTGAAAATCACAAAAAACACTAAATTCAGATAACAATAACAGTTTCCAAAAACCATCAAAATGGTGTTATCTGTGTTTTCAAAAATTGTTCTCAAGAACAAACCAAACAGTCCCAAATTTGTTTTCTCTTCTGTTTCTCATAGTCTTGTGTTTCTGAACTCAGAATCACTGCAAACCAGGGCTTTTATCTCTTGGGGTTGTATTATGCATCTCCAACTTTTGCATCTGCAATGCAGAACTCAGTTCCAGCAATCACTTTTGTCATGGATTCTGCTCTTCAGAATCAGTTCTTTTATGGATTAAGCTTTTCCTCTGATCCATCTCTTTCCGTCTCGATTTCTCAGGCTTGAGAAGGTTGATATCTCAAGGAGATATGGAATGGCAAAGGTTCTGGGAACCATTGCAAGCATAGGGGTGCCACAATCATCATTCTCTACAAAGACCTCCTCCTCTTCTACATCATCATCTACATCCCCAACTTGGAAATTCCTTGGAATAAGACATGAATTCGAGCAAAATGCAGAACTGGACATGGGGTTGTATATATTGGACATTGCCTATCATGGGCTGGTTGGATGGTTCTTCAGGTCAGCCCCATAATTTTTCATTTTTTAGTTCGAGCCAACTTACATGCACCTCACTTAATCCCATGGGACCTTGAAGTTAACAACTTGGGTATACTTCTAGTGGTTCAAAGGGGACTCGAACTACTAAGAACACCAGCTTATCTCCTGCATTGAACTTTTGAATTTCAACTTTGCAGGAACCTGTGTTGAGACACTACCCAGCTAAACTGAGTCTCACTTCATTCACATGCTTCTTCGGATTGATCCAGTTCTTGATCATAGCAGCCTTTGTAGAAACCAACCCTGAGCTCTGGAAAATTCAATCAGGATAAGAGCTTTTCACTATTCTATATGCTGTAATACATTCAAACTCAATTATTTCAATCTTATGATGATATATATCACATGCTCTAAATATTATATTTGGGATTCATCAGATCATAAGTTTCTACCATAAGATGTTATTTAATTAGTCTACTTTCCACTTCCTCCCAGGGAGTGGTGGCAGCTGGGATTGTCTTCTCCCTTCAGACATGGTGTATCCAAAAAGGAGGTCCTGTTTTTGTTGCTGTCTTCCAGCCGATGCAGACGCTTTTAGTCGCTGCCATGGCATCTCTAATTCTTGGTGATCAGTTATATGTTGGAGGGTATGCAGAAATTAAAAAAAAAATAACTAAAAGGAATCTACTAATGATGGAAATTTCAAGATTCATCAAACTTTTAAAGTTCATCCTACTGATGTTTTTAGAAATTCTGGTCACTTGCAGGATTATAGGTGCAGCTCTCATTATGCTCGGTCTTCACTCGGTTCTATGGGGAAAAACTGAAGAAAAGAGATCGGGAAGCCAAGATCAAGAACAGACATTGACAAAGCATCTGATTGATACAGAAAGCAGAGATAGAGATGATGCTCCTGAATTAGACATTCCTTGACTACTACTCTTCACATTCCTTTTCTTGGAAGTGCTTGAGCATTGGCATTGAGAACAATTAAATTCTGAAACGGATCAGTCCTGTTCAAGATTGTTGGACGACGAGGAGGTACCACGGCAGTGGTGGAAGATGCTTCGTTGGCCATTGAGCCCAAGAGGATGTGATAAGCAAAACATGATGGGCTGCGATGACTAAGGTTAGAGTTTTTTTTGCTGTTAAACTTAGCGCCCTGATACCATATTACGCAAGAGACTTAATTATTATTAAGACAGTTGAAGTATATATATATATACCTACAAAGGAAAAAGTAGTAAAAGCATATACCCAATAAAAGGAAACACTAAAATACTCTAATATCTATTTAATGTTTGGATTATAGTTCTATTAGATGTTCTAGTTTATTTTTCATGCTTGTTGATGAATGATCATCATTGACATGTTCTGTGGTTTGATTCGAGATCTGAGAAGTGAGAGTTGAATTAAACAATGATTAGAACATCACAATTCATCATAGACAAGAGATACTCATGGGTTTTGTGTGATAATTAAGGTTTCTTGGGTTTATTGCGCTTTTAGGACTTTGAGGTTGAGTAGAGATGCAAAATACCTAAGTTCTAGGAGTAGATTGTGGGTTGTCAAAAGAGATTTACATATGCAATAGCGAGACTAACCATTAATAGTGATTTGAATGTTAATTGGACTTAATGCATAATGATTAGCTAAATGAAATCTAAACCCTAGGCTTTTCCACTTTATTTCATATCCTTGCATGTTAGCTTAGGATTTTAGTTTATTAGTTGTTTTTATTCTTATCTTACCTCATTCCATCATCCAATAAAGATAAGACTACCCAATTTTAATACTTAGTAACTTTTTTCTCCATGGGAACGATATTCTTACTTTTCATCATTATATTACTTGAGGTGATGTGTGTACTTGAGCATATAGGCATACACATTTTATATTGCACATTTCGAGCCTATCAAATCTCCCTAGTCTATTTTATGAATGTAATTCTTGGATTGACTTGAAATGATTTATAAAAACTATAAAAATTTTCAAGCATCCAATGGAGAAAATTGCCATTATCTTGTGGAATATTTGGACTTATAGGAATCAGGTTTTGTTTAGGAAAATCTAGCCCAATCTCTTTCTCATCATCGGCAGTGCCTACTCAATTTTCCAAAATCTTCATGGTGGGGCTGAGTGAATCTTACTTGCGTAACGAAGGACACATTGTCCCTCGGATGGTTGAAAAATGGATTCGTTTGATTCCACCTTTTAATGGAAGATACTAGCTAAATTTTAACGATTCAAGAGTACAAAATAGAGGTGCTTCAGGATGGGTTATTAGAGATTCCAACGGAACTATCAAAATGGTTGCAAATAGGCATGTAACCAATGCTTCAATGATTATAGCGGGGTGTACCATTTTAAGAGATGGTGTTTTAGCTGCAAAAAACAATGCTTTTTTAGACTTAGAGATTGAAGGAGACTCCAAAGGTTATAGATCATATAACAAAAAAAAATACTTACCTACTTCAATTATTTTATTAATGCGTGAGGACATTTATAGAAACTTTCTCGAGTTTAAACATTCATAAATGCAGTTGGATTTATAGGGAAACAAATAGAGTAGCAGATTGCTTTGCTAAGAAGGGCATTGGTAGTACTAATTCTAATGTTTGATGGTCAAACTTTCCTAGAGTTGTTATAAAAATTGATTTTGATGATTATTGTGGTTCTTCGTTTGATAGAATTTGTAAGATTTCTTATCCCTAGTTTCCATTCACGAAAAAAAAAAAACAATTTTTATATAAAAGGTTAAAGTGAATTATGAAGATTCAACAAATTTGTATATTTCACTTACTTGTTTCACTCATCACTGCATCTTCTTTATTTCTTGTACCAAGATTTTACTTTCATTGAGTTGCTTAAAATAATGAAAAATAATAATTGATTCTCGTGACACTTAATTTAAAAAAAAAGTATTTTGTTTCCATCACTTAATAATGTTTACTTATATTTCTAAATGAAACATGAAGCAAAATCCAAGCAAATGATCTTTGCTTTTGGAATAATTCCCTTTCTTTGGTTGTAATAAACAATATATTGAAAAATAGATCATACTTCCACCACGAAAAGGTGCATAAATACCCTTGAATTATAATCATATGGCTAATTTAGCCTTGATTTTTTTTGGTCCTTAGGTGCCCCTGACTTTAGTGTCATAGCTCATCCATCCCTTTACCATCATGAGCTTGTACAAATGGACAATTCGGAGCTACTCACGTGGTGCTCCATGTCAACGGTAAGAGTCTGGCCATTTGTCCATCCGTAAGCTTCATTACTTAATGATACGAATGAACTACAACATGAAACGTCAGGGGCACATGTGGACCGAAAAAACTTAGGGACTAAATTGGACATACAACTATAAGTCAGGGTATTTATGCACTTTATCTCTACTTCCACCTTGAGGCCTAGCTCAAATGGTGAAAAGGGATGAGTTGTAACAACCAAGAAGAAGAATACATAGATTTGATAAAATAAAATAAACTTTTATTAAAAGTAAAATAAAATTTCCCTGATCTACTAAGAGGACTAACCCCTTTTTATAGCTAACAAACATAATCCTAAAGAGAATCAAATCAGAAGAAATTCTAAAACAAAGTCCTAAAAGGAATCCCACTAGAATTATAATCTTATCCTAAAATATAATTTATCCTAAAATTCTAAAAGGAATTAAATAAGGAAAGGAATACAATTAGAATTTTATCTAAAACCTAAAATACTGAATAAAACCTAAAATGATTAAATCGGGTCGTTACAATTCCGACCCCTTCAAAAAGTCTTGTCCACAAGGCATTAATTACTCTCTTATCCATCTAAGCTTTCATTTTCACCAACTATGTTATTATCCTTCCCATACAACACATAAATTTTTCCTCCCTCCTTCTACACTTATGTCCAGCTAGTATTTTTATCACAATGTAAAGAGCATAGTTTTTGTTCCTTATTTCTGCATCCCAAAGATGAGATAATTTCTTTGAGGAGTGTAATTCTCTTTTCCTTTAAGTTTCTTGTTCCACCTCTTTCATACTTGGCTTTAGATTGGTAGGGGTTTTAGATGATAACGTGGCTTCTTTCATCATCACCTTTATGGTATTCTCTTGTAGTAATGCCAATCCTATAGCTTGACTTAGAGTAGTAGGCTTAAACATCATGACTTGGTTTTTGATTGCATCCATCAAACCGCTTACAAAGCATTGTACAAAAAATTCCTCCGTTAAACCCTAATCCTTACCATCAGTGTTTCAACTTGTTCCTGATAAGCGTGTACAGATGAGGTTTGCCTCAATTTTGTTATTTGACCAAATGAATTGTCATACAATTCCTATCCAAATTTTGTTGCTATGTCCATTGCAAACGTCTTGCAATTCAATACGTTATCTGGTGTATTTTATAACCCCGAAGCTTTTAAGGCCTTACCTTCTAAATGAATAAAGGTGATTCCTAGTTTCTCTGGTTCTAGAACTTCATTGTACTTGAAAAATCTTTCACACTTGTACACCTAACCTGTAGGATTTTCCCCATCAAAAGTTGGAAAATTCAGTCTAGAAAATTTAGTTTGGGTATGCATGGTGCTAGGGGAAAACCCTGTTCTTGGTTTGGTTGGAATTACACCACCAGCTTCTATAGAAGATCATGTCGACGCTAATTTTTCTGCTCCTACAACCATTGATTTTTCTGATCCTACTGCCATTGATTTTTCTACTAATTAATCAATCTTGAGGTTCATTGTTGTCATAATACGAGCTAGCTCTTTTAATTCTGTTGTGTGTTGGTTTGAAGTTGTAATATCCCAAAATATGCCATAACAGTTTTATAACATGTTTAGGGTGTAATATAAGTTAAATCAGAATTTTCGGGAAATAAAACGAGAAACGGAAAAATTATTTCAAGAAGTAGGGTATATTATAAGTGGAATTTGTCAAATAGGACATAGAAGTCATAAGTTAAGAAGATGAGAGGAATTTGTGTAGAATAAACGTAAATTGATTTGCGAAATATTAGAGAGTTGGAGAAGCAAGAGTAAAATAAAAGGGATAAGATCGAAATGGGAGCCTCTCATTTTTGGGAGAGCAAAGCGGATAATGGAAGAGAGAGAAGGAGAAGAAAGAAGAAGAAGAAAGAAGAGAAAGAGAAAGAAGGAAGAAAGAAGGAAAGAAAGATTAAAGGTATGGAAGTCTAGTCTTTTTGTATGGATGCTATAGATTTTGTATGGATTTATGATTTTGTATGGAAAATCAAATATAAACCCGTTTTTGATGAATTTGGGTCTAAAGAACCACTTGGTATATTAGCGGTTTAGATTAGATTTGGGTTGTTTGGTTTGGTTTGTGGTTGATTTGAGGTTGTATGGAAACTAAGTATGGATTCCCCAAATTTTTTAGACTTAGGAAACTCTCCTAACCCATTAATTGTGTAGGGGTTTCTCCTACTCGGGTTCCTTTGCATTTAAAGGATGTGTGGTGGTGTCTTGCCCCAAGGGAAATTACCCGATTTTTCTCATACGCATTAACTGGACTTTAGAACTGGTTTTTGGGTAGGAAATAAAGGAAATTTAGCAGTGAGTCCTACAGCTAAATTGTAGCCACATCAGTGAACTTGTTGTTAGGCTTTTGAATTTCTCCATTCGGACCTCTATAACCCAAGTTATGGTCAGTTTCGCGCAAACGGGTCTAATGGAAGGCAGCTGGCTGAGGGTCAATCGGGTGGTTAGGGTCATCCGGGCGGTTAGGGCGACCAGGCTGACGGCTAGGAGCTAGTGGGTACGGACTCATGTGTGACCTCGATTTAGGACTGACCATAGCTGCCGATGCGAACTCCGTTTTGGGTGTTCTTGGACTCTATGGAAAGCCCATTGAGTCAAGATTCCAACTATATGCCTGTTGAGTACAGTAGGTGAACATAACCCTGCTGAAATCTAGGTTTTTCCAGAGCTGCTGGTAGGATAAGAATTTGATCTGACTAAGTTGATTACTCTGACCTCAACAGCGATCATAAACTTCCTTAAATCCCAAACTCATTGGATGTTTCTCTTGGACTTTATGAAATATTAGTCTAGATATCATATAGTTAATGATAGAAAAATTGAATAATATTTAGATCTAGAAATAATATGAAGAAGTGGGATATACTTGCATAATCATGATTATTATATTATGAATTATAAATATAACATAGAAACATGATACAGATATTATGCATATCAATGAACAAAATAAAATCACGAATAATGAATTAACAAAACATGACATATGATTCATAGGATTATGTAATAATTATTAAATATGGAATAAATGAAGGAAGCAAACACATTTGATTATACAGCGGAATATTGGAGAAGAGGACCAGATGAACCTTTTCGTGGGAAAAACCAGTCTCGACATGCTGATGAATTGGCCTGTTTGATCATTAAACATGAGCGCCATGATAATTGATATCTGTTTGCAATGATATTCAACATGGGCCTTTATCGATATTGTTCTTCATGAAGTGATCATTTTTACCAGGCTCTTACCATTTCTTATCATTTCAGGGTTTATAGAGCATGGATGTATTCAAATGACCAAATGACTGTAAGCCAGATGATATATTAAAACATAACATCAGTTATCACGATGTCAAATATATTAAACCATTAACAAATAAGTATAATAATCAAATATAGTGATATGATAAAATAGAAAATGGATATGTGTTTATGATAATCCTGATAACCATTAGATAAAGCATATATATATAAAAAGTGTTAGTGGTTATGGATATTATATAATATCATTATAAACTATGGCTTGTATATGATTATTTATACATGTGATATAGAAGTAGAAAGCGAAGTCAGGAACATCCATCAATGGCGAGACATATAAGTGCTCAGCTCAGGACCTTTAGTATATTTTGCCTATCTTTTGTTTTGTAACAATAAATATTATGAAACATCGTTCATATAAATGGAGTGTATGTGACGTTTTAATCATTGCTCAGAACCATATTCTCAGTCTTGATATTAACATAACAGAATGATTAAGCTTAAAGTTATAGTTGTAAAAAATGACACCTCTACTTAACTGGCAGTGTCAAGTTGAAATCTAGTCAGTAGTATCAAACTTCAGTTTTAAAGCGTTTTGGAAAGTCTTAGATTGGATGGCATATCTTAATAATATTGTTTGATGTGGATCATCCTTGTGTTTTGTATGATGGATGATCACGAAGGCTGTGAAGATGTTTGACAAAGGGAATCAAGTACCTCAGACCACAGGCCTTCAGTAATGTGCTAATGAGCCTGGAAGCCTTGCTGAGAATGCTCCTTCGGGGAGATGGCTCGGGTATTGGATAGATTAACCGCTTCTAAAGCTCCAATAGATATAGTATGAAGACATGGAGAAGAGGAAGTCCATGGGTCGAGCATGGAAGAGTCAGAGAAAGCTGAATTCTGGTTAGAAAAGCTAGAAAGGGTATTGGAAGAGGTTAGATGCTCTCCCGATCAGAGAGCATCATGTGCAGTCTCACTATTGCAAGGTGAGGCGCTATGGTGAGTGAAGCGGGTGCTCAAAAGTCCAGGGATTCCAAATCCCATGACATGGAAATTCTTTGTCCAAGAGTTTAGGGTAAAGTATGTTACAGACATGTATAGGGAGTCCAAGTGGAAACAGTTCCTGAATATGAAGCAAAGGAACTTATCTGTGGTTGAGTTTGAGAAAGAGTTTAGCTATCTCAGCAAATATGCACCGGAAGCGGTCCTCACCGAGGCATTTTGGTGTAGGCAATTTGAAGATGGACTACATGATTCCATCGAGAATTGCCCTTTGTGACTTCTCTCAAGCGGTGAATTTTTATCAGTTGGTGCAAGCTGCAATGAAAGTGGAGAGACTAGAAACCAGCAGCAAAGAAAAGTCTCAAAAGAAGAAGTTCTCAAAAGGAGCCTCCTCCTCTTCTAGTAAAAGAACTAGAGATGTTCAGCAGAGGTCAATACGGGGTTCGACTGAGAGTAGAGGCCGGGGGAGATCTGACCCCGGTATCCTGGTACGGGTGGAGGTGCTTCAGTTGGACAGGGAGAAATCCCGGAGTGCACTCATTACCATAGACGACATTCAGGTGCTTGCAGGTTATTGACAGGAGGGTGTTTCCGGTGTGGAAGCCTTAAGCATTTGATAGCACAGTGTCCCCGAGAGTCAGGGGATAATAGAAGTCAACAAGGAAGTGGTAGAGGAAGATCTACGGCACCACTTTCGACTCGCGATCGAGGTCATAGTGGCCCATCTCAAAATACAGGACGAGGAGGCATAGTTTCAGAGACAGTGGATCGTCCTATGCCTATAGCACCAGCACAAGCATATGCTATGAAGGCTCGTGAGGATCAGGATGCTCCTGAGGTTATAGCTGGTATATTTTCTTTATATGATATTGAGATGCATGCAGTGATTGATCTTGGATCTACTCATTCATATGTGTGCATGGAGCATGTATTTGACAAAGTACCAGCGATGGAGAAATTAGCATATGACATGCATGTGACTAGTCCGTTGGGGCACATCGTTAGTGTGAATAGCGTATATAGAAATTGCCCCATTGTTTCTGAAAGCGAGAGTTTCGCTGATTTGATAACCTTACCATTCCAAAGTTTGACTTGATTAAAGGGAATGGATTGGTTGACAAACATCGAGCCATTGTTGATTGTAGATGACGGTAGTGTTGAGATATACGATCGATGCAGGTGATAATACAGGGCATTAGATCCAGTGTAATGGCCAATGTGATCTCAGACATGCAGGCGAGGAGATTTATAAGAAAATGATATGAGGCATTCTTAGCCTTGATACTTGACTCCAGGAGAGGTTAAGTTGATGTGGAAAGATTCCAGTAGTAAGGGAATTTCCAAATGTATTCCCTGAAGAGTTACTAGGTATTCCCCTTGAGAGGGAGGTGGACTTATCCATATAAATTGTGCTAGGAACAACCCCTGTGTTTAGGGCACCTTATAGGATGGCTCCAACAAAGTTGAAAGAGTTAAAGGTTCAGCTACAAGAGCTTTTAGATAAAGGGTTTGTACAGCCCAGTGTTTCTCCTTGGGGTGCACCTGTTTTATTTGTGAAAAAGAAAGATGGAAGTCTATGAATGTGCATCGATTATCGACAAATCAATAAGGTGACAGTGAAAAACAAGTACCCATTGCCGAGAATCGAAGATCTTTTTGATTAGTTTAAAGGAGCTGGTGTCTTTTCGAAGATCGACCTACGATCTGGATATTATCAATTAAGAGTAAAGGAAGTAGATGTGCCGAAGACCGCATTTAGAACCTGATATGGCCATTATGAGTTTTTGGTAATGCCATTTGGGTTGACCTAATGCAAACTGACATTCATGGATTTAATGAATAGGGTATTAGGCCCCAATATTGGATCGGTTGTAGTGGTCTTTATTGACATCCAGTGTATTCTAAGGATGCACGGGAACATGAACAACATTTAAACGGGCAGCTAAGAGAAAGAAGTTATATGCTAAGCTCGATGTGGTAGCAAAGGAAGTTTCCTTCTTAGGCGTATTGTGTTAGTGGAGGTATAAGAGTTGACCTACCAAAGATTGAGGCCGGTGTGGTGGAAACCACCTCGAAATGTAGCAGGGTGAGAAGTTTCTTTGGCCTAAACGGGTTATTATAGAAGATTTATCTGAGAGGCTTTTAAATCATGAAAACTAATATTTCATGAAGTTACTCGAGGAAGAAAGGAATAAAGTTTGAGTGGATGAATGAATGTCGAGAATAGTTTAAACGGTTGAGAGGGATCTTTGGTGAAGCACCCCGGTATTGTGTGACCTACTTGAGAAAAGAGTATACCTTGTATAGTGATGCTTCAAGCATTGATTTGGGATGCATGTTAATGCAAGATGGGAAAGTAGTGGCTTATGCGTTCATACAGTTGAAGCCACACGAGCGATTATCCAGCTCATGATGCCAGAGTTGGGTGCGGTAGTGTTTGCTGAAAATATCGTGACATTACTTATACGGGGAAAAGTGTAGAATTTACACGATCATAAAGTCTCGAGTGCTAGCATTAGAGATGAGTTAAATTTGAGACAACGAGAGGTGGTTAGAGTTATTCAAGGATTATGATTGCATCATAGACTACCACCCCAGAAAGGCTAATGTAGTAGCCGATGCTTTAAGCCGAAAGATAGTGGTAGCAATGTCACTACAGTACAATGATTGGAGACTAGCAGATGATGGAGCTATGTTAGCTCAACTAGAAGCGCAACCCGTTTTAAAACAAATGATTATAGATGCGTAGAAAAATGATGAAGAGCTACAAAAAAAAAGAGATTCTGAGATGTTTTAGAGATGGTGGCCGAGAGGCCAGGAGTTTTGAGTGAAAGAAGGTAGAAGTTTGTATTTCGAAGCAGTTATAGGCAGAGATGATAAAGTGCTTCAAAGAAAAAGTTGCTATTTGAGGCTCATAATCACCGGTATTCATCATCCTTGAGGGTAATAAGATGTGCAGGCTTGAAGGAAATAGTTTTATTGGTGGAAGGGAATGAAAGAGATGTGGCGAGTATGTATCTAAGTGTTTGGCGATGTCGACAAATCAAAAATGAACACGGTACCAACAGGTTTGTTAAATCCCCTTCCAATTCCCCAATGGAAGTGGGATAACATTACCATGGATTTTGTGTCAGGTTTCCCCCTCACATAACAGAAGCATGACTCTGTTTGGGTGATTGTTGATAAGCTCACAAAGTCGGCCCATTTTATATCGGTCAGGATGGACTATTCTATGGATCGACTAGCTGAGTTATATGTGGAGGAGATTGTACGATTGCATGGTGTACCGTTATCTATTGTGTCGGATAAAGATCCGCGTTTTACATTAAGGTTACGGAAGGAATTACAGTCTGACTTTGGGCCTTAAGATGAAGTTCGATTACAACATTCCATTCATGAATTGATGAATGGTCGAAAGGTTGATTCAAGTACTTGAAGATATGCTTCGAGGTTATGTCATGGAATTTTCAAGAAGTTGGGATATGTATATTTCATTGATGGAATTTGCCTATAACAATAGTTTTCAGTCAAGCATTGGTATGGCACCATACGAGGCTTTGTATGGTCTGAAATGTAGAACTCCTGTGTTTTAGACGAAGTTAAATGAGTATAAAGTGATTGGTCCAGACATAGTGAAAGATACGGAAGAGAAAGTGTAGGTTATTCAGAAAAGATTAAAGGCGGCTAGTGATCGACAAAAATCTTATGCCGATTTGAAGAGGAGAGACATTGCAGTGGGAGACAAGCTCTTCTTGAAAGTGTCACCGTGGAGGAAAATTCTACGGTTTGGTAAAAAGGGAAAATTGAGTCCGAGGTTCATAGGGCCATATGAGGTTTTGGAACGACTTGGCCCTTTGGCTTATCGTTTGGAACTCTCTCTAGAATTTTCCAAATTACATAATGTGTTTCATGTGTCGATGCTTCGGAGATACCGCTCTGATGAGTTGCACATACTATCAGTGCAGGATGTGTAAGTACAAGCAAATTTGTCATATGATGAAGAGCCGAAAGCTATTTTGGCTCAAGAGGTGAAACACTTGCAGAATAAGCAAGTACCGTTAGTGAAAGTGCTCTGGCAACACCATGGCAGGGAAGAAGGTTTACTTGGGAGCGAGGCGTATGAAAGCGCAGTATCCACAACTCTTCATTACAGGTAAAAATTTCGAGGACGAAATTTCTTTAAGTGGGGGAGAATGTAATATCCCAAAATATGCCCTAACAGCTTTATAACATGTTTAGGGTGTAATATAAGTTAAATTAGAATTTTTGGGAAATAAAACGATAAACGGAAAAATTATTTCAAGAAGTAGGGTATATTATAAGTGGAATTTGTCAAATAGGACATAGAAGTCATAAGTTAAGAATATGAGAGGCTATTGCAAAATAGCATAAATTGATTTGCAAATATTAGAGAGTTGGAGAACCAAAGTAAAATAAAAAGGGGATAAGATCAAATGGGAGCCTCTCATTTTGGGGGGAGCAAAATGGATAAGGGAGAAGAAGAAGAAGGAGAAGAAGAAGAAGAAGAAAGAAGAAGGAGAAGAAGAAGAAAGAAAGAAGGAGAAAAGAAGATCAAAGGTATGGAAGTCTAGTTTTTTTTTTGTATGGATGCTATAGATTTTGTATGGATTTATGATTTTGTATGGAAAAATCAAACCATCCATTTTTGATGAATTTGGGTCTAAAAGAACCCTACTTGGTATATTGGCAGTTTTAGATTAGATTTGGAGTTGATTTGATTTGGTTTTGTGGTTGATTTGGGGTTGTATGAAAACTAAGTATGGATTCCCCAAAGGAATTTTGAGACTTAAAACTCTCTAACCCGTTAATTGTGTGGGGGTTTCTCCCCACTTGAGTTCCTTTTGCATTTAAGGGTTGTGTGGTGGTGTCTTGCCCCCCAGGAAGTACCGATTTTGCTCATATGCATTAACCCAGACTTTAGGCTGGTTTTTGGGTAGAAATAAGAATTTGCAGTGAGTCCTTGAGTAAATTGCAACCACATCAGTGAAATTGATGTTAGGCTTTTGAATTTCTCCATTCGAACCTCTATAGCCCAAGTTATGGTCCGTTTACCCTAAACAGTCTAAATGGAAAGGCAATTGGCTAGGGGTTAGCTGGGCGGTTAAGGGCGGCCCGGGTAAGTCAGCAGGCGGTTAGGTCATCGGATGGTTAGAGCGAGCGACTAGCGGCTAGGGCGGCCCAGGCTAGCGATTAAAGATCCGGTCGGTTGGACTCATGTGTAATCTCCAACTTCGGATGACCATAACTTCTTCGTCTGAACTCCGTTTCGAGTGTTCTTAGACTCTATGGAAAGCACATTGAGTCAAGATTCCAACCATATGCCTGTAGTGTATAGCAGGTGAATATAACCCTGCTGAATCTAGGTTTTTCTAGAGCTATTGGCCGGATAGGGTTGGCCGGCTAGGATTGGCTACTCATGTGTGACCTCCAACTTTGGACGGTCATTACTTCTTCGTCCGAACTTCGTTTCAGATGTTCTTGTACTCTATGGAAAGCCCTTTGAGTCTAGAATCCATCCATATATAGCGTAATGAAATTGAAACTCATATTAGGTCTAGAAATCACAAAAAACTGTAGGCCCTACTGGTAATCATAGTTATTCATATTATGAATTCATAAATAGCTCATAAGCATACATGGTAACCATAGTTATTCATGTATATAATGAGATATGAAAAATTCAAAGATACGAATAAATGATAGTAAATATCACATATGATTACCAGATGATAATAATTATTCGGGAATATGAGATATGTACTGAAAATAAAATACACACTGATTGTCTGCTTAGAACCTGGTAGAGGGATAGATGGGCATGCCTATTAGGGAAAAACAAGTCTGCAGTATACTGATCAGTTGGCCCTATTTGGGTCATTACATGTAACCAGGGCCCTTATATATAGTCGTTATGCGTCTGATGATACTTTGTCTTTGGGCCCTTATGAACCATTGTTTAAATGCGGTGAGTACAGCGCCTTCGGGCCCTTATAGTTTCCTTTATCCACTTTTAAGGTTTATGCAGGCATGAAACATAAAACAAATGACTTGAATATGACATATGAAATGATATGATATGATAAGAGAAGCATATACTTCGCTATCACGATAACTTAATATATTGTAATGAGAACATGAAGTAAAGTGTAAAATGATAAGAAATGAAACATGGTATGATAAGTAAATATGAAATATGTATAAGCATGTTTAAATGATATAATATGTTAGATGTGTATGCATGTGTATAGAAGTGTTATGACCATATTAGAGGTCATCCATATGTATTAATTCCCACTAAGCTATAAAGCTTAACACGGTGTTTCATCAGGTGTTGGTCTGAAAGAGCATAAGCGAGGAAGTGGGACACTCGCATCGCGACCAAGGTCGACACACACTATTAGGTGCCCACTAAAGACCTTTTGTCTATTTTGTATATATGTTTTGTTTTTGTAAAACAATATTATTGTAAATATTGAACACTTCCATATATGGAGCTTGTATATATTTTGTAATCTTCTGCTACGGAATATAGTACAAGTTAAATGTTTAACATTATATGAATGAACAAGCTTAAAGGTTATAAGTTTATAAAAAAAAAAAAATGACACCCTCGCTTGACATCGTGTGCCGAGTTGGGGGCGTCTTAGAAGTCTCCTTTAACCGCTTAACTAAATTTTCTAACCGTCAAACTTCCTGTGCTCTAGTTCCCTCCACCATTGCTAGGTGCTAGGATCGTTGCTCTGATACCACTTTGCAACTACTAAGAAGAAGAATACACACATTTGATAAAATAAAATAACTTTTATTAAAAGTAAAATAATTTTCTCCGATTCTTGTGAAAACGAGTAATGTGAAATGATAGACTCACTAGCTCTGATGCAATTTGTAGTACGGAAATTTCTCTAGATCTCGGATGACAACACGGACCACACCGTTGAGTTCGTCTCATGAAATGTAGGTACACAGTCAAATTTCGTTGAATTCCGAGACAATCGAAATTTCATGTATTTCGAGGCGAATGGACGAATCATATGGCGACACTTGGCATGAAAATACGTGCCATGTGGCACATGAGGAGAGGACACTTGGCACATCGGAAGCCAAGTGTCATACCATTCTCATGCATGCACCTTGTGGTGAGTAGTGAGGCATGAGGACACATGGCATAGTGATTGCCATGTGTCAAAGTGTTTTGAGAAGAAATTCTTCGCCAATACCAAATGAGTTCAGTGGAATAGAAGAGAAAAGAGGGAGGGAAGAAAGGAAAGGAAAGAAAAGAGAAAAGAAAAAGAAAAGGGAGGAGGAACTAGTGCCGATGAGCTTATGGTTACCGAACGAGAGAATCCTTTGAACAAGGAGTGAAGTTGCCTTTCACAGCTTCACGGGTAGAGTTCTCCTACTCTGGTTATTGTTTGTCTAGGGCCATTCAATGGCCATGATTAACAACTCTAGCGTAGGTTGGTTCAAACGATTTAGTATAATAGTTGATAGTGGGATTGATTTTTGGGTATGTCCCCAGTTTCAGGCGCATTTTTGGAGGCCCGATTTTGCTGGCTGCGTTGTGGGATCGAGTATGATGATCACGGTTGTGTGTCGGAGTTGGTTATGGTGACATCTTGATTGTGTATCTTTGTTTTTTGGGTTGGAGACTGAAAATCCAGTTTGCATGTTGATTGCTTGATTGAATAACATGTAGGTTGTGTGAAAACGTTGTTGATATATGCATGCTGAATATATTAACATAGATTATGTATGGGTATGAATTACATGCAGTAGATGTAGTTATCCATGATGCTTGGTATGAAGCATGATTCTTAAATATTGCATGTTCTCAGTATGCATGTAATATGTAAATACCATGAAGTGGCATCAGCGTTGCATGTGCACAGGGACATCGCATGAAACAAGTGTGAGTGCATGACATAGTTTTTGTCCAATAAATTATATCGGAGGGTTGTCCAATAAATTATATTGGAGGATGTCCAATAAATTTTATCGGAGGGTTGTCCAACAAATCTTATTGGAGTCTTGTCCAATGGATTTTAATATCGGAGGGTTGTCCAACGTGTTTTGATATCGGAGGGTTGTCCAACGTGTTTTGATATCGGAGGGTTGTCCAATGGGTTTTGATATCGGAGGTTGTCCAATGAGTTTCAAAAACAAAAATCTTTTGTTTTGAAAACAGTTTTCATACATGGAAAATGCATGTGAGAGGGAGTTGGCGAGGACTCGAGACATGGGGCATGGCATGTAGATATTCATGTAGAAATGTGAATATTTTTACTTGAATGGGTGTTAATGTGTGAATCATGACATTGCATGTGCACTTAGGTGGTAAGTAGCCCTTGTAGGAGATTTTACCCATTGATAAATTTATTTCCGCCTAAATCGTGGGAATATTTTTCGGAGTCTTTGGAGGTACGCTAGGAGATGAAACACATCTGAGACCTTAGTGGTGAAGAAGGCCAAATTTATGACTTTATTTGTAAAATTATGGATAGTTATCCAATTTATGTTAAATTCTAGGTAGTTTATTTAGTTTCTGTACATATAAGGGAAATAAAGTCGTGAATTAAACTCCATTAATTTGTTTAAAATAGTTGAGCAAGTTTTCCCAGGTTTTATGTTGCCTTTGTGAGAAAAAGGCTTTTAGGATGTTGAGTTTATTGGGTTTTGTGAAGGGTTAGAGGTGCCAGGAAGTGCCAGGAAGGCTACTGGCAGGACAGGTCGCGACAGAGTATTCTCTGTCGTGAAAGAGATTTTTGTGTATTTCTGTAGGTTTTAGGTCGCGACACGGGTTTCTTTGTTGCGACAGGAATTCCTGTGTCGCGACATGATTCTCAAATTTAAGCAATAAAAACTATCGCAACATGGCTTTCTTTGTTGAGATAGGGTTACAGTTCTTTGTTGTTGTAACCCGATATCGTGTGAGACGGTCAATGAGTCGGGTATTGTAACTTTCGGGTTAGTAACCGGGTTTGGTCTTGGTTGGGGATTTCTAGGTCGCGACATAACTTTCCTTGTCGCGATAGAGAATAGTCGGGCGAAGGTTTTACGGAGTCCACGACATACGTTTTTCATCTTGCATGACGGGGGTTAGTCATGACGGGAGGTTTATGTCGCCCGATAGAGGAAAAATGATGTCCGCGACATAGTTCCTTCTTCTTTGGAAGGGTTTATTGTTGCGATAGAGATCTTTGTGTCGCGACAGAGAATAACTATTGAGGCAGAACTCGTGTCGTGATAGAGTTTTTCTATGTCGCGATAGAAGGTGTTGGATGTAGTAGCTTTCTATGTCGCTTTCTGAGGAGTGGCCTGACAAAGGGCTTTGTTTGTTGCGACCGAGTTTGTGCAACGGAGAACCTTGTCGAGATAGGGCCCTGGGTGCGTAGCGATTGAGGTTGTCAACAGGGTTGGCGCACGACAGAAAACTTGCACACAATCGAGGTGCGCGCGATAGAGGTATTCTGTCATGATAGACTTGTACAATGACCAAAAAAAAAAAAAAAGACCCCTGAGACTTGGGGTGTCACATTTATGAAGAGGGCTAACCCTTTTATAGCTAACAAACATAATCCTAAAGAGAATCAAATAAGAAGAAAAATACTAAAAGGAATCCCACTAGAATTATAATCTTATCCTAAAATTCTAAAAGGACTCCATAAGGAAAGGAATACAATTAGAATTTGATCTAAAACCTAAAATATTGAATAAAACCTAAAATCATTAAATTGGGTCATTACATGAGTGTACATGAGGTTCCAAGCTCGAGTCTCCATGAGAACAAAATATTAAACAATATAATGTTAAGTGAATAGATGTAAAAAAAAAAAGGAAAAAAGAAATTGATCATACTTCAGATGCCTTTTGGTAACTCTTCAAGTCCTAAACATCGAATAAGTAACAAAGTTTGTTACTTTAGTTTGTCTTCCCAAAAACCATGCATGTTTATGGCTTTAATGCATAATTTTGTGACTTTATAATATTAAAAGTTCACCACACCAAACTCTAAACAACGAACAACTCTTAACCACCACACACATGATGAGTCTAATGCAAAAATAAGACAAGTAATAACTGTTGTTTAAATGCACCCAAATAATGCAACAAATAGAATAACTAAAGGCAAAAAAGAAAGCGAGCACACAAAATGAGGTTTTGTATAAATACCTACGTCCTCGGGCGCCAACAAACAACTTCCACTAATCAAAGAGAAGTACAAACTTAGGGCCACAAATCAATTTCCTAAGAAATTGAGCCAAAAAGTAAATACCCAAGCAATTGGGCAATACTACAAATACCCTTATATGTATGGGAAGAGGTGCATTTTACAAAGAGGGAATGAACCCTTTATAGGCTAAAGGGGAGAAGCAAAACCCACTTCACAACTGGTGTGGGATTTGCATTTTGACAAAATATAACAAATCTCCACCTTGACAAATATGCCAATCTCATCTCGAAATTTCCGCTTTGACCACTTCTGACACCTCAAATGCGTTCAGCGGCCTTGATCAAACTTTCACAATGTTGATCAAGTCCAAACAATGATTGAACTTGATTGCTGTCACCACCTTAGTCAACAAATCTGTGGGATTCTCAACATATTTAATCTTTTGAAGTAAGATTCGTCCTTCACTAATAATTTCCGCTGGCGATTGCAAACATCATTATGTTCGTGAACTTCAACTTCTTGGTGCTCTGAAAGGTAAACACATAACCGGGTTGTCATTGCCCTTTTGTCCAAGTCACTATCACAATCTGAATTAACAAAGCCAATAGCATACTGATCACATGTAATCTCGCTTAAAGACCAAGACATCATCTACGGTTTTCAATAAGTACCATAGAACCCATTTCATAGCCTACTTTCACTGCTTGCCAATGTCCTTTACTAGGATCATGCCTATACCTGCTCACTACTCCAATTGCAGGTCCCAAACATCTATGCCACAAACTAGTAATATCTGAATCTTCACTACTACTAGAAACCGTGGCCATTACTCCAATCACTATACTATCATTTTAGTAATACAAGTTATTTTTCCTTGTGCCTTTCATAACCAAAAGAGCGTTTGAACTGACATTTAGAACTCCATCTCGAATAATCACAACAAGGCCTTTAGACTCTAGGGCCCTCAAAGAGATGAGATTCTTTTTCAACTTCGGTACACACCGAACATATGCCAAAACTCTAATTGATTCATCATGATTCCTCAACCGGATTGAACCTATCCTAGTAATATAGCTAACATCACCACTACCCATATGGCTCTACACCATCAACTTCTTCAAACTTGAAGAACAACTCCTTATGTGGACACATATGATAGGTACAACCTAAATCCAATCCGAAATCCTTTCATAAAAAACCAACAATAGTTTGATGATCAACTAAACAAAAATCAGAATCACCAGAGTCACTCCCACGCTCAATGACACACACATCAGACATAGACTTGCCCTTATCTTTCTTTCTCAACTTAGGACAAACACTACAAGAAATTATCGGATTAGCTACGGAAATTAGCTAGAGTAATCCTAACAACTAATTTGAAATTAACGATGGAATAACTGAGAGATTTTTATTTTGGAATTAATGACAATTTTGCGACGGATTTGTGACGGATTAGAGACAGAAATTTGCAATGGACAAAGTCCCTAGCTAATATTGTTGTTGATTTTGGCGCAGGTTAAGCGGCAGAATTGCTTAACAACTTTAGAGACGGATTTTCCCTAGCTAATTAGCTAGAGAACAAATCCGTCGCTAAATCATGATCTGAAAATATTTTTTTACAATTTTATATGTATAGCTAGGGATTTTTCCCTAGCTACAATAGCTAGGGAAAAAATCCGTCGCTAATATTGCCCTTAAATTGTTGTTTCACAAAATGTATGCATTTAGCTAGGGATTTTTGCCCTAGCTATTTAGCTAGGAATAGCGTCCGTCGTTAAGTCTATATCGAAATATTTTTTTGTTTTGATTTATGTATTTAGCTAGGGAAAAAATCCGTCGCTATTGGTGCCCTTAAATTGTTATTTTCACAAAATATATGCATTTAGCTAGGGATTTTTCCTTAGCTATTTAGCTAGGGATTGTTTCCGTCGTTAAGTCTATACCGAATTATTTTTTGTTTTGTTTTATATATTTAGCTGAGTTGGTCCATAGCTAAAATAACTAGGGACCGTCGGAGTCGCTATTGGTGCCGCCCAAGTTGTTATTATGCATACTGCATTTAGCTAGGGATTTTTCCTAGCTATTTAATAGGGATTATGTCTAGTTGTTAAGTCTATGCGAATTATTTTTGTTTTGTTTTATATATTTAGCTAGGGATTGATCCCTAGCTAAAATAGCTAGGGATTGATCCCTAGCTAAAATAGCTAGGGACCAATCCGTCGCTATTTATGCCCAATTGTATGCATTTAGCTAGGGATTTTTCCTTAGCTATTTCGCTAGGGATAGTGTCGTCTGGATTAATTCTATAATAATAATTTTTTTGTTTTTGTTTTATATATTTAGCTAGGGATTGGTCCCTAGCTAAAATAGCTAGGGAAAATATCCGTCACTATTGGTTCCCTTAAATTTGTATTTCACAAAATGTATGCATTTAGCTAGGGACAAATCCCTAGCTAAATAACTAGAGATTTAATCCGTCGCTATTCTTACCCTCAAAATTCTTCTCATTTAGGAAATTCTTCTCTTTTGTTTATTTATGGGTGAATTTCAATCCTTAAGTTTAGGTTTTGGGCTAAATATACCAAGCTATCCGGTCGAATCGCAGACTGCATTTGGTTCGTATTTTTTAAAACTGTTTCATGTTTGCAAAAAACAAGGAGAATAAGGAAAATAGAGATAATATGTTTGGTTTTCTATTGTTTTTGTTAAGAAAGAACATAAAGAAACCAACGTAAAACATTAGATTCGCATATGAGAACATTTTAGAGACATCAAAACATATCATCACATCATTTAAAGTGATTCTGTAATTGATTCAAATAGAATCAAGCGACCTGGGTGTTACGAGTTCTGTTTTAAGTGTTTATGTTCTTAAAAGAATAAGGAAAACGAGGAGAAACGTGTTTGGTTTTTATTTTTATGAAAACACTGAGAATACAAAAAATACTAAATTTAGAGGACAAAAATAGTTTTTAGAGAATACAAAAATGGTGTTCTTTGTGTTTTTAAAAACTGTTTTCAATAACTGTTTTAAAAATAGGAATCAAACATGCCGCTAACCTAACATTAATTTTGCCCTTGAAGCATGGCTCCAGGTTTGAATCCTTAGAAAACAGGTCACTACAACATAATATACAAAATGAATGAATAGATGTCAAAAAACCTTTCATCGATTTTGGTTTCATTTTGATAAGTACCCTCATATTTTCACTTTAATTACAATGTATTAAATTGTACAGTTGTCATGGATAAAAATTTGATTCGACAGGATATATATAGGATATATATCGATGAATATGTTTTCTGTAAATCCATAAAACACAAATTAGATAAGATTTATGAAAATACATTGAAAAAGTTTAAAATTTTAAATACTTATCTTTTAAAAAATTATCATTGCATGAAAATCATTATAATTTTAAAATTTAAATATATATTATTAGACTTTATTCATTAAAAATAAATTATTATTATTATAATTATGTTTTATTTAAAAAAATAAGATAATGTTATCTTTTAAAAAATTATCCTTCAATATATATTAAAATAAAAATATATATTATTGAAATTTATCCATTAAAAATAAATTATTATTATTATTACATTTTATTATCATTAATTTATAATTTAAAATTATATTAATATTTAATATTTTATCTAATCAATTAATAATAATTTATAAAATATTATAAAATTATTAATTATTTATTTTTTAATATATATTATTTTAAAAAAAAAATTAAACGATGAATATGAAAAAAATAAAAACCATGTGCTAGTTATTTTTAAAAATAAGATTAATGTTATAAAAAGTGAAAGATGATTTATTTCAAATATATATTATTTTTTATGCCTTAAATATAAAGCTGAAAGAGACTTGGTGGATAGGAGCTTGCCAATTCTAGGATTTAGGGTAGGTTCGAATCCCCAGATGTCGATATTTCGATGTCGCGACATTTCTAATCGTGTCTGTTAGGACTTGAACTCGGGACCCTCCCCTCCATATGCTCTACCTATTTAAATGCATAATAAGTTTGGTTCAGGAGGAGGGGCCAAACAACCACTTATAATAAGTTTGTTAACCAAAATTAATAAATTTAATCAAATTTTGACAAAAAAATGACCTTTTTTTTTTTATAAAAAAAGTTTGAATTGGACAAATTGAGTTGAAAATGAGGTTGGATCGGGTTGAATCCGGAATCAAAGAAAACCCGACCCGAGACAGCATTGGTTTGTTGAGGCCCGCCATGGATTAAGGCTTGTTGGGCGAGCTTGGTGTTGATCCTCAGGAATTGGATTAGGGTTTGGGAAGTGAAATAAAAGAAAAAGTAGGGTTTAAGCTTGTCTCTTCTCCCATCAATCTCCTACCGCTGAGCCGCCATAGTTCTTGAGTAGACTTGAGTTGCAAGCGTAAGTTACTATATAGTTCACGACTAGACTTGAGGCGCAACTACAACACAAATTGTTGATACTTTTATAAAATATTGGGATTTATTAGGATTTAAATGTAAAAATCTTGTAAGAAAGTTCAGAATTTTAATACTATTTTTTTAAGAATAACCACAAATAATTGTGAAGAACACAACCAAATGGCTTTAAAAATACTTTAAAAAATGTAACACAATCTTATTATCTAAAATATAAGATGGTTGAAGTTTTTTTTAATTTAAACAAAGGTTTCGAGTTCGAGCCATATGAATATAACAATATTATGTGATAGGAGTTTCTTAGTCTTTATGATCCATTTTAGCTTGAGTTTTAAGTATGGTATGATTTAAAAATATATTATTTTTATATGATATATGAATGCGCTCCAAGTGACGATATATGACTTTGGTCACTATTTTTATCAAATCTAATATATAATTAACTTAAGTATTGTTTCATCTTATATGATTTTTAACTATTTATATTAGATCTATCGATTTATTACAAGAAAAAGCTGAGTTATAGATATTTTGATGTTATTTTATCAAATATATTATATAATTAAGCTTAAGTATTGTTTCGATTTATATGATTTTTTTAATATTTATATATTAGGTCTATCGATTTATTACAAATTTAAATAAATAATATCATTTTTCTTTAATATATATATAATTTTTTTTTCGTGCATAAGCTTTGATTTTTACTACGTTGTATTAAAAATTGATTAACTTAAAAAAAAGGAAATATATTTTCTCATATTTATTTCCTTTTCGACAACTATCAAGTAACATCACCTTTTTTCTTCAATCTCTAAAATTCATTGACTAGATTTGACATCAACGGTGACTTTGCCTCTCCTTGGGATTACGGTAGACGCGGCTCTTTGAACCATCATCTATATTCCATGGCATTGTACATAGTGGAATTCTCATATGTATACTCGAGAATAATAAAAGCGCCCAAAGGACGGCCGGAGAATATATTGAAAAGGAGGATCTAGCCACCCCCAAAGCGGTGTCGTTTGATCTGACCTCTCTGTTAGCGTATACCTAGCTGCCCAGAACTCTCCGTGGGCTTTGGTGCGTCCTCTTCCGAGTCTCTCACTTCTCGATCGGTTTCAATTTCGGATCAGTCGATCGGTTTCAGTGCTCTCTAGCCTCATTTCCTTTCGCTTTTCGTGGCTGCCAATCATCAGTTTGTGAGGTTTTCGATTGTTGGTTCAATTTACGTCGATGAATTGATTTTTTACGAGTTTTGTGTGTTTTTTGTTTGGATTGCTTACGAGGTTCTCGGAGGAAGCGAAGATGTTGGGAGATTAATGAGTCGGAAGGTGAGTTCTTTGTTTGATTAGAGTTGTTAAACGTTAAATATTGATGGATTGGATTTGCGGAGTGGATTTTCTGAATTATTGGTTAGAGTGTGGTTGTGGTGGATTAATATTTGTTTTGTATCGGGTTTTGGCCGGAGTCATTGGGAAGGATGAGGCCAGCGGTGTCGGCATTAAGGAACTACTCGTCTGTAGAAAAACAGGTGGCAAGTGTGGGTTGTATTAGTTGTTTTACGCTTGTTGCTTTGTTTGGTTGGTGAGAATTGGCTACAGGAAAAGCAAATTGTTGATATAGACTATAGAGAAAACCAAGGCATCACGTTGTAGCCATTAGGGCTTAATTAAATGAGTTTTTTTTAACGTTCTGAGAAATAGATCAAGAGAAGGAAACTTATACGAAAGAGATGGTTGTTTCTTCCTTATTTTTCTTTTGCAAACGTTGGAGATTCTGGATTTGGTCTTATTTGTATTTAGGGCCATGTTTAGAATAACTTTTTTGTTTGGGGTTCGACGCTGAAGCGAAAAACCATAGTTTCAAGCAAGCACCATAATTGATAACATTGGTATAGAAGCCTTTCCGAGGAAAGCAGTTTTCTAGAAGTAACTTTTGACTTATCAAGTTATTTGTTTAGGCTATAAGCACTTTAGCGGAAATTATCCAAGCAGTGCAAACCTTTTATTAAACTTCTTGGAAGTTATCTAATACAGGAGCCTAACTCATGTGGATTGTAGATGACTCCTTGAACTCGAACTTGTCAATTGAACCCTTCTACTTATACATTAAGGCCAATCTTGTTAAGCCAAAATACGAAGGAAATGGTGAAATGGGACTTTTCATCATTGGTGGGTTATTCAAATATTTGGTAGCATGTTGGCCTTCATTCATATTACGAACTAACCTTATGATTTTCATCTCTCCACGTCCCTTAGTTATTCTCATGTATCCTCTTAAGGGTGGAAATAAAAATATACAAGCAGCTACCAGGATGTAGTTTAGATAACAAATAAAAAAAATCCGTCTATATTTCTTTTCATATTTTATTTATATTGGTTGGTGAGTATGTAGGATATTTTGTTTGGTTACTTAGAAAAGGGAAACAAAGAGAAAATGATGAGATTGTGAGTATTCTCTATTCAATTGCTCAGAAGTAAAGGAAAAATAATTGATAATTTATTTCTTTATTCAATTTCATGATCTACTCCTATTTGGATGATGTCATGATGAGGAAATGAAGATTTTTATTTTTGTTTTTTGTTTAGTTGCCAAGAAAGTGGAGAGTAATCATAAAAATGATTTGTTTTATTTCATGTTTTGCATTATTTTGGTTAATAAAAGATGGAAAATTTTTGGTTTGGTTCCTTAAAAATGATGGTTAGGAGAAAAATATTTTCTTAAATACTTTTCTGGTGTTGATTGGATATTTTGTTGATAAGAAATGAAAATTTTCTGGATGATCACCTGGAAAGTTGGGTAGATCTTGAAAAGTGGCACAAGTATTCAATTTTTAGTTTCAATTTCTACTGTTTGCAAACACCTCAATGGAAATGAGAAGTTTTTCCTATTTTGAGATCTTCATGCCATCGAACTTAGGAATGAGATTTGCAAACCATTCCATTCTTCTGGAGGAATTGTAAAGGAATATTCATTCTCGACCTTGCGTGCAGTTAACCAAACACTTGGCCATAAGGGAGGCGTGAATGGTTTTCTTCACGGATATATGAGCAAGAAACTTATCCAAAGATCTATGCATTCCGCCCCTTACGTGACATCAAGGATCATGAATTACTAAAGCTGTTCAATATGCAAGGACTGGTAAGGTACTCATTGCATTGTTAAAGTTTCTACTGTTTATTTAGTCTCGTTCTTAAATCTCAAAGTTGATCATAGACAGTCTATCCTCTCTGTTGATGCCTCGAATCTCAATTCTGGAAAACCATCATTTGTACCATTTTCCAATTTCTTTTAACAATATGAGTCGATTCTTATTATGTACAGGTTTTGAGTTTTGGTGGAGAGAAACACTAATTTGATTTCGAAAAAATATCACGGTTATATGTATATCATTAATGTTTTTGTTTCCCACATTAAGGATTTATAGTCTAATTTGTATATCATTAATATTTTTGTTTTCCTGTTGGGATTTAGTATGCGAACTATCTCATATACTTGGATATTTTTCTATGAACAGGTATCATTTGCAGTGCCTAGGAGCAATACTTGGTCATCAAAGTAATGCAAAAGCACATGTGTGCTCTTATTGCCAATTTATAGAGAGTGGGTCCATTTCTCGAAGTTGTGGTGCTCTGGTACATGCATTTGTTTCTTATTGATGTCTGAAGAGGCTTTAAATTTTGATCGACTTTTCTATTGATTGATGCGAGAGATTTGGAAGGGAAATGCCTAGATGGGCATGCTCATTCAGATACGTCGACGGTGAAGGTTTATGCGTAGGGTAATAAAATTTGCATTCTAGCGATACTTTTATAATATAAAGTCAACATTGTTAATTAAGCACATCAAATGTATATTTTGTTTTCTTGTTTTCTTGTAGTATCATAGATGTATATTAATATGGATCTGCAAATCATACTTAGGTAAAAGCAGAAAAAACAATGGTGCCCTTTAAACCCCCTCGAAGCATATGAAATCTAATAACCTATCAATCATGGAGGGAACAAATGTAGAGTTAATCTTTTAATCATCTTCTTGTCAACTTCTAGATTGCTTCAGTGACAATTGGTCCTTTTGACTCCTTTTATATATACATCAATCTCATGCATTGGTGATGTAAGTAAGTCGTTGCTTCACCATGTTCATTTCTGGAAATAGAAAACACAAATCTTATTAGCTCAAAAATACGTAGTACTTCTACATGCTTTAAGCTTGCATTTTTATTTTTAATTCAGCCTCTCTCTCCACCACCTTTCATCTAAATTGCATCAGTTAGAATTCCTCCATCTGTGTAGCTTTATATGTGTGTGTCCTTGCTTTCACTTTCAGTTTGACTTCCTCATTATCGAGTTATGCGGTAGGTATTGGAATAGATATTGTAGCGGTTTTAGATCATCGGTCGGGTTTCAAATACTGACCAAGTGGCTTATTGTATTATGTCCCAATTTTGCTAGTCATTTCTCCCACATATTTTTTCTCTTTGGTTTTGTGTTTCTCATCTTTTATGCTATGATTATATTCTAATTGATTGGTTACTTATAATTTTTGAGGGTCCTAAATATTCAGAAACATAATTTAGCCTACAATTTTGTAATTATCTCCTCATTGTAAAGAAATAGGTACAAATACGGAAGAAAAAAAGTGGTTTATTAATATTTTAACTTGCAACTATGTGATTATTTTGAATAGCGATCTAAAACTTTTAAGAGAGTTTTCTTTTTATTTAGAATCATGATGATGAACATGGAGGCGGCATGTGGATAGGGTAGTCTAGGCAGACCATAGTTTGGTTTTAGTTCAAGGCACAAAGTGGAGTTTTGGATATTGAGGATTGTTTAGCATAGTGGCAGCATGAAGGGGAAAGAATTCCTTAATTGGTCGGCATCTGCACTACCAGTCATCTGGGCTTTGCATCGGGGGGCCCTTTCAGGTTATCTCCAGTTTGGGACATGGTAAGGAAAAGATTTATACAATGATTTACTATGTTGAAGAGTTTAGATTTATCAAAGAGTTAGGCTAGCCTTGACAAAAGCATCGTGTGTCATTTTGATTTACTTAATGTCTTTGTTTGTCGTTTAAAGGGTGAGCTGGTCGGAGAGATCTAGGAGTTTGGAGAGGAAGCTTTGTTTGGTAAATTGTTCTATAACTGGTTTAGATTAGAGGGATGGCCATGGGGATATAGGAATTAGAAATCTGTTTACTCTTATGAAGGGGCTTCTTTGTAAATGGTGTTGGAGATTTGCGACTCATGGAAAATCCCTTGGAAATGGATAATTTTGGGGAATTGTGAGGAGGAAGCGGGGGTTAGTGCTCTAAAGGAGTGAGGTAAAGGTCTGAGGAGTAGACTGTGGAGAAACGATTAAAGGTGGGTCATGGGATAATGATGAAAATTTGGAAGGATTGCTAGTGTGGTAACATATCCTTAGGAGGCTTTCCCGAGCTTTATCTGATAGCATTTGCTACGGATGCATGCATAGGTGAGATGGGGAAATCAAGATGGGGGTCGAGTTTCTATATATAGAAAAACTCCCAAGGATGGCTCATTATTATGCAATAGTATCTTTGTATACGACATGCATACTAAGTTTTGGCTTTCAAAAAAAAAAAAAAAGGATGGAGGGGTTGTTAGAAGATTTATTATTGGACTTGGAGGAAGTGGGAGCATTGTTTAAGAGGTTGCAAGTATAGAACATTCATAGGGATATGAAGGATAATATGGTTTGGTTAAACATGAAGAAAGACATGTTGATTTAATAGTTATAAAAACAACCATAGAGAATGAAAGACAAAATGTTTTCCTTCTTTGAGTTTGAGTCATCTTCAATTTTTAATTATAGCGACCATCTTATTTACGAGTAAAAATAAGATATAGGTCTTCACTGACGGGCTTTGGGTAAAGGTGGGTACAATCCCGGCCCTAGTCATATCGGTCTAAGCTGATATTTCATACCTTGTATCATGCTGATTTCAAAACTTGTAAAGTATAGTTATGCATTCATTATTTATTGGATAAGAAAGATCGAGATTCAGCCATTGTAAAAAACAAAATAAAACTGATCAGATGGTCAGATACATATGAGATTCATTCTGTTTCTTGTCATGACTTCTAAATCCCCTTGTTCATCGGCTTGGAGATTGGTGATGTTAAATTTGACTATCACAATCTTGGCTCAGAGCTTCCATCTCATCTTGAATCCCGGACTTTAACATATTATTATGTACTTCTGGAATTCGGTTCAGGTCAGAAAAGTGGATATGCTTGAAGGGTTTAATGGATTCGGTCTGGCGAGAAGGTAAAGATGAACTTGTCTTGGATGGAAATGATATTGAACTCGTCTCGATCTACTTGCCCTTATTAACTAGAGTACTACCTCTCTTCCTCTCCACGTATATAATTAAATACACATTTCTCCTTTCCACATACCTCTGTTGATTCTCCCTTGTGCCTTATAGCTTTGCGAAATGCCACGTTAAGAAGAAAGACATTCGGAAATTCTCAGCGGTATCTCACGTCGACGAAGACGATAAACGATGAGGAGTGATTTTGATTCCTCCGAGAATTTGCATCATGGTTCTTAAGGTTTTGGGTTTATTTACTCCTAATGATGAGAAACAATGTGGCTGATTTTTCCTTTTTTCTTATTGAATTTTTTATAAACTTATGCAGCGGGGTTTTACAATTTTGTCGCATTTTGGATAGTACCTCATACTGAATTATTAAAGAATCACCAAACTCATTTTACAAGCTTTCCTAATTGCAAAGGGTGTATTATTTATATAGTCTGTTGTTTGATATTATTATTAGGCATGTTATTATTCATTTCACATGTTTCAAAATCGAAGTTGGTATGTAATGTGGGGTTGTCTTCTGAGAATAGGGTGAGATGCCTCCATTATTTTTGTCTCTTCACTCGAAACATGATTGCGTGATAATTTCATAGCAAAATCATGACAATAAGGCGTCGTCTACGTCCCTTTCAGGTACTGTTCTTCTCATCTCAGAGCCTCTATAATTCATCTTTTTTTTCGAAAGAAAAATACAAGATGATCAAGACAATGATCCTAAAGAGGCGGAAGGTCATGTTCTTGAGGTCTCCCAGATCGGGAATCGTCGTATTTTGTTTTGTTTGTTAGTTCAAAGGGATAAACTGAGAACTAGTGGTTTGCTTTTCGCCACGGGTACCTTTGTTTTAGATGCGTCAGTATCATAACACATGAAATTAGAATGATCGACTCTTTTTCTTCTTCTTTTTCTTCCCTTCATCTTCTTGGAGGCTATGTGGGTTCTTGCAATTAATTATCTAATTTACAATTCGACTATTAAGTTGGTTACTATTCAAGTATAAAATTATGATGTCCTTGTTATTAATACATTTTTTTTGTGATTTTTTTTTATATACAGAATCAGTGTTCATGAGCACCCCGATTTAATGGACAGATAAAGTCATTGTGGGAGCAAAGGCGCGAGCGGTACTTTCGGACAGATCTAATAAATTGAAGATTGTAAAGAGATAGGCTGATTTATACGGATAGAGTGGCGAGTGGCTTGATGCGGGAGGAGCAGTGAAGAAAAATCGAGAGATAGCCAGCGAGAACCGACGGTTGAGGTAGTTGGACGAGTCTGGGGCATGTCTCGCCACACCGGAGGGTCAAAAGTCGACCGTATTAGGCAGCAGCTCGAGATTTGGTAATATTTTAACTTTAAAACATTTAAATGTTGGCAGTTGGCCTAATAGTCGAAAATTCAAACCTTTGCATGGTTTTACAATTTTGGCTAAAATTTTCTTTCCCTTGTCATTTTTTTAAATCATGAAGCTTAGAATTTAAGTCTTTATTTTTATTAGTTATTAAGCCTTACAAATTTTAAATAATGCATTCCTCTAATTGTAACATATGTTATTTTTGACTTAATAAATTCGTAATTTAGATTTAGAGAATTGAGTTGAGATCCCGATTTTTATGATATCTTCGGGAAGATGCATGTGAAGAAAGCGGATGGTAGGTTGTTTATTAATGATCTCGGATGATTCTTTGTAAGTATCTCTTATATTAATAAACTATTTGACTACTACGAGTAAAATGTTGAAAGTTAAGTGTGGCATGAAAAATATTAGAATATTTAATTTATTTATATCTAGCCTTTGTAATTTATTTTTCTATTTTTATCACACGGGACCTCGTGGAGGAACATGTGGCCGGTGCTTCTCGGCCAGGTTGGGGGTTCTATGGATCTTGACTAATTGACTATGATCATCTGTTGGAGACCATGGGAGGTCGGAAAGAAGCGACGAGTGTACGACATCGGCTCGAAGGGAGTGACTTTTTGTTCTAGCAGTCGTGCTTCTAGTTCCTCTGTCACAGCAGTAGTGGATGAGGCGGTCGAGCAGCGAGTAATGGAAACAAATGAACGTATTGCAGTTATGGAGACAGAAATGAAAGAGAAGGATCAGCAGATTACTCTTTTGAAGGATGAAATGCAGCAAATGAAAGAAGTGAATAATGAGATGAAAGAAATGAAGAATGCAATACAACGACGGATAAGCCAATATACGTCCACCCGGTTAAGCGACCTTGATGCCCGCAGATGGGACATCGAGTTCAACGAGCACTCTCACCGCATGGGACTGGCCTACCACGAATCCACCCGGCTAATGATGAGGATAGCGATTTAGGTTTAGATGATTAGAGACCTATATTATTTTTATTTTACTAATTGACACTATTGTGCTCCCAGTTAATTTAAATACTTTGCTTTGACTTATGGTTAATTAAAAAAAAAATTGCTTTTAGTATGTTTTTATTCATTATTAATATAAAAATTTAAAAGTATGTATTCTAATTTTTAAAATAAAATAAAATAGTAATAGCTATGGAATGATCCTAGCTATTATTTATAGTTATTTTCTTACAATTGAATGAAAATAGTGTGAAATTTTCCTAGCTAAATTAGCTAGGAACTTGATTCGTAGTGTCTAAAATTAGACAAAAATAGTGACGGAATTTTCCCTAGCTAATTTAGCAAGGGACAATTCCGACCTGTGATCGAAAATATTCATTGGTCCTGCAATTACGACCAAAAAATTAGCGAGGAAAATATATAATTAGCTAGAATTTCATCGTTAAAAAATAGCTAGGGAAAAATTTTTCTCGTTAATTTTTTACGACAAGCACTTTAGCTATGGAATATTTCCATCGTAAATCATTAAGCTATTCTATTTTAGCGGCGAATTTCTTCAAATAGCTAGGGGAAATTTCCTAGCTATTTGCTTTGTAGTGAATCTTTCTTTCAATGCCCCTCCTCTAACAAAAGACACACTCATCTTTTCCCAGTTTACTCTTTAATGTCACCTTTCCCCTTGTTTCCCACTTCTTATTTTGACTACGACCTCTCACTGTTAATGCTTCTACTGACTCATCTCGATGTTCTTTTTTATCTTTCTTTCGAATTTCATAATTCAACAAGGCTTCTTCAAAAGACAGTTTTTCTTTCCCATGAATCAAAGTAATACAAGAATTATTGCTCTGTCGGGAAGAACCAATCAATAACATAGCCTTACACTAATCTTTGAAGGTCTCATCCAAGTTTAATAAATCAACAATTAATTTATTAAACATCAATATGGGAACTAAAGCTCATACCTGATTTTAACTAGAGACAGAATAATCTCTTCAATAGGTACAACCGATTCTCATTGTTTGTTTTTTCATATATTTATTTTCTAGTGCCTTCCACAAACTATAGACATACGTCTCTTTTAGAAACGTATACCTCTGCTCTTTAGCCAGACAAGAATGGATCAACCCACAGGTTTTTACGTTGAGCCTTTCTCATTCACTATCACTGGTATTGTAACACCCTAAATTAGACGCTAGTAGTTTATTACATGTTTAGGGTAAATTGGTAATTTGCTAATTAAGGACCCAAGTGACATAAGATGAAAAGATTATATGCTAAGTTAGAATAATGATAAGTTGATTTTCAAATAATAGAAAGATAAAGGACCAAATGCAAAGGCTAAGGAATTAATCCAAAAAGAGGTAAAGCCAAACATGGCCTTATAAGAAATGGGATAAGACCAAACTTGTCTTAGAGATGAGACAAGTTTCATTTTTATTTTTTTGTGGCTTTGGAGTGCTAAGGCTTACGGTTTGAAGGAGAGCCAAGTTTGGTTTGTTTTTCTCTCCATCTTTTGGGTTCTCCTTGTTCAAGTAAGAAGAAAAGAGAAAAAAAATCAAGGTATGAAACCTATATGTATGGAACTCTTGTGTGGAACTCTTGCATGGAAACTTGTTTAGGTTTGTGTATGGAACATGTATGGAACTCTTGTGTGGAACTCTTGTATGGAATACTTGTATGGAACTATGTATGGATTTGTTGGTTAGGAAACCCTCCTAACTCTCTCTTTGCCTATGTTTGGGTTAGAAGAACCCTATCTCTGTATAAAAGTGATTTTTGTTGGTTTTAGTTCAGTTTTGTGTTTTGGTTGGAAATTTCGGTGAAAGGGAAAAAAGCGGAAACCTGCCATTTCTACGAGGAAATTGCAGAGTGAAGTTTACCCATTGAAAGTCGGTACTAGTACTTTCGAAGTTGTTTGATCCGAAGATATCGAATGCAGGTCACTAGAAAGTTGAATCTGGTGCTGAAGCACAGTCCAGGAGGATGGTGAGGTACCCGGTGCGCGAGTGGAGTACCGGTACTCAAAGTTGCTTAAGGTCCAAGTATTGGTCTTGTAACCCTGTTTTTGTTATGTTCTTTCGTTAATTCCGAATGAAAGGTTCAGTACATGTATAAAAGTTATATGAAAAATGCTTTGTACCTCGCTGCCGAGGAGAAGTCTGTCGTTGGGCAAACCATGTGTCTTGCCCCTTACTTGCTAAGGGGATTAAGAACAAAATATCAAGCTCAGTAATACATATAATTGTATGCTTGCTTAAGACCGAATAGCGAATGAATAGGCACCTCTGATCAGTCCTACGACACTCCTGCTAGTGCTACTGCACTTCTGTTACGTGGGCAGTCACGTCTTTGTTCAGTGTTTCGGCACTCCTACTAGTGCTACGACATACATTGCGTGGACACTCACGTCTTTGTTGATGCTTGGCACTTCTACTGAATGCTATAATATGCCAATGCATTGGGCGAACACGTCTACATTGATCTTTACGGTGGGCACTTTTGTTATGGCGGAACCGCGTATTTGTTGTCACGGCACCTCTGCTAGTGCTACGACGCCTGAGTACGTGGCGAAGCCACGTCTTTATTGATCTTGTCTTGTACCTTTGGAGTACCTATTGTCTTTGTGTCCTATCATTCATTGTTTAAGTAAGGTATGAATAATAAACAATAAGAAAACATTTACTTGCTTAGCTCTGATCAGGAATGGTGTACGTGATCGGTGCTTTCTGATGCTACTAAAGTGCAGAATGAACAGTCGATAGAATGATACCAAACCATGAAAGCTGTGAACGGCCTTGAGGGTGATGGGGATCGGCCATGATTGAATGGCCTCAACCTTCGACTGATCGACTGCAAGACCCTCTCGGGAGATGACATAGCCGAGAAAGAGAACCCTGTCTGTGGCAAACTCACATTTTTTAATTGCCACATAAAATTGATTTGGCAGCATGAATTTTAGAACTACACGTAGATGCCAAACATGGTCCTCCATGGTAGCGCTGAAAATAAGAATATCATCAAAATAAATGACAACAAATTTCCCTATCAAAGGAGAAGTGTTTGATTCATCACTCGCATGAATGTGCTAGGAGCGTTAGACAACCCTAAAGGCATGATGTGTAAAACCTGAGAAAAATCAATTTTTTCTGAAAAATGGCAAAAACAGTAAATTGTCGATACAATATAGGTTAAAAACCAAGAAATTTTCTAGATCTCGGATGACACAATGAACCTCACTGTTGTATTCGTCTCGTGAAATGCAGTTTGCAGTGAATTTTGTTGAATTAGGAACGGTCGAGATTTTTCACGTTTTTGGGTGACAGGTGTCCAGTAACTCCCAGGGACGAGATTGTTTACGAAAATCTCTGAAGTTGAGAAATAACTTGAGTTAAGTTCATGGGATATGATTTGAACTTAGATTGAAATTGAGAATATCAAGTGCTTTGGAAGTAGGAATCGGACCGACGAGGGTGGACATGTGTACGACATGGTAGCGCATATAAACTTAAGTTAGGAAAAAAGAGGGAATTAGACGGAAAGCCCATTTTCCCTAGTTGGTTGAGGGAGAGAGAGAGGAGAGGAAAACTGGATTAGGTCGGGGAACGAGGGTTTTTCGTTTAAAGGCCTGTTTGGAGAAGAAAAACTGGATTTTCGGGTTCTGCTCGATGTTTCTTTGAGGTTCGCCTAGGCGAGGGCATGAATCTTCTCATGGAAGATTGGTTCTTCGCTTAGGCGTGGGCATGTATGCCTAGGAGAGCCTGAGGACAGGAAAAGGGAACATTCTGGTCCGCCTAGGCAAACCACTTCGCCTAGGCGAGCGTATGATTGTTTAAGGCCTGTGTTTATGGCTTGTTTGGGGTTGGTCTCGTGGCCCGGTTTGTGATTGTTTATGGCTTGCTTCGGGGGCCATTGTATGACTTGTTTGACTATGTCATTACTTAACTAAGAGTGACATGTGTGGATGTCAATATGTGTGTTCTAATGTATTGACATGTGATGAGTTTATATGAGAAAATGGCCATGACGACATGATTGAGTGTGTCACTCTTGTGATGGTGACTGTATGGATGTCAATATGAGTACTCCAATGTATTGAATTGGTATGTGCAATGACCATTACATGGCTTGATTGCGTGTGTGTCATTTCTTAAACATAGAATGACATGTTGCATGTGAATGTTGATATATGCTTGTATGATATATTGACATGAATGAAATGATGTATGGAAGTCATATGCAGGTTATGTGATTGTCCATGGCACCCGATAAATGGTGTGGGTTGTGTTGTCCATGTAGCATTCATTATGCATGTGACATGATATAACATGCAATGGCATATTGCATTGCATATGCATGAGGACATCGCATTAAATGGGTGTGAGTGCATGGTTGATAAATCGACATTACGTTTGGTGTTTGATTAGGTGAACGATTAAAATGGAACCCGGCGTTGACGAGTTGCATAGTTGAATAAAGTAAGTAAAGAAATGAGTGTCGGATGTTAGAAGCCGGATAGATCCCCCTCGGGTGAAAGACCCGCCAATTATGGTCAAACATAAGTCCCGGCGGTGAAGCGTGCCAGTGTCTGGGTTTGCTTGGCTTTGTAGTGTGACACACGAATTCATTACCCACAAAGCGTAGTTTGAATATAAAATGATCATTGAGTTGTATCATCCAAAAAGCTTTTGGTTTATAAACAAATGAAATTTGTTTGAAAATGATCATTGGATGTCATCCAGAATGAAGTTTTATCACACATGGGCTTAGGCATTGTGTGATGGAGTCGGTAAGGACTCGTATGTGATGGGAGTCGGTAAGGACTCGGGGCATGGTACATGATTGAGTCTCATCTCATTTCATGGCATGACATGTAGGATTCCAATTAGAATTGGCATGTTCTTATTGGAATGTGAATGTGAAATGTTGAGTGGCCATTCCATGTGCACTTAAGTAAGGAGTAGCCCTTGTAAGAGGTATTCTCCTCTTTGGGCCTAGCTCCTCCCTTTATGGAATGACATTTCGGTGCGGGGTGTACAGGTGGAATGATGCTCGATTGAGGCCGTGATTGTGAAGAAGTAGACGTGGCTAACTGATAAATCCTTTGTAAAGTTCTAGAACAAACTAGTTCTAGCATGTATTGTAGTGTAAAAGAATAGTAATTAGATTCTTTCGGACTATTGCCAACATAGTCGGGTATGTAATAATGGTAAGAGGGTCGTGATCGGACTCTTAAGGACTGTTTTAAGTGTATTATCTGAGTATTTTCAACTTAAATATGGATGAATGGATCCTGGTAAAAAGGGACGTATCGAGGTAGCGCCGAGTAACTCGGTACCCACAGGTAATTGGTACCAATTTTTAGGTGTGCAATGACCTAAGGTAGTATTTCCACAGGTTGACGGTTGGTCAACGAGACCCCCGGGTTTTAGGGTGTCACATGACGAGCCACTCAAAGAGACCTTCTCGAGTCTTAAACTCAGTTTTCCATTCATCACCGACACGAATGCGAATCTAATGGTAACCACTCTTAAGATCCAGTTTCGAAAAGATAGTTGAGCCACTAATCTGGTCAAGTAGATCATCCAGACGAGGAATCAGGAATCGGTAGCGAACTATAATCCTATTAATGGCGATACTATCGATACACATACGCCATGAACCATCCTTCTTCGAGATCAACAAAGCTGGAACCGCGCAAGGACTCAAATTCTCAATTAGATAACCCTTGCTAATCAAATCTTCTACCTATCACCGAAGTTCCTCGTGTTCGCTCGGGCTCATCTGATAGTGAGGCGTGTTTGTGGTAGTCGGGGACGAGTCAATGTGGTGTTAGATGTCAGTAAGGGTGGTAAACCTTATCGACATCGGGAAACACGTGGGTGAATTCGAAAGAAAGTGTGATGCCCGGGTGGCATCTTTAGGAATCGAGATGGTCAAATCAGCAGGTTATATTGGTTATTCGGGTCGGTGACTGGGCACATAAATAAGCCTTGAGGAAACATGCGGGTATCATGAGTTTAGTCTCGAAGTCTGAGCGTGATAAAACATAGCTGGTTTTGAAGTCGAAGGATTGAGACTACCGCAAATCAATTCTTTCGAAGGCAAAAGAGTAATATTTCGATTCTCAAAGTAAAAACTGTGAGTATTATGTTTTCCATCATGAACAACATTCCGATCAAATTGCCATGGCCAACCAAGAAGAATATGACAGGCATTCATAGGAACAACGTTGCAATAAATATCATCCTTATAAGTAATATCGATAGACAAAGGAAGTAAAGCACGATTGGATACCTTTATTTCAGACCCTTGCTTCAGCCAAGCAAGGCGGTATGGTGACAGATGGACTTCAACCTTCAGAGATAGCTTGCGAACAACGTCTTCTGAGACCACATTCTCACAACTACCCGATTCGATGATAAAGTGGCATACCTTGCCGTTCACAATACAGGTGGAATGAAAAAAATTATTTCGTAGCGAGAATCGTCCAGGCTTTTGGCTCCGAAACATGAGCGATATTAATATGAGAAGAGTTCCGTATCACCGTAGACATTTCTTCAAAAAACGTCCTCTTTGGGAACGTCATCATCCGCAATAACATCGTCGGAACCCTCGAGTTCCATGCCAAAAAGTTTAGGACAAAAAGTTTTTTGGTGGTCGGGTTTCAAGAGAAACACTGTAGAGCTTCAGGGCGTGAGGGTCAGCCAAGTGGGGCGGCGTCGGGTTAGGCAGGCAATGGTTGAGGAGCAGGGGCCATGGGTTTAGGGGCATTCCAATACTTCTTCTACTACACCAATCCAATCCAGTAGTTCGTCGGCTTGGAGACTGCCATGAAATTTTGGAATTTCCAATTTAAATGCTTGTTTCCAGCAAGTATCATCGATGCTTACGATCAGTCTTGGAATGTGGAGGTCACGATGCGTGAAGGATGTGTAGTTACCAGGTGCAATGGATTGTCTTTGGGAACATTCTCCTCGTCGAAAGAGAAGTCGGCATGGGTGGTTGGGGCACGATCGACGTGCATGTTATTGATGGCGGTTGTCAAGGCTACAATTTGTTGTTGTAGGGTAGCAAAAGCTTCTTCGTAATTGGGCACATCGACACGTTGACGAGGCAACATGACAGTAGAAGAGTGTTAGCTCTGATACCAATTGATGTAGAGGAAGCCAGGAAAGGCGAATTCACATAAATAGTTGCGTTGATAAAAAAGATACCAAAACTATGAAGGGAATTACCGAAGCTTTGAGCCGTTGATTACAAGAATGCAGCGAGGGATTGGGAGGAAAAAAACTCTCTTTAGTTTTTATTTATTAATAACTGCCTCCCTCGAAAAGCCAAAGCCGCATCTTTATAGTATTTCAAAGGCCTAGACCTAGATGAATTGAAAATAAAAAGGACAACTAAAATCCTCAACAACTTATCCTAAATAAAATAAAAAGAATATCCAGGAATAAATAAATAAATAAAATTTAAACCAAATCCAAAAAAAAATAAAATAACCCCAATATCCAGGAAACACAATTCTTGTACCCGCCATCAAAAGAACTGAATGGGTTTATTGGTTACTTCCTTCTACTTAAAGGCAAAACTAATCTATTTCATAGTCGATGTGGTATGTTGAAGATTATTATATTTTAAGGTAGTAATAACAAAAGTCTTCAAAAATTATGGATTGATGCATAAATTTATCATCAAATTTTAAATTATTAAAGTTTTATTAGGAAAGTGTGGAGAGTTGAATGGGTCTCAACATCTTTTATTTCATTTGCTTTAGTGTAATATTTGATTGATGAATCCAATCTTTACTACAAAAATTCAAATTTTTTATTTTTAAAAATTATTTTTTAATATATAGAATCTACCAATGAGTATGATATGCATATTGAATCAAAATCTTGTTAAAAAATTTGGTAATTCAATATGATATTAAACTTTGTTTGAAGGTTATGGGTTTGAATGCATCTTACAAATCTAAATCATGCAGACTTAAATTCTTAAGAAAAATAGTTGTTTAATAGATTTAAGAAAAAATTGAGAAAAACAATAATATAAAATCCTGAATTAGCTTCTAACAAAATTAAAATATCAATATTATTGCCTTCTAAGAAGTGATATCGATGCCCTTGAGACCTAACTCGAGTGGTGAGATGGATTTTACGAAGATCCTAGATTTGAGTCATTCTAAGAATAAAATATTACAATGATGTAATGTAAAGTGAAAAAATATAAATAAATAAATAAAAAGTGATTTTGGTTTAAACAATGGTTTTAAAAAAAATTAAAGGATTTGTTTTTTTCATATTTCTAGAACAATTTTCAACTCCTCCTAACAAAAATATAGAAGACTTTTGATAACACAAACTATTTTCTGTTTTTAGTTTTAAGATCGGAATGAAGTATTTTCAGATCAAATCCTTTAATTATTTTTAATCATTTTTACTTGTTTTTTTAGACTTATTTAAAAAAATAATAATCATACATATAGAGACTAAAATAGAATATTATATATAAAATTTAATTTTCAAAATATTAAATAAATGTTTAAAAAATAATCAAATTTAAAACTTATTGCCTCACTAAAACAAATATGTGCATGAAATAAGACTAGGCAAACACACCAACCACAATTATTTGATTTTTTGGGAATTTTTTGAAATCTTTGATTTTTTAACCAAAAATAATTATTTTTTCATATCATGTACTAGCTTCCTAATTTGATTTCTTGATCACTTATGTACAAATACTTTTTTATGGTTGTATCCCATGTTTAATTATATTTATGAAGAAAATTCAAGCATTTCAACCCTTTTTTCTTTTCCAATAATTCCTTTTGTTCGGTTATTATAAACAACATACTCAAATTAATCATACTCCAAATGTCTTTTGGTAATGCTTCAAATGCTAAACATTGAATAAGTATCGAAGTTGGTGATTTTCAAAACCATGTTTATATTATTGAAATTAAGGTTCACACTCCAAACTCCAGACAACAAACAATTACAACTACCTCACACATTGATGAGTCTATCTGAAAATAAGACAAGTAATAAAGAAACACACCACTCAAGAATTCAGCATGGAGGCAG